>JAJJWW010015003.1:0-409450 GCA_023531295.1 Papaver armeniacum | reverse complement strand
TTTAAATAGAAATAACTTTAAGAAATTGATTACGAAATAACTACAATTGCCTCTCTGTGGATACGAACTCTTTCTTATCATATACTTTAGGAAAGTGAAATTATTTTTGACGCATACGACAGCGATCAGCATCATACGATACCTTTCTTGATGTAACCTGAACCGATTCATAATAATATCCCTTTCTTCATTGGATCTCGACATTGAGATGATTAATGAAACTTAAAATTGAGAATATAGGTGAAATATATGTAGAAGCAGGTGTAAGTTATCTAGAGAGGTAAAAGGTGTATATATAGGAACCATAGGGGGAAATAGCCGTTGCAGAATAACTACTGGGCGATAACCATTGTATCGCCAACGTTATTATTTAAAGCGAGCGATTTTAACAATATCGGTAGCGTTAAAGTCTTTATCGCCAGCGATATTGTGAATATCGCTCGATAGCAAGTCAGTCGCTAATTGGTTTCCCCATATTGGCACAGATGGTTTGCCATGCCACCTGACATGCCAAACACCATTTTTTTGACATGTGCATAGGAATAGGCCTAATGGTTGGGATCTAGATGTTCAAACCCCGGTTATCCAAATGTCAGTGGATCATCTTCAAAATATATGCACAAAATCGGTAGTTACGGTAGAAAGTCGGTCAAGAATACCACCAAGTCGTGTAAGTTCCGTGGGAAGAAAAAAAAAGAAAAGAAAAGGTGGTCAAACACATGAGTGACAGTACCAGGAGGCTACCAGCTCAGCTGGCCCCACTGACGTAAGTAGGTGGAATTATGGATTCGGTTCTGAATTTGGTAATTTAGTATTCCAGGATAAAACAGTACTTTCAGAATCTGTTTATTATTTGATTCCATTCCCATTTTACACAATTCCAAAAAAAAGTTCCACTGATGAGAAGAATTTTTGGAAAAAAAAAAAGCGAGAGAAAGAAATTATGTAAACCAAAGTATCTGTTTTGATTCCATTTATTCACTTTTTCAAAACCTAATTCTGGGTTATTTCATTATTCTTCTTCTTCTTCAGATCAATTACAGATTCAGGTAATTATTATTTATTTATCTTCTTCTCCAATTCGTTAATTTTAGCTGTTTGACTTGCAGAAGTAGATATTGACGTTTCTTTTTTACTCTTTTTGGTGTAAATTTTGTAGATTTTGATTGAGATTTCGTTGTTTTGGTGAATTTTTTCATTGTTAAATTTGGTTTTGTTGAGTTGTTTCGGTGATGGGAATTATTGGTTTGGGGGTAGGTGTAAGATAAGATATTAGGGTTTTCAATCTGATTCTCTTGTTGCTTAATTTCAAGTTATATGTTGAATTTAGAGTGAAATTTGATATTTTTAATTCTGAAATTATGGTATTAGAGAGGACTGATTCAGGAAAAAGATGAACTTGGAAGGGAATTTGTCTAATTTTGAGTACATGATTGATGCAAATGAGAGTGTTGTGTGGTGGTGGTGAGTTTAGGTGGTATCTTATCTGAGCCGCCCTGGTTAGGTGTCGTGTCGGCAGTGTTCTGTACTTAGATATTATCTCAAGCTCAGTTTGGTTTGGTTATCAAATGTTTTACTTGGAAAATGGTGTTGGATTTGATGTCTTTTACACTAAATTTACAGGCATTGATTCCTTACTCTGTCTATTTATTGGTTTCAGCTACTCCTTTTAACTGTAAATTGTAAATGTACTATTTTTGTTTTCTACAGGTAATGCATCGAATGGATTAGTTGACGGAAACCTGGATAACCCTAGTGTTTTGATTTCTTATGTGATCAGAGGGTTGTTATGGGGCAATTTTTCAGTGTAGCTACAACCAAGGTTGGGTCGACAGAGGGCAATGAGGTTCCAGGATGTGAAATGTGCAAGAGGCAAAGGATGTCTTCATTCACTGATGGGGAGAATCCAAGACTGATTCCAAGTCTCCCTGATGAAATTTCAATTCAGATTCTTGCTAGATTGCCCAGAATTTATTATTTGAAGGGAAAAGCAGTGTCAAGGAGCTGGAGAAGTGCTATCATCAGTTCTGAACTCTATGATTTGAGAAAAGAATTTGGGAAAACGGAAGAATGGCTGTATATACTGACCAAGGTTGAAGATGATAAGCTCTCATGGCATGCTTTTGATCCTTGTTCGCAAGCCTGGCAGAGGTTGCCCCCAATGCCTGACATTGCTTACGGAGAGGAGGACAAGAGAGTCTTCTCTGGGCTTGCAGATGTTCTTAGATCCTGGCTAGGGCGAAGATGCCCGTTAGATCGATTGCCATTCTGTGGTTGTGCCATTGGGGCTGTTGATGGCTGCCTTTATGTCTTAGGTGGATTCTCGAAGGCCTCAGCTGTGAAATGTGTTTGGCGTTTTGATCCTATTTTGAATAGTTGGAGCGAGGTGGAATCTATGTCTGTAGGTAGGGCATATTGTAAGACGGGTATATTGAACAACAAACTTTTTGTTGTAGGAGGCGTTAGTAGGGGTCGAGGTGGTTTGACTCCTCTTCAATCTGCTGAGGTTTTAGATCCTTGTACAGGAATATGGTCAGAAGTACCAAGCATGCCGTTTTCAAGAGCTCAGATGTTACCAACTGCATTTTTAGCTGACATGCTAAAACCCATTGCAACAGGAATGACTTCATATCGAGGGAAATTATGTGTTCCCCAAAGTCTTTACTCGTGGCCCTTTTTTGTCGATGTTGGGGGCGAGATTTACGATCCTTCGACAAATTCGTGGTCGGAAATGCCTAGTGGTATGGGAGAAGGTTGGCCTGCTAGGCAGGCTGGCACGAAACTGAGTGTCGTGGTAGATGGAGAACTATATGCTTTGGATCCATCTACTTCACTAGATAGTGGTAAAATCAAGATCTATGATCATCAAGAGGATGTTTGGAAGGTTGTTATCGGCAAGGTCCCTATCCAGGATTTCACTGATTCCGAATCTCCATACCTACTTGCTGGTTTTCTTGGAAAGCTTCATGTTATCACTAAAGATGCCAGTCATGACATCGTAATAATGCAGGCTGACCCTAATCATCAGATTGATTCTGTCAGCTCACAATCTTCAGCTAGCTCCTCGACGTCCTCACAGGATCAACCGGAATCATCAGAAGAAGTAGAACCTGATGTTTGGAGGATCATATGCAGTAGAAATTTTGGGTCTGCCGAATTAGTCAGCTGTCAGGTTCTTGATATCTAACACGTACCTTCTGTCAAATTCAAGTATCTCCAGCATAACTGCTCGGGAAGGCAAATGATTACACCCATTTATCTGTTTCTAAATAAAAGTTTGATTTTGGTGGGGTATTTGCACAATCAGGATAGTATATCTTTATAAAATATAGTTAACTAGTCATAAGACGTATAGTGTGCACAGCTAGTATAAAGTTTTGGTGAGCTAGACTGTTGGTGCGGAGGATATGTTATGCTGGAAGTATGATAGGATGTTGGTCAAGTACTTACCATTTCTGCAGGTTTAAAAGGTATCTTGTAAGTTGTTTTAAAATGTATCTTGTGTTTATCATCTGTCTTGGTAAAATTTCATAGTTTATATTGGTTTGGTTTGATTGCCGTTGTAAGTCTTTTATTTATTCTTGTTTGTTCTTTATCATGTATGTAACCAATAAAATCTCAAGATGAATAAATCACCTGAAACCCAAGATGTATTTTGCCGTTTCTCATAAAAATAGCAATGAGAGTATGTTTATGATGTCTTATTTTACTTACAGCCTTGATTGCCATACTAAGATTCTAACAAGTTTTCTTCTGTAGCTTGTTTACGGTGTAGGCTCCAAATTTCAGGTGGGTTGAAAGTGATGAAATTCACATCGCGGAAGCAAGAGATGAACATGCAGGTTTATTACCACAGCATGACACCTTCTATCTTTTGTATACCTATCTGTGTTTTAGAAGCTTATTAATGGTAGGGTCCTCGTAATAACATTTCATTAGTGAAAGATGAGAAGGCATAATGTATGTGTGGTGTTCGAGTACTTCATATTATTATGCTTCATCTTTTCTGTTTATTCTGATGCAAGTGCAAGCACCACTAACACCTTGCCTTTCTTCTTAATCATATCTTTCAGTATCTCTTTTGTTATTATAAATCTTTCTTTCTTCCCATTTTTCCGATTCTGATTGCAGAAAGCTTTCCTGCCGAACTCCTGGTAATAAGAATTTTAGAACAATCATCATTCCTTTAACCTAAATTTGGGTATCTGCTTTTTATCAGTACTTGAAAGGAGGGGATCCAACTAAACCTCTCTTCTTTTCAGCCTCATTATTACAAGCACTACTTTTCTTTGTTCTCGACGTCATCCTAGGTTCCATTTATCTCCCTTTGCATCTTTAAAATGTATGGAGTGGCCGTGAAGAATGCATGATCTTCAGGTGGGGAAACACTTTAACTGATAAGAATGCATGTTCCATACACTTTTTAGTCAAAAACTGCTTCCAGGTAACCTGGTAACTTCAATTTTCTTTGTCTGAGACTGACAATATGGAAGATTGTTGGTAGGCTCTCAAACTGCAGCCGCCTAGGCTTGTTTTTTTCTGGCTGTCTGTATATTTTATGACTGGTAGCCTGGTAGGTGAAATCCTAAAGTAAATTAGTGGTGGGCTGCTATTAAAAATTCATTAAATTTGACTAATAGTCTAATACTAATGTTTAGACTCATTGGGTGTGATTGACCAACAACTAATTCTGGATTAGAGTTGTCTGTTAATGGATTTGGTTTGTCCGGCTTAGTCACCACTAATATGGGATTCAGGATGACGACATTATCACCCCCAAATTCCATTACAAGCAGTAAGCCAGTAAGCACTCTGATCACAGACGCTAGAGTCATCATGTGTCATACACCTCCAATCCGAAATTCTCATGTCTACCTACTAGTCTGAAAACAACAGTAGGAAATACCAGTTGGTTTTGAATGTTCATCGGTTCTTTTTCTGTAGTTGATGTAAACATCAGCTCCAAATTCATAAGCTTTCGGTTTGACACTTTCTTTCGGTTTCTTTCGGTGATGGAGCCAAGTACTAGCAAGTAGAGCAGTTATTCGGACTTTTGTTACTCTGATTTGCTAACTGGCTCCCGAGTCCTGCCGTTGCTCTGATTTGCTAACTGGCTCCTGAGTCCTGACAATCGAGAAGATATGACACGTGGCAATCCAAATCTGTGGGTCCCACAAGAGGGAGTTAGTAGATTCTTTTTCCATTTGGAAAAGGAAAAGTCTGGATGTAGGCAGTATTCTTCCTGAGTAAAAAAAAGGTGTCATATTTCTGTTTCAATTTCTGTTACAGAGTGTGTGAAAGAAACTTAACAAACTTGGCATTTGGGTTGTTTTTTTTACTTTTTCAGTACACACACAGCAATAAAAGGGGGGGTTGTACTAGAGACACACTATTAAAGGTGAAGGTGTGTGAAAAGTTGAAGAATCCACCAACAAAGATATTTTTATTTAATTTATTTCTATCTCCCTATATAATTTATTGCAGAAATCTCAGATGTGTTTTTTTCTTTTAAAGAGGAAACAAATCCATTAATGGCTTCTTAAATTTTTCAGTCCAGAATCGATAAAATCTTTTCTTTCCTGAATTTCATTTATTGTTTGTTATATCCATCTGAGGAAAGTCAGATATTGTGTTTTTGTTTCTGCTGCTGCTGCTGACTTTTTTCTGATTTGAGAAAAGATCTCAACAATTTAGTGATGGGTTCATTGATTCATCATGAATTCTGATGTGGGTTTTTGTTTTTAGTCAAAATTAAGAGAGAATTTTTTTTTAAAAAAAAATTGGGTGAAGATCTTGTTTAGGAAGGAGGAGAAGAGGGGTATGATAAAATGGGTGGAGAAGAATTAATTGAGTTGAAATTTAGACTTGCTGATGGAAGTGATATTGGTCCAAATAAGTATAATCCAACTACAACTGTTGGATCTTTGAAAGAAATCATCATTTCTCAATGGCCTCAAGGTTGTATTCTTTGCCCCCTTATTTTGTATTCCTGTTTAGTTTCCTTTTGCTTTGATTGAATTGGATTTTGGTGGTTTTTAGTATTGAGATATTTCATGTTCTATGTCTGGTAGTTGATGGTTTGTGATGTTAGTGTAGATTATCATCATTTTATGGTCTAAACTCTAAAGATGCTGTGTTTGATTGGAACTGCTGAATAACATTTTCATTTGTTGCTCTAATGACTGCATGATGCTTAGAAAGTCCAAATTTCGCCGGGGGCGAAATGGTTTTTCTGATAGCTAGCTTGTTTATTTGTGGTGTTTATATGATCAAACTGAGGAGTTCAACCCATTTTGGTAGTTATCTTTTAGCAATTAGCTTCAATTTCATGAGCTTTTGTTGGTGTCGACTGAGGTCCCTTGCTGAATTGATATGTGCATGAGTTTTAGTAATAAAACCCAACTTACCAGAATCAGTTGTTGATTCCAAATCAGTGTGCAGAAATTGGAGAAATCTAGTTTCTTCTCATCAATCATCAGCTTAATCATCATGATTCTGGTAAGTTGGGTTTTATTACTAAAACTCATGCACATATGAGCCTAGTATTGAAACATTCATGTTCAATGTTTGTAATTGATGGTTGTTATGAGGTCTTTAAATTGATTGTGCTATCAGTGTAGATTATTATCCTTTGATGTTTAAAGATACTGTGCTTGATTGGAGCTCTATTGACTGCTTAATGTTTAGAAAGTCCAAATTTCGCCAAGGGCGAAATGGTTTTTCTGTTAGCTAGCTTGTTTATTTGTGGTGTTTATATGATTCTTATTGAGGAGTTTAACCCATTTTGTAGTTATCTTTTAGCAATTAGCTTCAATTTCATGAGCTTTTGTTGGTGTCGACTGAGGTCCCCTGCCGAATTCCGTAATTGGACTAGAAAATTGTAAATCATCATATTCTGCGATTTGATGTCTGTTTACGATTGTCCTGGTTGCACAATTACTGCTGAACTGGTTACGACTAGTGTTGTTCATGATGTTATCATTTCTTTTGTTCTTGTTGTGTTTAATTTGTGCTTACTTGGTGTTCTATTTCATTTTCTCTTTATTTTGTTACTAAAGCTGTTTTCGCGATGTAGGTAAACAAAATGGTCCAAAGGCAGTAAGTGATGTGAAGCTGATAAACGCAGGAAGAATATTGGAGAACAACAAAACCCTCACCGAGTCTAGGGTACCAGTTGGTGAGATGCCAGGAGGAACCATAACTATGCATGTAGTTGTTCAACATCCAATGGTAGACAAGAAAAGTGGTAATTTCTTAGAACCATATAAAGCCTTGATATGTTTTCTGTATACGTATGAGTGTCTTGATTCTTGCAAACACAAATTGATTGTTTTAACAAAATTTAACCGCATCAGTAGTTTTAGGTGAGTTGGAATCTGCGGATGAGTACACTTTGCACTGAGCAAGAGGTTCTCAAGAATCTCAACTATGTGACTAACTCAACTAGGTTAAAACCTTGCTGCATATGCTAGCTAGAGCCTGTGGCTACCTAATGTTGGTTTTGCTAGTTCGGGATGGACTATTCCCCATTTATACAAAAGTAGGGAAAATCTATTTGTTTTGTTTGGATTAGGAACGACCATAGCCCAATCAGGGCCTGTTGAGTCTTATGCGATTTCTTTACTTGTTTTGAGCTACTAACAAAAGGATGTTTTTGACAGAGAAACAACTTGCTGATGCGGCAAACAACAGATGTTCATGCTCAATTCTGTGACTTAAAAAGAATCAAGTCCTATGAGCCTCTTTCAGTCTTTGGCCATCATTTGCCTTTGTTTTCAAAAGCTGACAACATACGTTCAATTGCTGCAACAAAACCCAAAACCGGAGATGTAGTAAAAGCTTTTGGGAGTTCATAAACCATTCACAGGTGTTTTTCCTTGTTTTCTTTTGTAAACGTCGTCAAGGTTTTCTCATAGTAGTTTGGGAACACTGTTAGATTGTTCTTTCAGTGTTTTGTGTAGCGAAAAAAAATGAACTATAAATAGAATTTGGGTTCACTTGTTTCTGCAAAATGAGAAGAAATGCAACCTCAAATGTATAAATGTGAGAAATACTCTCTTTTGTTTCTTAAGTCACAACTTGGTTCTGGTGGGGGTGTTATGTTAATATCAAAAGAAAAGATCTTGGAAAAGAAAATTTCTTCTCTGACTTTTCCAACATATTTTAACAGTTGTAGTTTGGTGGTTACCTAATATTATTATCATTGTGTTTCTTTCGAAACAAAGTGTGACTTTGCTTTGGTTTGTCTTTGGTTTGTTGAAAAGATATTTTGATTATGAAGATAATGATTGATGATGGAGTATAAGCTAGTTGAAAAGTCTACTGTTTACCATTTTGAACAACTCAATTGGTGCTTGCTGATCAATGTAATGATCCAAGTGGATCAGCCTTTGGGAGAAAGAAAAGATTAAAAAGACAAGTCGCAATCGATTCACAAATGGCTCCGCCTTGGAGTGCAGATTTTGAGGCACGAGGCAAAATTTTGGTACACAAAGATTAGTTTTCTTTGTTCGGATTTCTTGCAACAGGCAGATTACGAACTGCTGACAAGCTCACTAGGTTGAGGCAATATGTTGATAGCGCATTAGGTATTAAATTCCTTAGTAGTACTGAAAAATATCTAGATACGCCTTTGTTTGTTGACAGGGATAAAACTAAAGCATTCCAATTTCTTATTGAAAAGTTTTATAGTAGACTTGGTAATTCGAAGAAAACTAACCTTAATGGAGCAGGTAGAACAGTGGTAACTAAGCATGTTTTATCTAGTCTGTCCGTTTATCATATGTTATGCTTCCCTTTTCCTAAAAAAATTACTTCAAAAATTGATTCTATTCAAAGAAATTTTTGGTGGTCTAAGAAAAATTCAAGAAAATGAGCTTATTTTCGCTCCTGGAGGGACATTGAGAAATCCAAATTAAATGGTGGTCTTGGTATTAGGAACTCTTATGCTACCAACGAGTTCTTATTGCGAAAACTCGGGTGGAGAATCAGAAAAACCCTACTCGCCTAGTTTCAATCTTTCTTAAGGACAAGTACTTCCCAAACCAATTTACTTGAAATAGATAAAGCCGTTAAAACCTCCTCATGGATCCGGAAGGGTATTGTAAACAGTTTGGTTTTTCTTAAGGCAAATATAGTATATAAGATTAATGATGGTAAGTCGACAAGGATTTGGAATCACAATTGGTCACTGGTTGTTCTTCTCCTCCTACCCCTTGTACTTATAATTTTAGTAATTATAATCTGGTTAGTGACCTATTTAATACTCATGATAACAGTTGGAATATTGGTCTTCTTTACTCCCTATTTTCTCAAGATGATGCAGTTAGGATCATGTCTCTTAGGATAGATGTAAACAAAAAGGATGAAATTATGTGGGCTCATACAAAGAATGGTCAGCATACAGTAAAATCTGCTTATAATGTGTATATGAATGAACATGTCAATTCTGAAGATGCTTCGTTCTGGAAAAGGGTGTGGTCTTTAGATTGTTTACCAAAAATAAAGTTTTTCATATGGAAGATTTTCGCATATATGTTACCTGTTAATTCACTTCTCAAGTTTTACAATCCTGATATTGATGACTGTTGTCCTTTGTGTACTAATGAAGTTGAAACTGTGATGCATCTGTTTGTTCACTGTCCTTTTGCTTCACATATATGGTTTGCTATCTCTTTGCAACATCTAATAAGTAGTGATTATGAGTGGATTGATGATATTTACAATTCCTGGTTTGACAACAGTTTGGGAAATTCCCCTTATGCTGTGAATTGGCCAAGTGTTGGTGCAGTGGTTCTCTGGTCAATCTGGAAACTTAGGTGTGATGTTATATTTAGAAAGATTAAAGTTAATCGGACAAAGTGTTATTATGGATATTAGAAGATCCCTTCATACCTATATTGCAGTTCCCTCTAAGAATAAGGACGCTCCTTTGATGAAAGTGAATATCCCTAAGCAGAGCATAGATCACATTATCTTCATTGATGATTCTTTTAAAGACTTTAACATGGGTATTGGTATCATTGTGTGTGATATTGCAGGAAACATAAAGAGTTGTCGTGCGGATTTTGGACTGGTTCACAGTGCTGTTGCTGCTGAAACAATGGCGCTAATTTTGGCTTGCTCCTGGGTGAGCGAGTTGAACCTTTCCAATGTCCTCTTTGTTAGCGACTATCTTCAGTTGGTTCTTCTGGTGAATGAAGGAAAGGGAGAAATGGACCGGAGGAGTTTGCAGTTTTTAGAAGATTGTCGGATTTTTTTCTTCTTGTGTGAATTCTAGGCTAGTTTTTGTTAAGCGTGTTAGAAATAAAATAGATGATCGACTTGCACGTCGAGCTAGGAAATTCAGTTAAAGAACATATGGAAACCTTCTCCTCCTTTCCTACAAACTTTTATAGGAGAAGTGCCATTGACTGATATTTGTAACAACTTGTTTTCGTAATGTTATTGTGTGTTTTCTCAGAAAAAAAAAAAAAAAAGAAAATCCCACTACTACACCCTTTTGATAACCTATATAACAAACTTGAAAGTCATTATAAAGAACACTTAAAAGAATCTCATTAAGTTTAGAAATCAATACAAAAGAAGGAGATAAAACCCTAACTTGGGAAGCAAATAACTTTCTCTCTCCTAAAATTCTATCTCCACTTATCAAAAAGATCCCTCTCTCAACACAAGGGTGGTTGGTCATATATATAGGATGTTTACATAGTGGGGGACAACTAATAAAGCCCCTATTTTCAGATCTGTGGTGCGATGTCTTCGCACCCGTGTATTGAGTCTTCTCGCACATATTCTTTAACTTCGTGAAGGTTCCTCATTTTATTTGTGACCTTATGACGTCATCAGCTTCGTCATCCGGAATACGCTACGTGCGAGTATGTTCGCCTCCTTATAATATCACCACTTCGCATGCTATCCACGCATGCGATATTCAACCCCTACATTTTGCCTCTTCTCTTATCGATCTTTATTATAGAAAGAGCGATGAGAGAACTTGTCCTTAACCATTCTTCGCACCTGTACATACTACTTGCCGCTCCCTATCAACTTTTCGTATTCCTTTTCGCCGACAAGTTTCTGGATTTTTGGGGTAACCGTTCACACGTTCTCATTCTTTCCCCTTTTACGGGCACGTCTCCTTTCCCACCTGGTCTAACCGGTCATATTCTTTCCTATTTAATCTTTTCGAGAGAGATAAATTTTCTTTTCTTTAGCCTTTTCTTCTTCACAAAATCCTTTCGAATTTTCGTCTCCTCTGGATCTTCATCTTCTCTTCTCCTGTTAGTGTTTGCGCTCCATGGATTCTGCTCAAAGGTTTGTTTTATATCTTCTATCATGCTCTTTGTTATGTATAAATTGTCTTTGTTGTTGTCTTATTCTGCTGCTACTTTCTATTCATCTCCATTATTGCTGTTATTATTCTGCTGTTTATTAATAATTCCCATATTCTGCTGCTGTTATTGATAATTCCCATACTGGTGTTGCTGCAGCAAAGTTCCTTCTTCTGGTTCTCGTTTCACCGTTCCAAACCCTAATTCCTCTTCAAGGCCCAAAGATGACAAGTCTCTCAAGAGGAAGCCTTCGCATGACAAGGTAGTAAGAAACACCTTATTCCCTTTGAACAATATTGTTGCCTCTGTTTCTTATCTACATTGTTATTCGCAGGCTAATGCGAAGGAGAAAGAAAAGAAGCCTCGAAGAAGCAAACAACTTCCCACTATTGATACTCGCATGGCTCTTCCGAGTTTCAAAAAGAAGCCTAGTTCTATACAACATGTGCCTTCTAGTGGAACTGCTTCTCTCATACAGTCGAATACAGCTGCTTCTGATCAAGCGAATACTACCACTTCTTCACCATCTCTTACTTCTTCTCAAGCGAACACCATCGCATGTTCGTTATTCTCTACTCCTATAGATGATTTCTGATAGGTGTAGAATACACCGTATTTAATATCTAGTATTTATGCTTTCTTTGCGAGTTTTCTTGTAAATTATGTATCTTATGTGTGTTTTTGAGTTATTAGGTGCTTTGGAGTCGCACGGAGGAAAAGAAGGAGAAACTACTCATTTTGAGCCAAAAGGGCAAAAATTGTCTTTTCTGACGAACACTATCTATAAAGCCAGTCATTGTTAAGGGGCATCTGTTTTGGAGAATTATTAAAACTGACCCTAGAAGCTGTGGTTAAGGGGAGAGCCAATAGGCTAGCCCTTATCAAGTAACCAATTATTATGGAGCACCACTTGGGGTGTATTTTAGCAAAGGGTGTCATCATCTTACCCTAATCTATAACCCTAAGATCGAGAGGGATGTCTCTCGTTCACTCATCAATTACTTCTCTGGAAACCGAGAAGGAGAAATAGAGCTGCATATTATTAATCGAACTCAGGAAGCCGAGAAATTGATCGAGACGGATAGGGGTTGCGATGAAAGTTAGAGACAGAAATCGAAATTGGGTTTCTATCTGAAGTTAAGCATCAACATTCAAAGTGGATTGAAATGGATTTGGGGATCGTTTTGTGTTTGAATCTTGAGATGGTGATGAAGTTCGAAGAAATTAGAGATTGAAGAACAGAGATCGATATGCAGAGAATTGATGAAAAGGGGTTGTTATTTGCCATGAATTAAAAGGGTATTGAAGTGTGTTGTTGTTGCCGCCATGAAGAGAGAGTTACAATTGAAGATGGGTTTGTGATTAAATTGGGTACGTGGGTCGAGTCACTTGCGGCGCTGTTGAGTTGAGGAGATGGATTTGTGTGAGAAGGCAAAGAATCGAAATGGGTCATCTTTGAATAGTGAAGGAAATTGAGATAGGTCTCGCTATAGGTCAGTGAACGATATTAAGAGAATGGATGCAATTATGATGTTTGTAGTGAAGAATGTGGATGAATACACTCACTGAAGTGATCATGTCTTGGTGGTTGACAGTGGCTAGGCTAGGAGATTGCAGTGGAGATAGAAGTTGGTGGTTCTGATGTTGCAAGTTAGAGGAAGGGTATGTGCTGCTGTTGATCATAGAATTTGCAAAGAACTCAGTTAATGGGAGTTAGGGTCAGTGTAAGAGAGCTGCAATAATGATTGAACTTGAACTGGAGTTGATGACGGGGCTAGTGAGGTGTGTATGTGCATTGGCTCTGCTGAGATGACCTGAGTTGGTCCTGTTGAGATGGCTTGAGGCAATTGATGAAACCGATGAGCAAATGGATCTCGAGGTAACATTGCAGGTGATAGGAATCTGGGGTTGCCAGTGAAGCTGTTATGCAAGTGGTGTTGAATGAGCGAGATGGGTTCTTGAGTTGGTAGGTGGTTGCGGGGAAGGTGCCATAGTTGAGGCCGGGAACTTCGGTGCAAGAGTTGAGATGAACTAAGGCACTAGATTTACAAATGATGCGCCATTTAGCTCGGTGGCCTTGTTGGTGGTGCTTGTTTTTGCGAAGTGGCCCGAGAAGGTTTGAACTTGAGTGTGAGGCGAGGCGAAGTGCGATTACATGGATTCTTGGTGGATTGAGATGGGTGAGCTCAAGGTTGTATGAGGTCTTGGGCCGAGTTGCGGGTGTTGATTGCTATTGGCTTGAATGAATGATTGCGGGGATTGATGGCCGAGGTGATGAGCCGAGAATGAGATGATAGTGGACTAGGCGGGTGGAGAGTCTTTGCGGACAATGAGGAAATGGCGGCGGGAGTGGAGCTGAGCGAGACTTAGCCGAAAGAGAGTGGCTCTGTTGGTAGTGCTGGTGCCAGAAGGAAACTACAGGGTCAGGTAACAATGGCTTGTGGAAGCATTGCAGGGTGAGAAAGAGGAAATAAGGTTGGCAGGTATGAAGCTGTGGAATGAAATTGCAGGCAGCTGGTATTGAGTTGAGCTGCAGTTTGAGATTGGAATTGATGGTGAGCTAATGGATGAGAATGTGGTGTAGGATTGCAATTACAGGGCTTGAAGGGAATGTGCAGGCAAGTGTGCTGAAATGCTGTGAAGAAATAGCCATCATGGGCCACAGGGAAAGGCATGGCCAACTTGGCCGAACTATTCGGCCCGTGCAATGGCTGAGCCAAAGCTAGTCGGCTCACTCCACCAAGGATCGACTGGGCTGACATGAACTGACTGGGCGACTCGACCCATACCCCGACTTGACCCGATTTGACTCGGTGATTGACCGAGTCCCGACCCGATTTGACCCGACCGTTCGACCCCGTTGACCCTAAGGGCGGTTTGACTTTGCCGGTCACCCGAGACACTTTTCCGGCGACTTTTCCTTACGATTCCGCCATAATCCCGATTTTCCGGCGAGCGTTTTGGGACATAATTTCTACACGGGTTTCTCTCCATGGTGGGCGGGTGAATTTCCAACTAATGGACTTGAAGACAAAACCTAGTTTTGGAAGGAGTGGAGCTATATAAAGAGAAGACTTTTATTATCTATGGGATATCTTTTATCTACAACGTTTTATTATCTTTTTTCTACTTTATTTTAGGGTTTAGAACCATGAAGTTTCTTCTCTTTCTTCTTGTGATGAACTCCTTGAATATGAGTACCTAAGTTTATTATTGGTTATGGAATAGTTGGATTTCACATAGCATGATTCTTTGATTCAATATATTAGTTTTGTCTCATAATTATCGTTTGCAATTCTACGAAAATATTGTTTTATGATTGATTGATTGTTTTGTCAAGTTGCAAATTGGTAGAACTTCTAATCACATCTATTGCTAGTTTAGGGTTTATTATACGCAAAAGTGATATTCCTTGAATACAAGTAGCATAATATGATTATGGTTTGTAGTGATATATTCTCATGATCATATGTGAATCGTAACCTTTGTTAAATCGGATTAGTGCGCTTTCCACGTTCGATTGCTTTGATTGGCTTTGATTTCATAGAACTTAACGCATCTAGGGAATTAAACTTGATTAGTGCTTTTACACGTTAGGTTGTTCCTTTAGGTAGAATTCATATTCGCATCTTTTAATGTGTTTGTTGATGACATGAGGAGGTTTGCGGGATATTCTTGCGTCGAGGTATTCTAGGGTCTTTGATAAAAGTTGAGATTAAAAATCAATTCTAGTTATTGTGAAAAGCATGTTAGTGAATGAAAACGAAATCCTTAACCAATATTTCTTCTATCTTATTTGTTTGCTTATTTGTTTCTTTGCTTTTATTTGTTTTATTTAGTTTATTATAATCACAAAATCCTCGGTGTTTTATATAAGGAAACCACAACAATTTGACAACCTAGACCTCTCATTGGATCGATCCTTTCTTGCCCTTGCTATATTTATATTTTGAGTAGTAAGAAAGTGTAATTATATTTGTGTCGCTTACATGACGATCAAATTTTGGCGCCGTTGTTGGGAGGCAGCGGTTGTTAATTGTTTTTGGTTTCTTATTTTTGTATTTAGTTTTAGTTTTATTTTTATTTTTCTTTATTTTTCTTTTTTTTTCTTATTTTCTGGGTTCTAACTTTGGTTTGAGAATCTTATTTCAGGTGCTTATTTCTATGGAAGGAGCATATTGGAACAATGAATACGGGTTTCAACCTCAACAATATGATAACTACCAATTCCATGGGTATAATCAAAACCAATTCATTGGTTATGACCAATATTCCATGGAACCTTGTGGTTTTCCTCAACAACCTTATGGTGAGTATGTGTGTGAAAAACAACAAGGATGGGAGGATTCTTATGCTATTGAACAAAAAGTCTCTAATTTTATAGATAGAGTTTCCACCTTTTTACAAGAGGAATTTCGAAAAGCAAAAGAGACTACAAACGAGCAACTCCAAGAACTTCGTGAAGGTATGACTATCTTGCGAAGAGACATTGATCAATACAAGGAAGATATGGATAATTCTAATGTGCATATGGTTAGTGATGAATATTTGATTGATGCTAATGTTGAAAAAGGCCAATCCTTGGATACTTTCGTGGATAATTGTGTAGTTAACTCAACTCTTGATCGTAATAATGATCATTCACCTATTCAAAAGGATGAGTTAGAGAGTAGCAACACTAAATTCAGAGGAACAATCTTATGTTGACTATGATAGTGATGGTGATTATGATACATTGCTTGAAACAACTCATGGTGACATCTCCAGGAGTCTTTTTGGGATCAAGATGAAGACGAAGAGGAATATGTCGACACTTGTGTAGATTACTCAAGCATTGATCTTAATAATGATCAAGAGCCTATTCAAAGGGTGGAGCTTGAGGATGATGCATTTACGAGTGTTCTAAAAAGTTTCTTATAATAAAATTTGGATCCACAAAGAGTATGTGCCTTACAACAAAGAGGAGTATGTTGAGAATGAGACCGTTATAACCAATATTGTGGAAGACCCAATTGAGCTTGCAAATGATTGTAATGATGATGTTTATGTCGAGACTTTGGTTAAGGCAGAAACGGACGAAGAATGGTTGCAAGGTTTAATAGAGGACCATGATATAAAAGAGGTGAATAATTCACTTGAGTTTTTCAAGGATGAAGAGGATTCCATAATACAAGAGATTGTGAAAGGTTTATCTAACCCTTTGCCTATTATTTCTTCTCCTTTACCTCTTATTGGTTTAAATGTATGTGCTTCGAGAATATTGTTGACTGACTTTGTTTCTCGTTTTCCGCCATTAGAGACACTTGATTCTCATACTATGCAGGTTATGGAACCAGAAACCGTGGAAGTACCCGATGTCTATATTCTTTATACACTTCCAAGTGTGGACAAGAATAAGTGTGGGGAAGCTTTTATCGGTTCATAGCTTCACTTTTGCTTTATGTTACTAATATTTGTGTGAAGCTCGTGTTTTGCAAAACAGGTTCTATGGACGGATCCCCAACTTTTGGATTATTGGTGTATGGGGAATGAATCTTACAAGAAGCTAAGTCGGGCCGTCGACTTTAAAACAAGCGCTAAGTGGGAGGCAACCCACCGGTTTTGTATCTCTTATCCTTTTGCATTTTATTTTTGTTTCGTTTATTTATTTTTTACTGTTTTCCTATCATATTTGCATCCCTATGTTTACTTTCATTGAGTCCGTAATTTATCTTAGAAGAGAATTATGATGAATACCTTTTCGTCAGAAAATTTCAGACTGCGCGTAGTTCAGTCCAGAGAACATAACTGCCAGACCGTTTATCAAAACACTGTGAAATTTTGACACTGTGTAGAAAACACGTAGATGAACAACTTTTGTGAAATGGAGTTTTTCCAAATTCCTTACCAATTTGCACAGTTTTTGCGTTTTATCTGCTGTTACGTCAGAATTCAGAAATTTCGGTTTTACACATTGAGGACAATGTGAAGTTTAAGTGTGGGGGAGCATTATATGTTTGTATAGTTTGTTTTTGACACCATTAGTGGATGGAACCATTTTGAATGCAGGAGTTGAGGAACCAATTAACTAAAAGGGAAGAATATAACTCAGAAATCACAAATTAACATGATAGTTGTTACCATATCTCGGAATATCACCATATCACATTCTATTTTTATTTTTCCATATTTATCTATTGTTCTCTAAGTGCTTTGGTGGGTCACTAAAAATCGACGTGTTATTACTGCTAGAATGAAATAGAGTGATTGCGTTAATACAAAAAAAAAAAAAAAAAAAAAATGAAAAAATATATAAAAAGAAAAGAAAAAAAAAAGGACCGATCAATTAGACCAAAACGGAATAAAAAGACACTTGGGAATAGCGGTATGTGTGAAACGTAGTCCCTGTCTCCGTCGCCTAAACAAGCGTGGAATGCAGGGATCCAAGGCAACTATCATGTACTGTGACAAGAAGCATGCGCTTGGATCCAAAAGATCTAATCATGCCGTCTAAAAAAGAAATTGGATCCAGTTTGATCAATCATAAAAAAAAAAGAAAGAAATTATTATTGTGTTGAATAAAGTCACTCTTGGTTCCCTTGTATATGCCAATTGATTTGATGTAGCATTCGGCACAAGTAGCTCAATCCAATAGGATTAGGTTCATCTTAGCGATGACCTTGAGACAGATATGGGAAACATCGAACACTTGTGAATATTCGCCAACATCTACATCTATATCCATCTTCTTAATCTTTTCATTGTGATTGTGGTTTGTTAGTTTCGAGTATTGTGGCTTGTTCGACTATCTAATTAGAGTTTATTTACTAATAATTGAATTGAATTTGCAAGGTACCTCCTCCTGTAGTCATTTTGGATTCGTTCATTGATTTGTCACGAATAGACGGAGTTTGAAATATAGGTTTTGTAGGTATATCTCTAGTAAACCTTCACGAGACTATAACTCGTCCACTAGGGACACCTAGGGGTTTAAAGGCTTGTTATTTATGCTAAAAGTGACCGTAGCCTCGACGACACGGAGTTGTTGTATTTTATTGTTTTGTTTAATTTGCTCGAGGACTAGCAAAGTCTAAGTGTGGGGAATTTGATAGGTGTAGAATACACCGTATTTAATATCTAGTATTTATGCTTTCTTTGCGAGTTTTCTTGTAAATTATGTATCTTATGTGTGTTTTTGAGTTATTAGGTGCTTTGGAGTCGCACGGAGGAAAAGAAGGAGAAACTACTCATTTTGAGCCAAAAGGGCAAAAATTGTCTTTTCACAGACGAACACTATCTGGAGCCCAGTCATTGTTAAGGGGCATCTCTGTTTTGGAGAATTATTAAAGACAGACCTAGCCTTGTGGTTAAGGAGGCCAATAGGCTAGCCCTTATCAAGTAACCAATTATTATGGAGCACCGGCTTGGGGTGTATTTTAGCAAAGTGGGGTGTCATCATCTTACCTAATCTATAACCCTAAGATCGAGAGGATGTCTCTCGTTCACTCATCAATTACTTCTCTGGCGAGAAGGAGAAATAGAAGCCGCATATTATTAATCGAACTCGGGAAGCCGAGAAATTGATCGAGACAGATAGGGGTTGCGATGAAAGTTAGAGACAGAATCGAAATTGGGTTTCTATCTGAAGTTGTTGCAGTCAACATTCAGTGGATTGAAATGGATTTGGGGATCGTTTTGTGTTTGAATCTTGAGATGGTGATGAAGTTCGAAGAAATTAGAGATTGAAGAACAGAGATCGATATGCAGAGAATTGATGAAAAGGGGGTTGTTATTTGCCATGAATTAAAAGGGTATTGAAGTGTGTTGTTGTTGCCGCCATGAAGAGAGAGTTACAATTCGAAGATGGGTTTGTGATTAAATTGGAGTGCGTGGTCGAGTCACTTTAGCAATTTGTTGAGGTTGAGGAGATGGATTTGTGTGAGAAGGCGGTGAATCGAAAATGGGTCATGCTTTGAATAGTGAAGGAAATTGAGATAGGTCTATAGAGGCAGAACGATATTAAGAGAATGGATGCAATTATGATCTTTGTAGTGAAGAATGTGGATGAATACACTCACCAAGTGATCATGTCTTGGTGGTTGACAAAGGCTAGGCTAGGAGATTGCGGTGGAGATAGAAGTTGGTGGTTACGATGTTGCAAGTTAGAGGAAGGGTATGTCTTTGCTTGTTGATCATAGAATTTGCAAAGAACTCGGTTAATGGGAGTTAGAGATTAGATGTAAGAGAGCTGCAATAATGATTGAACTTGAGTGGAGTTGATGACGGGGCTAGTGAGGTGTGTATGTGCATTGGCTCTGTTGAGATGACCTGAGTTGGTCTGTTGAGATGGCTTGAGGCAATTGATGGCCCGATGAGCAAATGGATTTGAGGTAACATTGCGGTGATAGGAATGCTGGGGTTGCCGGTGAAGGCATTATGCAAGTGGTGTTGAATGAGCGAGATGGGTTCTTGAGTTGGTAGGTGGTTGCGGGAAGGTGCCATAGTTGAGGCCGGGAACTTCGGGTGCAAGAGTTGAGATGAACTAAGGCACTAGATTTACCTGACGATGCGCTATTTAGCTCGGTGGCCTTGTTGGTGGTGCTTTGTTTTGCGAAGTGGCACCGAAGGTTTGAACTTGAAAGTGTGAGGCGGAGCTGGTGCTGATTACATGGATTCTTGGTGGATTGAGATGGGTGAGCTCAAGGTTGTATGAGGTGCTGGCTGAGTTGCAGGTGTTGATTGCTATTGGCTTGAATGAATGATTGCAGGGATTGATGGCCAGAGGTGATGAACTGAGAATGAGATGATAGTGGACTAGGCTGGTGGAGAGTCTTTGCGGACAATGAGGAAATGGCGGCGGGAGTGGAGCCCCATGGCCCAGGAGACTTAGCCGAGAAAGAGAGTGGCTCTGTTGGTAGTCTTTAGTGCCGAGAAGGAAACTACGGGGGTCAGGTAACAATGGCTTGTGGAAGCATTGCAGGGTGAGAAAGAGGAAATAAGGTTGGCAGGTATGAAGCTGTGGAATGAAATTGCAGGCAGCTGGTATTGAGTTGAGCTGCAGTTTGAGATTGGAATTGATGGTGAGCTAATGGATGAGAATGTGGTGTAGGATTGCAATTACAGGGCTTGAAGGGAATGTGCGAGCAAGTGTCTTTGAAATCTTTGTGAAGAAATAGCCATCATGGGTCACGGGGAAGGCATGGCCAACTTGGCCGAACTATTCGCTTTGTGCAATGGCTCGAGCCAAAGCTAGTCACTCACTCGGCCCAAGGCGTGGCGACTCCGGGCCGACATGAACTGACTCGGGGACTCGACCCATACCCGACTTGGACCCGATTTGACTCGGTGATTGACCGAAACTCGACTGATTTGACCCGACGGTCTCCGGCCGTTGACCGGTGGCCGGTTTGACTTTGCCGGTCACCCGAGACACTTTCCCACGACTTTTCCGACGGGATTAAAAACTATAATCCCAGTTTTCCGGGCGAGCGTTTTTGGGACATAATTTCTACACGGGTTTCTCTCCATGGTGGGCGGGTGAATTTCCAACTAATGGACTTGAAGACAAAACCTAGTTTTGGAAGGAGTGGAGCTATATAAAGAGAAGACTTTTATTATCTATGGGATATCTTTTATCTACAACGTTTATTATCTTTTTCTACTTTATTTTAGGGTTTAGAACCATGAAGTTTCTTCTCTTTCTTCTTGTGATGAACTCCTTGAATATGAGTACCTAAGTTTATTATTGGTTATGGAATAGTTGGATTTCACATAGCATGATTCTTTGATTCAATATATTAGTTTTGTCTCATAATTATCGTTTGCAATTCTCTGAAAATATTGTTTTATGATTGATTGATTGTTTTGTCAAGTTGCAAATTGGTAGAACTTCTAATCACATCTATTGCTAGTTTAGGGTTTATTATACGCAAAAGTGATATTCCTTGAATACAAGTAGCATAATATGATTATGGTTTGTAGTGATATATTCTCATGATCATATGTGAATCGTAACCTTTGTTAAATCGGATTAGTGCGCTTTCCACGTTCGATTGCTTTGATTGGCCGATTTCATAGAACTTAACGCATCTAGGGAATTAAACTTGATTAGTGCTTTTACACGTTAGGTTGTTCCTTTAGGTAGAATTCATATTCGCATCTTTTAATGTGTTTGTTGATGACATGAGGAGGTTTGCGGGATATTCTTGCGATCAAGGTATTCTAGGGTCTTTGATAAAAGTTGAGATTAAAAATCAATTCTAGTTATTGTGAAAAGCATGTTAGTGAATGAAAACGAAATCCTTAACCAATATTTCTTCTATCTTATTTGTTTGCTTATTTGTTTCTTTGCTTTTATTTGTTTTATTTAGTTTATTATAATCACAAAATCCTCGGTGTTTTATATAGGAAACCACAACAATTTGACAACCTAGACCTCTCTGTGGGATCGATCCTTTCTTGCCCTTGCTATATTTATATTTTGAGTAGTAAGAAAGTGTAATTATATTTGTGTCGCTTACGACAGCGATCAATTTCGCTCAGAATCTTTGTAAGGATCTTATCATTTCTACTTCTCCCCATCTTTCCTCTTTTTCAGGAATGATTCTTATTTCCCAGGAATTGAGCATCACCACTCAGGCTATCACTTTTTTTACTGAGGAAGTCATGGTGTCTTTGCTAGACCTGCCCCTTTCTGCTTCTTCAACTTTTCCAACGTCTTCCATGATTACAGTATTAACCATTTCTCCTCTTCGCACAGCTACTTCATCTCAGGCGGGATTGATTAGTTCAGAGGCATTTGTCCCTGATGAGGCTAGTTTAGGAGCAAAACCTCTTCTTGACATTGTTCAACTTGCACGCTCATCCTCCAACGATTATTCTCAGCTGCGTCTGTGCGAGTCCCTCGTCAAGCTGTTAGGCAATGCTTCTCCAGATAAATCAGCTAGGAGCGAGATCTTCGCTCAACTGGCTCCTCAATCGGTCTTTGCTTTTAACTGTCCGGAATCTCGGTGTCGCTTTATTCAAGTCGAAGGTTTTTCGTAGTCTAGCTCCATCATACGAGAACTTACTCGTCGAACGCCAAGTTGAAGGCGTGTCCATGGTGGAGAGATCTTAGCCGAGAAGCTTCGCAACAAGAACCAGGAGCTTAGAGGTACACCCTTCTGTTTCTTATTTGTTTTGTAATTTTGCCATATCTCGCTCCTCCTTTAAGTTTTATTGCATGTATTTCTTCGCATGTATGTTTTCCCTTCCATGCCTCTACTCGTGCGTATATAAAAATATAAACCAAAAGCGAGTCATGGAAAGATTTGAGTATCAATACTCTGCTGAGTATGCTCGCGCGGAGAATAAAGAGTTGCGTCATCAGTTAAGACAATTGACTAATAATCACCCATACTCACTTGATCAAATTAATAATTTAAAGAATGAGAATTTTGTCCTTAGCACCCAGAATGATCTCCTAAATTCTCAAGTATCCAAACTTTCTGGGTTGCTATATGCTGCAGACTTAAAGAATCAAACTTTATCAGAGGAAAACCGCACCCTCCCGGAGGAAAAACAATCTTTTTTGAGCGAGAAGCCGGATTTTGCTCAGCAATATCGGGCCCTTTGATTGCTGTCGTAGGCGTCAAAAATAAATTACACTTTCTTACTACTCAAAATATATAATGAAGCAAGGGCAAGAAAGGATCGTTCCCACAAAGAGGACTAAGGTTGTCAAATTGTTTCGGTATCTTATAAGTAACAAGGGGGGTTTTCTGATTTTTTATAAACTAAAATAAAATAAAGGCAAATAATAAAATAAACACGCAAATCAAGGATGTGAAATATTGGATAAAGGTTTCATCTTCAATTGTAAACAAGTTTTGATTGTATGATTAGAATTCGTATTTAATCTCGCTATCATCAAAAGCCCTAGAATATCTTATTGCAAGAATACTCCATAAATTTCCTAAGTCATCAACACACACATTAGAGTCACGTATGTGAATTCTACCTAAAGAATAACCTAACGCCTTGCGCTAATTAAGTTCAATTCCTAGAGCATTAAGTTTCGTAAATAGGCTAATCAATGCAATTGAAATACATTGCGCAAAACAATTCGAACAAAGGTCAACTTCTACATATGACTACAAGAGTGTATCACTACAAACCATAATCATATCATGCTACTCGTATTCAAGGTTATCGCTCGATGATGAACCCTAAATTAGCTATATATATGGATGTGAGTTCAATTAATTCTAGACTTAACTAAACAAACATTCAATCATGTTGCAATACATCAATCATGCAATTATTATAACCCGTAGAAAGTGAACGATGATTTTGAGAGAAAACTAATTCGTAAAAAATCATAACTTGTTTTCAAAATCCAACTACATCTTTAACCAATAAAAATAAATCAACTACTTGGGTTTTTGGAAATCATCACAAAAAGTTTAGAAGAATCCATCATGTGAAACCCTAGAAAACAAGTAGAAGCCTCCCTAATGGAGATATTAGGTTTAGAGAAAGACTTTTCTATTTATATGCTTCTCCCATTCCAAAAGGATACTCTTTCCAAATTTAGGTCTTCTCAAAATCCATCTCCAAGTGGTCCACCAAGCCCATGAGTTAAAACATCTCCTCTGAAAATCAGGGTCCAAAACTGGTCGCCGGATTGCTCGACATCATCACCGAATCCGGCCACCGGGCGTCGGAATTTGGTCGCCGAAAACCGATTCCCACCACGAGTTATCCGATATTGTCACCAGGATTCATACACTTCCAAAGAACTCAACTCTCCTCCTCCGCAGTCCATACATTCAAAGAAATCACCTAAGCCACCCCTTGTTCTTGCGAAACATTCCCAAAAGCGCGACTCCAAATCCGATATATCCACTCAACTTTCGCATCCGACTCGCTCTACCTTTGTGATTCACCTAAATATTACAATCCCCACTTTCGGTTCCAAAATACGGCAACAGAACTAGTATCACCTAAGCGCACCACCTCCGCTTTCTCTTTTCGCACTGTTCCACTAGAACCACCATTGCATTCCAGACCTGCACTCCAGCTGCAGCAGCAATGTATCAGCATCATTCAATACCCGCACTAGCAAATCGACCAACTTCTCCATTCCTGCAAATTCAGTTTCATTACCATACCCAACACCAGAACCTTCCCTAACATTCATGCCATTTCAGCTCAATCCTGTAATTTGAGTAGTAGCAAAATTCCCTATAATCCAATTCTAGCTGCCACTGCTTTGATTCCTTTCCTACAGCTCAACCATTTCAAGCCACTGCTCCAGCTCAAACTATGCTCTCAACTGCAGCTTTAGCCTGCCCTTCTTCGTAGCAAGCAACCACCAGAAACCCTTGTAACATCCATGGTAGCATAATCTCCCAGCTGACTTTACTCTGCAAACATACCCAGATCAGTACCACCACTTGAATCGCAGCTGCAACCATCTTCTTAGTCACCTCAACACACCAGCACAACCTACACTTTTGCAACACAGCCAAACTGCAGCTTCAACTAATGATGCACAGTACCAGGTTTTGCTATATCATTCATGGCAAAACTCGCAAGCAAACCTCCATTCTGCAAT
The DNA here is from genome assembly GCA_023531295.1 of Papaver armeniacum. Lineage (NCBI taxonomy): Eukaryota > Viridiplantae > Streptophyta > Magnoliopsida > Ranunculales > Papaveraceae > Papaver > Papaver armeniacum. The sequence continues at coordinate 384,541 of JAJJWW010015003.1, read as the reverse complement.
CAAACCCTCAATTCCATACCAGACTGAACCCATTCTTCACTATAAACTTGATTCAATACGAACACACAAACTGCCATACCAGCACCATCTCATAGTTCAAGTCCACCCGCGAGTTCAACATCGTCACCACCTTCAATTTCATCTCTAATTTGCTCCTTCCCTTACACTCTATCCCATCACTACCTATAGCTGCACCAACTCCATATTGCTTCAATTAAGCCGCAACCGCAACACCACCTCCACTCCGCAATGACACATTTCATCCACCGCAAAGAAGAACAACTCCCCGTAGTTCAAACAAATCCCATCTTCTACAAAGATCAGCCTTGTATAAAACCACAAAGATTGCAACCAACATCTAGCTCCCGGTAATAACACATCTTCTTAACAATGGTCGCAAGCCACCGGTTCTACAATGGACTTCTTCTTGATCGAACCTCAAGCAACAACTCAATCTCGGTTGCCAATTTCATTAATTCATCACTTCTATCATCTACAGCTCCAAGCATCAATCTCCAACTACCTGTTGTTCATACACTCATGCCACATTTTAGTTCAATAGCAACATCACTACTTCTGCCAAAGCCCTTTGTCGAACCATCGTGACATAACCTGCAATCTCGCTTCTTGCAAACAGTTGCAACTCTCAACCTCCATAGCAACACCCATCATCTGTAACCTATTCCAGAGCCATACGCCATTATCAAATATCACCAGCCATTACACTATCAGCTACCCTTTACATTTCCTTGAAGCAGCACCATTCTGTAGCAGCAACACAAACCCATTTCTCTGCTTCTTTCCCTTACCGATTCTTGTAACCACCAATTCCATCACGGCCGTAGCTCCATTTCGATTCATGCCACACCTTTGCAAGCATCCATGGCCATTGCGAACTCTGTATCCCATCAACACAGCACCAATTTTCAACTAATCTTCATTCCCTGTATCAATAGCAACATCAGCAGCTTAACCTTCCAGTTCAGCTATGAATTCCACCAGCAGCAGCCATTCAACTCCATTAATGCCTTCAGTTCCATTCCATGTTTGACATTGTGAAGAACTGGTAAGTCTAGCATTTTCTCAAACACATTGCCTACAACTTCTGGTGGTGAAGAAGATATGAATATGCTGTTAATTTAATCCTCATTCTATCTCTTTCCCTGTAAAACATACATAACCCATTCATTCAAATCATTTCAAAACTCAAAATCTCTTCTTTAATCTCTCCATTCTTCCACAACCAATCAATGGCAGTACATCATTTCTTCTCAATTACAGCTCCAGCAGCTACCTTCTTCAACTGCTTCTTACTTCTATGGCTTACTACTTTCGAATCTGAGACAAACCCATTATTTCTTAGGTTTTACATACTCTCAATCACGCAGCAGTCTGCTCTGTTGATCACCATCTTCAATGGCAGTAGATTGTGTTTCTTCCCTGTATTTCACGGCTTGAATTTCAGGTTCTAACTATCAAACACGAACCCAAACTCTGCCCATTTCTCCTTCTCTTTGCTGGCTCGGTGTAGCTGTTGATCTCTGCTGAACAACCCCCATATCGATCTCTGGCAAGCAATGAGAAGAAATGTTGCGTCTCCTAGCTCGAATCGATAAAGGACTTTGTCCCCTTTACGTAACAAAGTGACCTAGTTTGCTTTGAATTGTTTCCTCCACCAGCTCGCACGTGCCTTGCCAAAGTGGTGCAGTCCACTAATGTAAGCTACAGTTGAAGATGCTCTTTGTACTTGGTGTATATGACAAACTAGGACCATGACTCTGCCTCCCTGCTTGTTGCACCTGAAGTTCACTTGGCTGGTGACACAGTTGATATAAGCTTTAAGCGCGCAAAGCAATACACCCCGTTTCAATGCCCTCTTCTCCTTTATGCGCATTTAAGTCATTGTACCTAAAAAGAAATAAAAGCAAACATAATATACAATTTCACAAGAAAACTAATAAGAATAGTGTAAGAAGTATTTACTAAAATTAGGTGTTTTAGACACCTATCACCCTTCGGCGAACTTGTACCAAACAAGAGGATTCCCTTCGTGCTCTAAGAAACCAATATGACAGAGATATGAAGAAAGTGTCCTTAGAAAATGAGAAAATTATCAACAGCAAGGTAAAGATGACAGTTAAAATGAATAAGCTTCGCAAACAGCACGCTCGGTTGGAAAGCTCGCATGACATCTTAAAGAAGAATTATGCCTCTCTTGCCAAAGATGAGAATAAACTTCGCTCTCGTCTTGAAGGCTTGATAGGTGATGATTTTGATAAACATTTGGAGAGTATGAGAAGTAATGGCCTTTCCTTGTCTCAATATTACCTTTCTCATATGGAAGGTAGTCACACCAAGCTGAATACCTTAATTAAGTTTTTAGCTTCCCTTGAATATTGTTTCTTTCATGTGATTTTGTTATTTCTGAGCCAATTTTGGTATTCTATTTATTTGCAGTTTCCGAGAAATCTAACCAGCTCATTGTTCAAAAGTTAAGGTCTGACTTGGCTAAGGATCACAAGAATGTTAGGGACCTTTCTTCCTCACTTTCAACTTCGCGTGATAGGGCAGAGATGAGATTCATATACCTTGAGCAATTGATGAAGATTTATGTCAAGAACTCTCAGAAGGATGTAGCACGCGAAGCTCATCTCCAGGATAAAGCCTTCGCATATGAAATATGCATTGCCAATTCGCTCACTCTATAAGAAGTGAGCCCTCTTGATATTTCTGATAATGAAGCTATCCCTCAGCCTGATGATTATGGTTATGATAGATGTGATAAGGAAGTCTCTCTACCCGAAGATCAACCCAAAGGGGATGAAGCTGGTAACGATCTTCCTGGTGTATCAAATTCTGAAGCTGTTCCTTTTGTTAAAGCTCAAGCTATTCCTCATGTTGAAGTTCCTGCGAAGACTTCTATTCCAAGTTCTCCTCCTGCTACTGAGACTGAAGTCGTTGATTCTCTTGAGGGAGCGCCTAAGAATGATCCTTAGTTTCTTTATGTTTTTGTGTTTGTTTGGATCTCACTTTATATGTATTTGCTGCACATTTAAAGAAGGACAAATTTGTTTCTATGCAAGGTTATTTTCTAAATATGCGAATAATACCCTCTTTTCGTAATTCCCATACTTGCCTCTGTTATTGGCATGTTAGATAATAACGTTTTCATGAAACACTTAGAAAAAGAAAATAACAAAGATATAATACAACCAATGATTTATATGGAGAACGTGGTTTCACTTACGTGTGGAGAGGTTTTGAAATTTTATGCTTTCACAAAACTTAGAGTATGCGAACCTAAAACATTATTTATGCGAATATAAAATAGTCAAGCGAATATAGTCCTCTTAAGAAAACGAACAAAGAAAACCAAAATATAAAACCACAAGTGCGTTTACTTGGCTCTTTTGGGGCTTGTTAATGAGGTCTTATTGAGCCTCCCTAAGTAGAGGTCTTAATCAGCCTCTCCTGTTAACAGGGATTCTCTTTGCCTCAGGATATTCTTTTGGTCGTGCGATAGAGTCGCAGGACGTCTTTCCGTTTTCACGTATTGACCCATTGACCATATCTTATCATCTTTCGTACTATTGCCTCTGCAAGATATATAAATGTGCGTCAATATGATAATCATAATTACTCCCGTGAATAAAAGCCTTGTGATATTGACGTCTTTGACACAATTCAGCTCCCTAGTGGAGGGTGTCGTCTTTATCTTCCCTCTGATTGCCCTTTCAAGAAAGCGTACCCCTACCGGGTTGGGGTGGGCTCTTCCCATCCAGTGATGCAACAACCAGTTGTTTTCGCGGCCTCTTATCCCTCAACCTATGTGGCTTATGGTTACGAGACCGCACCCTAGGTGGGGTTTCTTGAGGACCGAGTGTATCATATCCAGGACTTACCAAGAGCGGCGAGGTACGCTCCAGACGCCCCCAGCACTCTTGGCTCAACCGTGAACCGCAGCGCCCTGGTCGAGTTTCTACACTCCATGATAGAGAACTTAGTACCTTAGTCTTTCAACTAAGGATTCTCTACCGAATAGGCTTTTGTTTCTCCCCCAATATCCATGACTCGGGTCCCAGGAATGGTATGGCTTTCGCCCGAGCCATGCATTACTAGGCTTTCCCCAACTATGACGTGCGTTAGGGCTTATTCTCTTGCACAAGTGCGAACTAGGGTGCACGCCATAATCGGATACCTAGACTCCCTAGCTAGAGGTTTTAAATTTTGTTGCCCCTATTGAGGTCTTATTCATGAGGTCTTATCGTTGCCTCTTTCTTTTGTTTGTATATTTTTATGGATCATTATTTTGAAGGATGAGAATACTTTCTTTTTATTTATATCTTCACGTGTACATCATGAATTCGCCTTTTCTTCTTTCGCACACATCAGTCTACTAAATGTCCTATGGATAATACTTTTTAAGGTACATTCTATTCCACGGATGATCAAGTCTTCACCCAACGTCCTTTCCATCCTTGTCCATTAACTCATACGCTCCATTCCCCACCATTAGCTTGATTATATATGGTCCATCCCATTTATTCTCCAGTTTTCCATCTCCTCCCTTTTGATAAGATGGTATCTCTCCTAATACTAACTCGCCTGGGTGAAATTCCCTTGGTTTGATATGTTTGTTGTACTCTCTCTCCAGTCTTTTGTGATAATTTTCCATGTGTTGCAAGGCAATTTCTCTGTGTTCGTCCAAGTCATCTAATTTTGCAAGGATCAAGTCGGTATTTAGATTCTTCTCCCAAGATTTTTTCTTCGTTGTTGGTATGATGACTTCAGTTGGTAATACAGCTTCCACTCCATATGTTAAACAAAATGGTGACATTCATGTTGCTTCTCTTTGCGTTGTTCGACATGCCCATAAGACATTGTGGAACTGCTCGCACCATCCTTTATTATGCCCTTCCAACTTCTTCTTCAGCGTATTCGCAAGCTTCTTGTTTGTTTCCTCTGCCTGTCCATTACTTTGTGGGTATAATGGAGTTGATTTTCCAATATGGATTTTGAAGGCACTTAACAGCATCTCTATGTTCTCGCCCTCGAACTGTTTTCCATTATCAGACACCAATTGTACGGGGATTCCAAATCTACAGATGATATTCTCAAATATGAAGGTGAGTTGTCCTTATCGCGTATATGTTAATCTGCTTTCGCCTCTTTTGTGAAATAATCTGTTGCGACAATCAAATATATCTTTTGGCCTGACCCTGGTATGAATGGACCTACGATGTCTAAGCCCCATTTTGCGAATGGCCAAACACTGGTTGACGAATTTAAGTTCGCTCCTGGTGCATGTATTTTGTTTCCATGTCTTTGACATTCTTCGCACCTCCTTGATACTTCTTTCGCGTCCTCATGCATGTAAGGCCAATAATATCCTTGCATCTTTGTTTTGTACGCCAATGACCTTCCCCCGCTATGGTTTCCTGCATCCCCATAGTGTATTGCCTTTAGTATCTATATTCCTTCTTTTCGCGTCAAGCATCTGAGAGAGGGCCCAAGGAATGATCTTCGATAAAGTACTCCGTCTCTTAACTCGTAGTTTGTCGCACGGCTTTTTATCTTGTGTGCCTCAAATCTGTTCCTCGGTACTTCTCCTTTCTCCAAGTATGAATGAAGTTGCGATCTGCAATCTTCTTCGTTATCATTCTTTTCTCCTTTATCGCTTTCTACTATCATTACATCTGCCTCTTCTTCTTTTTTGATTGATGGTAGGAAAAGCGTTGTAATCTTGGGCTCCTCTTCAGTCCCTATGTTTAATTATTTGGTTGGTTCTGCTGCAACAAAGTTTGCCTTCGGTTCACTTAGCGGGGATGGCTCTTTGATCTCCTTCGCTGGTGCATTTTCTTCATCTGGGATTTTGCTTGGTATGCCTCTGCCTTCTTTCGCTCGCACCATGTATACCCTGAATTCTTCTTCCTTCTTTAACTGCTTTGCCTTTCTCCACTTATCTTTTCTCTTTTTTGCTCTTCCTTCATAGTTCTTCACATCCGAGCTGTTAAAGACCTTGGCTCTTTCTGTATCTCATCCAATCTCTCCTATTCCGCTCGGCATTGGGAAACGTACACATTTATGTAAGGTTGATGCCACGCCTTTTATATCGTGCAACCATGGTCTCCCCAAGAGCATGTTGTACGGTGATTCCACGTCCACTACGCACAGTGTCACCTGCATTTCTATGTCTCATAGCGGCATATTTATAATTACTTCCCCTTTTGATTTGTTATTGCTTTATTGAAACCATGGATGTTGTACGTAGACGATATTAAGTCCGTGTCGTTGTATCCCATGTCCCTGAATGTGTAATAAAACAAGATGTCAGCTGAGCTCCCACTATCTATCAAAGTTCTCTCGACCGCCCATTCATCTAAGTTTTTCGCACCGTTTTCCTTCACCATTCTTCGCGCGGGTATAGTTACTACCAATGGATCTATTTGCCCCCAACTTCTCTGTGGTATATCGTCCGCTTCGAACATGATCTTCTGTTTTTTCCATTCGTGCAGGGGTGACATCTTTTCGATGGTCAAGATCTTCCTTTATTCATAATCATGTTTGTGGATCTGCACAGTGAGTCCTGCATTAAAATCCATGACATCCATACCTGATTTTGTTATCATATTACACTGTAGACGTTTGCTCCCTTTTTCTGCTCTGATCGTCTTTATCATGCCTGTAGATTTTCTCGTTCCCTGCTTTGTATACATGTTTGCTTGCTCCCCTTTTCGCATCAACTTGTTCTTCTTTCTTTTATGTGTAGACACCCTTGACTAGTTTTTTCCTAAAATACTGATAATTTCTCTTACTATCTTTATGAAAAACCTTTTTTCAGATCTGCAAATTTTTCTTTTCGAAAGAAAACTTATGGTCTCAGAGATTATTCTATAAAACTTCCTTCCTAAATGAAAACTGTGTTTTAAATTAGTGGATCCAAATGTTGAAATTCCGCGAAAACGATCGAAATCTTTTACGAAGACAAGAACAATAAGAAGTTTTTTTTTTATTCAACTTAAATTTTTCACAAACAGGTTCCTTTCCCTTTCCCGAGCTGTATTCTAGCGCTAAAATGTAGTAGTAGAAAATCCCACTAGTATACCCCTTTGATAATCTATATAACAAACTAGGAAATCATTGTAAAGAACACTTAAAAGAATCTCATTAAGTTAAGAAATCTATACAAAAGAAGGAGATAAAACCCTAACTTGGGAAGCAAATAACTATCTCTCTCCTAAAATTCTATCTCCACTCATCAAAAAGATCCCTCTCTCGACACAAGGGTGGTTGGTCCTATATATAGGATTTTTACATAGTGGGGGACAGCTAATAAAGCCCCTATTTTCGGATCTGTAGTGCGATGTCTTCGCACCCGTGTATTGAGACTTCTCGCACATATTCTTTAACTTCGTGCAGATTCCTCACTTTATTCGTGACCTTATGACGTCATCAGCTTCGCCATCCAAAATACGCTACGTGCGAGTATGTTCGCCTCCTTATAATAGTACCACTTCGCATGCTATCTACGCATGCGATATTCAACCCATGCATTAAGTTTAACCCATGTTCTAAAGGAGACAGCACAACGATGGATTAGACGCAGTCTCTAAATGTATAGGGGTTTCAATTTTCGTCGAATTCACAAGTATTTTTCCGCACACCATATTAACATGCATGAGATCATAAACTGAATAAGTGATCCAAACTATCCTTTTATTGCTCTGATTAATACTATATTATATTTTATTTCGTTATCTACCACATAATATTTTTGGTAGTGAAAGACTTGCTTGACGACATAATCAGAGAACGAACTGAAATCACAAATCCTAGCATTTTTACCAATACATACCCCACTTTTTTGTTCTTTACACGTCAAGTTTATACTAATTTTTATTAAAAAATCGACAGTTCCGCTCCATCCAAATGTTCCACCAGATTGCAAAAGGGAGAATTCAACAAATCTTTTTTTTATCATTCTACCACTCTTCTTATTTGGCCACTCTCAAATGTTGGTCTTGACGCTTTCTGAAAACACCCAATTTACTCCAAAACTTTCCAAGAAGTACTGCCAAACTTTCCTAGTCTCCGGAAAGTGTAGGAAAAGATGATTCTTGGTTTCATGTTCAACATTACATAATAAGCAACCACTACCCGCTTTCAGTAAGTTGCACTCCATAAGAATGTGTCATGTTGTTTCGATCTCCTGATTATAAATTTTGCATTTTGCACCTCCATAGTTCATTACTCTTGCCATTCTTTCATTTGAAGGTACTATATCAGTCACATTTCCAAAGAAAATGTTTTACTTTAGGAAATGTATCTATCCCATGTAGATGTTTCCGAATGCTTCAAATTATCAATCTCTTTCTTGTTATTCGATGCAATCATCACATCATAGACATACAAGCACAGATATATAAAAAACCCATCACCGTATATTTTTGAATTATACACAATGGTCATAGTGACTTCTTGTGTATGTTTGGCCAATCATAAACTGGTCAAATCGCTTGTACCATTGTATTGGAGATTACTTCAGCCTGTACAATGATCTCTTAAGTTTACATACATAATCTTCTTTTCCAACAACCTTGAACTCACTCGGCTGAGACACATAAATCTCCTCTTATAGATCACAATGTAAGAACGTCGTCTTTATATCAAGTTAAACTAGGTCTAAATCATATTGTGCTACTAAGGCCAATAAAATACGGACTGATAAGTGCTTCACGAATGGAGATAACACCTCATTATAGTCAATCCCTTCTCTTTGGGAATAACCTTTTAAAACTAACCTTGTCTTATAGCATATTAATTTGATTCACCGGAGATCCTTCTTTCTTAGCATATACACACTTGCATCCTATAGACTTCTTACCATTCGGAAGCTTCATAACAATCCATGTATCATTCTTGTCATGACACTCCATCTAATCCTGCAATGCACCTTCACATTCTTTACACTCTGCACCGCATACAGCTTCTAAAAAGGAAGTAGGAGAACCATCTTCATTAACTAGTAATACATAAGCAACATAATCATCCATCAAACCAGGTTTCCTGATTGATCTTCAAGGTTTGTTGGTTGTTATGGTCTCCGTGACCATAGCTTTTGTATCTTCTACTAACTCTTGTTCCTCTTCCTCAATAACATCACTATCATTTGGAACTTCGGTAGCTACTTCCCTTGCAAGCCCCGTGTCTTCAGAAGTATTCTTAACATATATAGACTTAGCTTGAAGTAGTGAAATTGCATCAATCTCCATCTACTACAAAGGCTTACTAGTACTGGTACTTATGTTCTCTACCTGCCGAGAACCCCAAGATTTTACCATAGAAATATCATCAAATGTGACATATCTACTCATGACTATCTTCATCTTAACTAGATTCCAAATCTTGAACCATTTTACTCTACTCTTCATACCCAAAAAGATCCCTTTCACAACACGGCTATCAAGATAATTTCCATTATCATGATACCACATAGGACAACCAAATATATGAATTAAGTCATAATCATAAGCTGGGGTTTACCAAACCATTTCTCCATAGGAATTTTACCTTCTAATGTAGCTGATGACAACCTATTAATGGGGAAGCACGCATACGTAACTGCTGCATCCTAATACACCTTGCCTAATCCATCATTAGATAACATAATCATACCTTCCCCAACATATTACAATTCATACGTTCATTTATCCCATTCTGTTATGGTGTATTTTTAACTGTTAAGTGCTTCTTTATCCCCTCATCCTGACATATTTGCTTGAACGGATCACTCTTGTAATATCCACCAAGTCCGGACATAGTACTTTGATCTTTCTGCCAGTTTGAGTGTCAGTTGGATTTTTACACCTCACAAAGACTTCTAGGACTTCATACTTATGCCTCATGTCGTACACCCATGCATGCCTAGACTAGTCATCAATGAACGACGCAAACCAATATTTTCCCCCGAATGATGCATTCTTGGAGGGACCCAAAACATCTGAGTGAACATGTTCAATAAATCCACTTGTATTATGGATTATCGTGCCAAAGCTTGTTCTTGTTTTCTTGCCCTTTGCACAATGTTCACAAAATGCTTACTTGCAGGTAGTAAAACCTTTTAACAAGTCTTGTTGAATCAAACTATCCAATGACTTCTCACTAGGATGTGCAAGTCTCATGTACCATAACTTTGTCTTCTCGGTAATTTCACTCTTGATGTGTTCAGAAACAAACACATCCATGTACTCCCAATCAAGTAGTACAAGTAATGATGACATGTGCCTTTCATGATTACCATAGATCCAGAGATTACCTTTACAACACCTTTGTCAGCAACTAACTTGTAGACCTTAGTTTCTAAAGTTCCGAGTGACATCAGATTCTCTTGTATGGCATGTATATATATTACCTTCTTCAGCTATCTAACCATACCATCACGCATCTTGATACGAATACTACTAATCTCAATCACTAGCTAAGTAGGTATGATTTTGTCACCTCTCTGTCATGCTATTCAAAGCTTGTGAACCAATATCGATCGGACATATATGATATATTTCTCCAATATCTCATACATATGTATCTTATGTAATAGCGCAAGATGATGTGTCACAGTCAGCAAGAAATCAAAAGCATCATATGATTTTTTTTCTCTTGCTTTTGCAATGTTCAACTCAGTATTCTTGTTATCTCTTTCTCTATCCTTATGTTTGGGGAAAATCCTTATGCCAATGACCAAAATCATGGCACCAAGCATACTCATCCTTCTGCAGACGAATTTCACTCTTAAAACGTCATCTACCTTTACTGCGATTTGCAGTGTTATTTCTCCAGTCTGTTGAACGACCTCATGCAAGAAGCACATCAGTGTCATCTTCACTTGCAAGGTCTTCACAATCTATCTTCCTGAAGTTCTCACTATGCTATGTTGTAGTGACCTCCGCGTATGTCACCTTATCCTTGTTGTGTGTTAAATATTTAATCACAAGTTCATACCTTTTAGGAAGAGAGTTTATCATTATACATAAATCTTGTTCCTAGTCCTCAATTATCTCATCGTAGTTAACCAAGTCATCAAGTAGTTTATCATATGAATTCAGGAGCTTTGTTAGAGTTGCACCTTTCTTCATGTTATAGCGATACAAATTTCTATTAAGATGCATCCTATCGGCCACGTTCTTCACAAGATATTCGTTCTCTATGGATATTTATACATATCAATATGACTAGACACATTTCTTAACAAGGACTATTTTTCATATAAGTATAGGGTTTCCGAACTTAACTCTAAGAGATTTGGTATACTTAGGACACGAGTATTTTCCTAATCTATAATCCTTGACAAACTTACTAATGGTTCTCAATTAGAAAGTCTGCTCGTTTATGTGGAGTTCCTTTTATGACCACTTTTTTTTAAAATGAAACCTAACACAAATGTGTAATTTGATAAAAAGATTTGATTTAGTGAGGCTTTTTTGGTAAAGCCTTTTCACATAATTCTTTATGTATCCTATTTTTCTTTATGTATCATATTTTTTCAGGGGTATAATTGACAAACAAACTAAAATATAACATATCAAAAGATCCGTACCTTAGAATTTACAAATTTTATCTCGTCGGAAATATTTTTAAAGAGATCTACACAATAAGTATAATTTATAAACAACAATATCAAATTTAGAGTTTTTACAAAAATTCGGAGATGTTGATCCTTTTAGGCGCAATTTTTGAAGATTGAATAAATAGGCATTATGAAAACCACCACAAAGGATACATAACACATTATGCAACCATATTTTTGCTTATGCATCAACTTGCAATTATCTTCCGTTTCAGGAAACATGATACTTTCATTTTTTTTCTTCAATTTGTCCTATTTGTCTTCTGTTCGATCGGCCCTCCCATTGTAACAACGGTGTTCTAGTTAGCATGTGGGTACGTATCTTTTATTCGATGTGTTTTTTCTTTAAAAAACTATAGATTCATAAGTTTTTTTTCTTTTTCTTTTTTAATACGAACGGAAATTGCATTGAGAATCAAAATTACATAGTTGTTTCATTAGCTACAAGTGATGAAGATAGCTAGTTTGGCATAACAACTTGCCATTCTACTCAATTTGTCAAAGATAAGGATTTTTTCGCAGTGGAATAAGCGACGTTATTTCTTTCAGATTGTTGGAGCTCTGCGAATCGGAGTAAAAATCGGTTCCAACTCGGTGAAATTTTTCTTTCGAGTTTTTCTATTTCTGTGTAGATTCAACATTTATTCAAGTGATTTTTTAATCAATATGATGATTGGTGGTATTATTATGGTTCTTTCATACTAATCATCATGTCCAAAATACTGAAAATCGGTCGGAAAATGGATCTCAATCGAGATCTAATTTAGAAAAACCATTTTCAAATTTTAGTAACAATTATGATGATACATCAAAAAAATTTGAGTATAAGAAGGATGAGAATGTTCCTTCTATGTTCAGTCCAGATGATGTTATTGATGATTGTCTCGAATAATGGAAGTATAGTTTGATTGGGAGATTAGATTTTGTAAAGTTGAAATTGAAGGATGTAAAAGCTTCTCTGCGTCAACAATGGACTCTTAAAGGTAATCTACAACTAATCCCTCTGGGAAAAGGTTTTTTCATTATTAAGCTTGGAAATTTTGAAGATAGATCTTATATCTGGAAGGGTCTCTGGATTGTTGAAAAACAAAATCTCAAACTTAGAGCCTCGGAACCTAATTTCAATCTAGAGTCTCAAAAATCTACTTCAGATTTTGTATGGGTAATGTTCCCTGGTCTTAGTATTGAATATTGGAAAGAACACATAATATTACAAATGGAAAATACTCTTGGTAGAGCAATAAAAGTTGATGAAACTACTTTAAAGAAGGTAATTGGTTACTATGCTAGTGTTCTTGTGGAGTTTGATTTAGCTAAATGTATTCCTAGTAAAATATGGGTTACTTCAAAATATGGAAGGATATATAACCTTTCCTGGCGGTCGCGGAACCTCTATTTTCCACTAGTGCATCCAGATGCCCCTTCTGCAAACAATCAGAGGAAAGACTAGAACATATTTTGTGGTATTGTGATTATAGTGAAACAATCTGGAAATGGCTTGGGGCTGTTTTCTAATTTATAAATCCAACTTCCTTTGAAGATATCTTATCAGTAGCAAAAACAAAAGTTAAAGCCCTGCGCAGTAAAGGAGATTTGGAGAAATGCTGCTTTCATTACTTTGAAAGAAATTTGGTTCTCAAGAAATAGAGCAGTTTATGAAGATGAAGAATATAATTTAGAGATGATCAAGAAAAGAATTTTAAAATTCACAACTAACAGTGATATTAGAATGTCTGCATGCATGTGGAACTCTTCTTATGATCTCCAGATTATCAAATTTTTTAAGCTGAAATGCAGGAAAGTCAGATACCTTCAGGTCAAAGAATGCTTCTTTTTTCTTCCTACGAGGAATCAATTGCTAATGTGTTGTGATGGTGCTGCAAGAGGAAACCCTGGAGATTCTGGATTTGGTTTCATCGGAAGAGATTGAACTGGTGATGTTAAAGTTGTTGTCGCTGGTGGTTTGGGGATTGCAACAAATTTCTTAGCATAACGACTGTACTATTTGCAGGTGAATGGGCAGTGGCTAATAACTTTCTAGATGTTTGTTTGAGAACTGATTCAAGTGCAGCCATAACAACTTTTAGAAATGGGAAACTTCCTTGGATTGCTATCACAAGATGGAAGAGAATTTGTAGTAGAATAAAATGGGACTTTATACATAGATTTAGAGAAGTAAACTTCTCAGCGGATTCATTGGCCAAAAAAGGTGCTGGAATGAATAAAGGGGATTGTGTAGTGTTTACAGGAAGACCACCTTTCCTCAAGAAAATTGAAATTCCTTTCTTAAGATACTATAGGTTCTGCTAAGTGTCTCATTTGTAAGCCTACACAATAAAAAGGCTTTTGTTTCTTATTTTATTTTAGCCTGAGGCCCAGTTAAGGGTGTATTTTTACTTTTTCAGTCTAAGGCCCATATGGACAGTTTTGTATTTTGAATATTTATTTCAGTTCTAATAAAATTCTTATTATCGAGCAAAAAAAAGACGTTATTTTTTTCATGATGGACGAAACTACACTTCCATGTGGTAAAAATATTAAGATAAATAGGGGGTGAGATACATTAGTATCATCATGATGGATTGAAATAACTTGGATCTTATTATCGGGCTTTGTTATTGTAGTTGTTTCTCTTCCGCCAATCCAAGTGCATGTTTCCCCTTATTACAACCAAAAAATAAATGTAGGTGACGTTAACTTTCTTTTTTTCGAAGAAGAAAAGTTTATATTAAGAAAAATGGCCAGAGGCACTACAACAACATAAAACATACCCAGAGCATCACCCTCCGTTTTCAGTAAAAATTACATATGCACTGAAAGCTCCTAATTATGCAAAATTTAGCTACTATCTAAGAACTTGAAAGTATCTGTGTCGCAACTCCATAACACCATAGTTTGTTTAACACGAACAATGATTTCAAAAACTTCTTTATGCCTGCCGCCAAACACCCTACTATTCCTTTCCTTCCAAATATTCCAAATAATAGCATAGGGAAGTAGGTTCCAAATGCGTTTACATCTACCTTGCAGCGCATTTTAGGCCCAAGCTTCAAAGAGATCTTCGACAGTACCAGGAATAGGCCATGATACATGCAGAGATTTTATAAAGTAATCCCAAAGCTGGAAGGTATAATCACAGTGTAGTATCAGGTGATCAGATGTCTCCATAGTCGAGTTACATAAAGGACATGACACAATTGGCAGTTCAATTCTTCTATGTTGAATCATAGTACGAGTAGCAAGCGAGTTGTGAAAAATAGCCCATAATAGAAAGCTAACCTTGGGCGGAATGTAATGCTTCCATAATAATTTTGAAAAGGAGCAGTCAGGGGTGCTACCGGTAAGCACTTCATAATAGGTCTTGCTACTAAAATTGGCAGGAAAATCTACTTCATCTTCGCCAGGGGAAATTAGTTCACAACACATTTAAGCAAAATCAGGGGTAGAAAGAGCAGGACAAACCTCCAATAACCGCTGCTGGGGATAAGCATCATCTTGGTACCCATCGGCAATGGCAATCATGCCGGCAACCGTAGGGGAGGATCCACCACGAGATCAATCCCGGCCGGCCACAAGATTCTCGCCCACCCTCGATCTACCACCTCCTCCGGGTTAGCTCCATATGCTGCGAGTAAAGAGTCCGAACTCTTTTCCCCTTCAATCACAAAGGCGAGGATGAGGCACGACAAGCAAGTTTTTCTTTTGCATCCACGCCAAAACAAAGATCATCACCGTCCGCGACCAAGGACCGCGTGAAATCATCGAGGGAGAGTCGAGGGCTTCCCACCAAGCGAAGCACCCGGTGTTACTAGCACCAAAACCCCACCAAGCGGTGGAGGAGGTGCCAACACAAACCTCGGGATGCACCGCCAAAACCCCGGCATCGGATCCGCGTGTGGGGTCACCTCCGCGCCTATCCTTAAGGACATTCCAAAATCACCAGTGGAAGCGATTGAAGTCCGAGACAAGCCCCATAAGCGTGGCCATGTCAAATGATTGTTCCTCGGATAAAACCTTACCAAAGGAAAACTCGCAATAAGCATCCCCATCCTTGTCACCACTATCAAGAGCAATTCTCTTACCCTTGTCCACAACAACCCCACTTGACTTAGTATCCCCTCACTGAGCATTACCACCACCACCCGGTGGCCGATCATCACCACCACCACCCGGTGGCTTTGATTAGAGCGGCAAACAAGCCAAAACCGCGGGTTTTTCGACCTACCAGTAAAAACCCCGCACCCGACTAAGTGGTGTCTAAGCAAGCGGGTTAGGGTTGGAGAAATGCCGGCTTGTGAGTAAGCGGGTTACCCGTCCCGGCCCGTGAAACCGCGGTACAACCCGTAAACCCGCAATTATTAAGTTATGACGCGTGTCCCCTCCCATCCATACGTGTCTCCTAGGTGTAAAAGCGAAAAACCCTAGCTTAACTTATCTTCTTTTCTTTCTTCTTCTCATCCGTTTGCAGCGGTCATCGCCTGAAGGCCCTGAACTTTCCCTCTCGTCGATTGCTCTCCCTTTCTCTCATAATTTGAAAGTTGATATCCCTCTCGCGATTGCTCTCCGCTAGACGAATAGGTATTAGGTACTTTCTTCAATTCTTCTACTGAATCTGCTCTCTTCCTTTCCTTTTTCAATCTTTATTTTATTTCTTCACCGGAATCAATTTGTTCAAAAACAGAGATAGAGATGGAATCAGATCGTAATGAAGTGAATCTGAGAAGAAAGTAAGGTTCACTATTAGGGGTTTGAATTATGGGATTACAGGGTTTTGATAACTAATTGAATTTATGTTGAATCGGCAGGTATCACCTTATTTCCTCTTTCTTTTTTTCTGCAAGTTTAAATAACTTTATCTAATAATAAATTCGTTCATGGGTTTTGAACAGGGAAATTTTTGGAGGACACCATGAAATTGAAATCACAAATGGGTCTAACCTTATGCATGGCTTCTCAGGGTGTACATCAAGGGGTAAGTAAATTCGGAAAAGATTGGATTTCTATCATTATAATTGATTTTCAAAGAGACCCAATTTATAATTTTTGTATTTTTTTGGTTACTGGATGGGCCAATTACGAAACAAGTAGTATCTAGTGGTTCTGGATTGAGGAAACCTAGTGGTAATGCTCAAGGATTAATGGATAGTAAGGTTGAGGCATCAAGTTTTGTTGAAATATCTAGGGTGAGGGTTTGGCCGTTTAGGTTAGATTTTGTTTGTGTTTTCTTGAAAGATTTACTTGCTAAAGTGATGTTTATGCAGTAAAACATGAATGGATGATCTATAATCTAGTACTTATTAGTCTAATTTTGCTGTTATTTTGATTTAGTTGGCGAGTGATTTACTGTGTTGTTTATTTGATTTTAGTGACATAGTGTAGTCTTGATAAGTGTAATTGCTTGCTTGGTTGTCTCGTAATCGAGAACAAATTTAAGTCAGAAAATCGGTTTTTCGCTAGAATGTTGAGAAATCTTAGATTGTGTAGCATACATGAATGAATGAATGAACTATGTAGGGATGCTAATTGTAGAATTGACAAGTGAAGTGTATGCCTAGCTATCTATGAATTGAGGTGGAATGTGAGAGGTATAAAATTGATGCTGTTGAATGGGGATATGAATGTACTAGTAGCACACAGTGTCTCCACAAGTTAACTGTGTTGGATTTGCTAATTGAAAAGTGTATACTTCCTCCACTATCATAGCATATTTGTCCCGTTTGTTGTACACTTTGATTTAATTAACCTGGAGTTGTTTTGAATCCATGCTTTGTCACTGTAAAAGCAAATTTACACTAGCCTTGTTTCTGTATCTGTTGTTTGTAGACTTGCAGTACAGTTGCAAGATGGAAAAAAAAAATTCTTCCTCTATCATCTCTGAACTCTGATTCCTTGTGCAATCAATTGCAGAGACCAAAACCCCAATTTCAGTTTCCAAAAAATATGACAATGTCGTTGGTGAGTAATGGTGGATTGTTGCCCGCTAATCGAGGGGGGGAGGAGCACAAGGATTCAATCATCCAAGAAGAAGATGGAGTTTCAGAAATTGAACAGAAAAGATGGGTTTTGATTTGTGTTGAATGGATCTGTCTTTTATTTTTATGTTGAAATTGAATGCATCTGTGTTTGGTTTTTGTGTTGATTAGAGATTTGAATATGGTCAAAGCTTAAACAGGACCACAAATTAACTTATTTAATTTTTGATTCAACATTAATTAAACAAGCCGGGTTAACCCGTAAACCCGCAAGCTTTACCCGTCACGGGCGCGGGTTGAAGAAATGACCACCCGTGAAGAATATCGACCCGCGGGTTTTGGCCCGTATTAACCCGAACCCGTGTAACCCGTAACAAGCCAGCCCAGGCCCGCTCGTTTGCCAGCTCTAGGCCTGATCATCACCACCACCACCAGTGGCCTGATCACCACCACCACCACCAGTAGCCTGATCATTACCACCACCACCAGTGGGCCGGGATCACCACCACCACCACCGTGGCTTTGATCACCACCACCTCCACCAACGCTCCCACCGTGCAATACTATCTACTTCTTGAACGGGCGGAGAAGTCTCAATTCGCTCTTCCCCACCGGAAACATCCTCATCACCATCCACTGGACTGTTCACATCCTCGAAGCGTGTAGAACCCTCGGTGGGAGAATTCGACGATTGCTTGGGATTGATCTTCTTATTTCTACGCACCTACAACACATAATGATAAAAGAGCCATCGGCATCTCCTTTTCTTGGCATAATCAATATTATTTAAGAAAACGAAGGGGCATATATACGTAGAAAAAACAACACACCTTAGCAACATTAGTATTCTGCGGAAGAAGGTTAGCATCAGAGATATCTTCGTCTTCCGCGTCATCAACATCGCGATTATAAGCAAAATCCATACCTACAAAACTCATCTGCCAAGGGCAGTAATGGGCATAACGAGCGGGAGAAGCTTCGCGATGAGGGACATCAATGATGGTCGCCAACCATGGGGTCCGGGGGACCCAACCATAGGCCCACGGACCAACGACTTCAAGAACGGTGGCGGACCATTCATAGTCATGATCACGCTTAATTCTCTCATCGGCGAGAATAGGAAGACCTTGACACCGGGAACCCTCGCCATCTTGGAATCACTTACCTCGCTCAAAATCGAACTTCCCCCTTAACAGGAGCAATGTTCCGCAGACTCACAGACCACGGCTTACGGTATTCCTGTTAACGTAATCTCCAAAGGATTTGTTAAAATTTTTAGTGTACCACCCTTTCTCCTTTTCTAATTTAGGGGCATAGCGAGTCATCATCGTTTGCCCCTTGCTACGAAGATAGCATTCTCGGAGATGGCGAAGATAGTTTCCTGTCAACTGTTGCACCCCACGATTATGACTTTTCTTAGCGTGCTCGCGGCTAGACAAGACCCGGTAGTAGAAATCATCACCGGCTTTATACAAAGGCAACATCAAACCGGCCTCGAAAGCACCCACGGTCGTCGACAAATGAAAGGCATCATCTTCCAAGTAATTGGTAACCATCTCATAAGTTATATCTTTATCAGGGGCATAAAAACGCACTTGGAAGTGCTGAAGACCGTGCTTCAATTTGAAGGCCTCAAGATCAATGTGTCGGAAAGTAAACTTCTTATTACCCAAAGGTAAAGGACGAAAAGTGTGAAGAGTCTTCCTCGAAAGCACCTCCCGTAGTATCTTCCGCAGAACCCGCCTTCTTCTTAGGAGGAACTACATCTCCCGAAGATTCTATCTCATGACATTTCTCTTCGAAGACGAGTCTTAGTTGACTTACTTGAACTAGGCACGGGTGGATTAGTCCGCGGTGGAGGCTTGGTGCGGAGAGGCCGCACATCTAAAGGTTCGGCGCGGATTACTGCTTCTTAGGAGACCCACCTCTAGGGGATTCACGGCATATCTAGACCCCGCGGCGGATCACCCTTTTAAGCGAAGGCCTGCGGCCGGGGACGAGGATGTTCGTCCATCCCGAGGATTATCACGGGTAAGTGAAGGCGGAGCTCCACCCCTAATATTGGAATCACTCCGAGGGAGATCCGTGAGGACTTGACGGAGGAGTTTGGTAAGGAACCCGCGGACGATCGGACATGTCTGCGGGCACAAACACGAATAAAAGTGCAAATCAGAGGCAAGGAAGATCGAAAAGCAAGAAAATTTCAAGAACAGCAGCAAACGTGAAGAAAACCCTAGATTTCATCTACAATTACTTAAACTCTCAAACTATTATTCAAACTCAAAAGAAGAAAAATAAGATTAAAGCATGGCCGATGAAACATACGGCTCAGTGGCGTCAACTCTCAAATCCCAGGATATACATAAGATTAAATTCATCATTGACGCATCACGGAAAATCAAAAACTCAACGGGGTTAGGCATGGCGAGTAAGCGGAGTAAAAAATCATACCGAACCTCAAAGAGTAAAGCGGCGGCTGACAACGGCGACAATGAAGGCGGCGGCGAAAGATAGCGAGCGGCAACAACAACGGCGACGACAATAATGGTGTCGAGAGGAAGTTAAGAAGATGAAGAAGACAAAGGAATGTAGAATAAACGAGAGAATGTGAATTTAATTCACATTCTCTCATTATTCTTTTTTATAAGACAAGAGAAACCGTCCACTACCCAAAGGGCGATTTATGGCGGGATAGGGGAAACGTGCACAATAAATGCGGGTAGCACCTTTTTAGGAGAAGTTATGAGGAGGAGATAAAAGCATTGCCACACGATTCTTCTTCCAACTAAAGCTAGCGCCTTGTCACAAGAAGAGGGGAAAATTGTAAGTACACTTATTTATCTCCATCGCCACGTGTACTAAACGGAACCCACGTGGAGGCCATGTCATAAGAGGATGACACGTAGGGGCATCCATGGCATCTAGACGACGTGCCATGTTGTCAAGACCAACGGTCGAAGATGAGGGAGCATCAAGGTAGGTAATCCGCGCGCAACACCAATGAGTTACTCTACCCCATCACGAGGTGAGATGTAATCAACGGTGGGGATAGTCCAACCGACACGAGATGTGACAAGGGAGGGTCGACACTTGCTTTGACGGACTGGACCGCCCCAACCACTCGCATTTAATCTTGCTCGGAGGGCACGTGTCGGACCACCCACGAAGCGAGGTTGGTCGGCGTAATGAGCGTGGGTATTGTAGAAGCCGCGGGTGACGGGAAGTCCGCGGACCATGCCTGAGCACAAGAAGATAAGATCTCAACAGCTCTTTGTCAGTGGACCCACTTGATTTAGCTATATATATGTACACCCCTTCCACAGAAAAAAAAGGGGGATCGAGAGAAAACTAGAGAATATGAGAGAAAACTAGAGAATAGGAGAGAGATCAGTGAGAAGTAAGTATGAGCATCAACCGGTGGGTTTGATGATCACTCAAAGTCTTAAGACTATTCTTGTAACCATTTACTTCATAGTAATACCCCCTGATCCGTGGATGTAAGCCTTAGTGCTGAACCACGTAAACCATTGTCTTCTTTACATTCAGTATTCACACCTTTTTGTTTATATGTTTACTTCTTAGATCTACCAATTTAGATGTTGAGGAGATCATGATAAACTCGTGGGGTTTGGAATCAATGAATCAACATCTACCAAGGAGTCTTAGACTCAATTCACACTTTGATGCGCGTATTTAATACTCGCGAGATTGTTTGTGGACTTATGGCTATCCATTTGATTTCCGTGTTCACAATTTTGGTATTCACTACCCAATAATTTTAACACTTTATCCGAATGACTTGATCACCATGGTACAATGACATCGCAGATTAATGTTTTTCTCTTTTTGGTTTATCTCAAATGCATTTAGACAATTATTCCCTTTATACTCGTATAATGATCTCTTTGTGAATTACTTATCTATCGAATATACCTATACCTACGATTTATACATCAATTGAATTTGAGTTGGGATACGTGTACCCTTGGTTTATAAGATAAAATACGTACGGTGATGCTGGGTATCACATGCCCATTTAATCTCCTAAAATTTTCATGGGACATGACCGACAATACTCTGTGGTTCAGTGATTCAACATCACCCACAAGTACTCAGCCTTGCATACTTGCATCAAAGTACGCATCTGCCTTCACTCATAAGGCTTTGCACAACGGAAGTCTTTTCTTCTTTCTCTCTAACTCTTCATTCCCCCATAAGAATAAGAGGTTTTGCCATGTACTTAACCAATTCTCATACAACATCAGCAACATAATGAACACAAATATATACTGCGACAAACCCATTTTATTGCACTAAAGGAAGATTACAAAACTCGTCCATCACATGGACCAAAAACAGGCCATTCACCCTCTTGGTGAATGCCTAACTCTCTCAAACATGAGACTAACTCTCCTATGTAAGCCTACTGATTTTTCCCACTCCTTGGGACTATTTATACAGCAAACTCACTAGCCAAAATAGTGCACAACACTTGCACACGCATGGAACAGCCATGTGTCCCATCAAGTAGTTTTCATAACCGTACACAACATTTTTTAGCCGTATTGCACACTTGCTGTGCCATACTGGATTCTGTCTTGCACCAACGTTCAGCTCTCTTGGACCTGCATGTTTATCATTCCAAACTCATGCACGGGCAATCCTTATGATTCAAACATCGAGGCCAGCTCATTAAGCTCACTCTAGTTACTTATGCGTCATATATGCTTCACTTCGCCAATTAGCTTGACAATAGAAATGCAACTCTTGCATTACCAACTTGTTTACATTATTCAAGCTTTGGACAGCCTTGAACTAATGCCATAGGCCAACTCTTAGTCTACTCTTCACTCTTGCATCCTCCTTGAGATTGGGCCAACTCAATTCCATGGATATGCATCGATGCCAACATCACATGTTGCATCTGTCACTTTGGCCACGTCTTTCCAATCCCTCAATGAAGCCTTATTGTGTCGGCCAATAAGCTTCATTACTTAGGCAATGTGCTTTACGGTGTAGCGCCACTCTTGCGTTTCACCGGCCCCGCATGGTTCGCTATGTTAGTGCTTGACGGTCTATACAGCATACCGCTATTATGGCTTGCGTTGCGCTATTATAGATTACATTGTGCTAATATGGCTTCGCATTGCACCATTACGGACGACAAGACTTGGCCTACAACTCTATAACGTTTAATCATTGTGCGTCACTTGCATCCATGTCATAAACCTCCCCCACCTAATCCGTTCAACGCCCTCGTTGAACGCAACAAAGTATACTTGTTATACTTTTTCTATGGCCTTGTACGCTTCTGAGCCTATCTCAGAAATCAGCAAACTTGCTTGGCCTTTTTTTTCTTGCCAAAACTTTTATGCCTAGTACCAAATGCCATCACTTAGCTTACTTATTTGCCATTGATCCCTCTTTTGACTTGCTTTGTTGTTGTCACGTTGGCCTACGCTCCAACTTCAACTACAATCGCATATCAACACCCAAATGCAACTTGAAATTCTTCTTGCCAATTCCCGGGTTGTGCTTGAACTTTGCATGAATCATTTGTGCCTAAGTGTACACATGTAATCATTCTTCCCAACTGATCACACTGATCATTGCCATTATCTTATGCCTTCATTTTCCGACTTTAGTTGCACCACGCAACATAACAATACTTATACAAGACTTGGCCTCAATTCTTCAATCATATGCGCCTACGCCAAATCATGCCATGCCTTAAGACATGCACCCTATGACTCCGTACCACTCTTGGTATGCGCCACAATCTATAACCTTTGCTGCACTTTGCAAACTTCAGGACTTTCACTAGATTTGGCCTCCAAATCATGTTGCAATCTTCACCTTCTTGGACTTGCATCATTTGTATGCCAAAGAACCTGCACCTTGTTGTTCTTTGCTTTCATTGTCGCAACATCATGATTGAAATGCATAACTCTGGTATAGTCATAACCTAGGATACCCGTGACATCACAACGCCTCTTTTCGGCCGGGCATCATCTTCTTCGCCATTGAAACCAGCAATTTTAAGCATCACTTCCTATTTCAAACTGCTACGCTTTAATGTGGCGGAAAAACAACATCATGTTCGTCCTAACAATGAGTTACTCTTAACTCATGTACTTGATGGACTTACATCTTCATTCTTGCTGCGTTACTCCATGCATTCGCTGCCATATGCCTTTGCACTTCCACATAACTCTCAACAGCAAACTCGACTATGCCACCAACTCTTCTATTTTCTTCTTTCACTTTCAGCGTCTTATGTTGCATATTTTGGCTTAATATGCTATGTAGCATCTTCCACGCGAACTAGATTTACTTTGAACGAAAGAGGCAAGATCTTTCACTTAAATACCTTCATTCACTACTACCTTACATAGAGAGACTTCATTCCAACACCAAGGTCAACTCGACCTAAACTGAAAGTATACTCAAACTTGAGCAAATACTCGCGCCAACTGATTGCAACTTGTGAGACCTACCAAGCCTTGCAATCTCGACTTCAACTTCCTTCTAAGCAACAAAGGAAGCGAGACGCGCTCTCTTGTCCCCAATGTAGCAATTCACTTTGCCACATGCATTCTTCCAACTATCAATGTTCTTATGCCACTCCCATAACGAAGCACACTATAATTGAAAATTAGATGAATACTCCTTTTAGACTGATGCTATCATTTTGCTTTAGCTTTCATGAAAATTTCTCCAACAATGGCCACATGCCATCTTTATGCATCACCACTACTTTGTCATTCTTTTCCATGCATTTACAATTCGGCTAACTTGCATCTCTAGCCGCATCATGCATTCTGGCCATGCCCAAATCCCATTTGGCGCATGCTACTGTTGTATACTTGCTATGCCAATTAGCACCCAAATCTTGACACAAACTTGTGCACCTTTGCACAACTGGAATAGACTTAACTTGGTGATTCTGCGCATCACCATAGAGCTCAGCAAAGTCATAACACTCAATGACTTCCGCGGAAAAACACTTAGGACAGTTGCAAATAAGGAAATAATCCTTGCAAATGAGGCGCCACTGCCTATGTTCCATGAAGCAAGAATGTCGCATTCTTCTTCAAACTTGGAACTTATTTTACTGCCCATGCACATCTGGCTACTCTTGTCTTTCCCCTTCTCAAAATCAACTTCGACTGTAGCAACAATTGTTGATTTGCAGTTGACAAGAACATCCGCTTGTGGTTATGATCAAATGCAGGTATTTGGACACACTTGTCCAAGCATACTGATCCCACTCATAAACCAGGTGCAAGCACACTCCTTGTGCGCATATAGCATCAATGAAGAACTCTTTGCAAACACAAGAACGTGGTGTATCGGTTTTTCCCTAACTTGCGCTGTTGTCTTCAGCCTTTTCATAAGCTTTATGCTAGATAAGAATTGGCCATCCAATTCTTCCTTCATGGCATCACATTGCCACAAACATGCTGGTTCGTAACTAGATTTTCATTACTACCAAGGTACATGCATTCAAGAGAGATAACTATAATCTTCCATCAACTGGCTACGATGAAAACACCTTCAATCTATCGCGTAGACATGTTCTTCATCTTCTTTTCCACTGCAAAGGCCAATAACTTCTTTGAGTTCAGAAATTTTCACAAAATTCCCATTACCACACATGTAATGTACTCGTTACTGATAACACTACGAAACAATGCATTCCAAATGCATTATCTTCGCATACTTGTGAGAAACATGGACTTTAACACCTGACTTGCACCA
Organism: Papaver armeniacum; assembly: GCA_023531295.1. Taxonomy (NCBI): domain Eukaryota; kingdom Viridiplantae; phylum Streptophyta; class Magnoliopsida; order Ranunculales; family Papaveraceae; genus Papaver; species Papaver armeniacum. The sequence continues at coordinate 359,185 of JAJJWW010015003.1, read as the reverse complement.
TAAAAGTCAGCATACTCCTTAGTTTTGTCATGCAATCACTTAAAAACCCGGTCTTCAATGATTCTTGCGCGTTCGTCTAATACTTTGGGTAGGAATTTTGACACCTTTGTCATAAACTTTCATGGCCTGCTGCTACTTCAAGCTTCAAGTTCATTCCAATTGATCTTTCCACACAAGAACAACTTCTTCTAGTCTCCATACTAGGAGCATCACTTGTTCTTTCAAACTGCTACGCTTTAATGTGGCGGAAAAAAAACATCATGTAAGTCCATCAAGTACATGAGTTAAGAGTAACTCATTGTTAGGAAGAACATTATGATGTTTTTCCTCCACATTAAAGCGTAGCAGTTTGAAAGAGCAAGTGATGCTTAAAATTGTTTAGTTTCAAAGGCGCGTGAAGAGGATGCGACCCAAAGAGGCGTTGTGATGTCACGGGTATCCTAAGTCAAGACTATACCAGAGTCATGCATTTCAATCATGATGTTACGACAATGCAAGCAAAGAACAGCAAGGTGCAGGTTCTTTGGCATACAAATGATGCAAGTCCAAGAAGGTGAAGATTGCAACATGATTTGGAGGCCAAATCTAGTGAAAGTCCTGAAGTTTTCAAAGTGCAGCAAAGGTTATAGATTGTGGCGCAAACCAAGAGTGGTACGGAGTCATATGGTGCATGCCTTAAGACATGGCATGATTTGGCGTAGGCGCATATGATTAAAGAATTGAGGACAAGTCTTGTATAAGTCCTTTTATGTTGCGTGGTGCAACTAAAGTCGGAAAATAGAGGCATAAGACAATGGAAATGATCAGTGTGATCATTTGGGAAGAATCATTACTTGTGTACACTTAGGCACAAATGATTCATGCGAAGTTCAATCACAATTCAGGGAATTGGAAAGAAGAATTTCCAAGTTGCATTTGGGTGTTGATATGCGATTGTAGTTGAAGTTGGAGCGTAGGCCAACGTGACAAAAACAGTGCAAGTAAGTAGGATCAATGGCAAAGCAGTAAGCTAAGTGATGGAATTTGGTACTAGGTAAAGAAGTTTTGGCAAGGTTAAAGGCCAAGCAAAGTTTGATGATTTTTGAGATAGGCTCAGAAGCGTACAAAGCCAGAGAACAAGTATAACGAGTATACTTTGTTGCGTTCAACGAGGGCGTTGAACGGATTAGGTGGGGGAGGTCTATTACGGTACTGCAAGTGAAGCATAATGATTGTGCGTTATAGAGTTGTAGGCCAAATCAGTACTCCGCCGTAATGGTGCAATGCGAAGCCATAATAGAGCAACGTTAGCTATAATAACGCGACGCAAGCCATAATAGCGGTATGCTTTGTAGACCGTCAAGCACTAAGATAATGGAACCTGCGGAGGCCGGTGAAAGCGCAAAAGGTGGCGCTACAGCGTAAAGATAATTGGCTAAGTAATGAAGCTTATTGGCCGACACAATAAGGCTTCATTGAGGGATTGGCAAGACGTGGCCAAAGTGACAGATGCAAAATGCGATGTTGGCATCGATGCATATCCATGGAATTGAGTTGACCCAAGCTCAAGGAGGATGCAAGATTGAAGAGTAGACTAAGAGTTGATCTATGTCATTAGTTCAAGGCTGGCCAAAGCTTGAATAATGCAAACAAGTTGGCAATGCAAGAGTTGCATTGCTACTGTCAAGCTAATTGGCGAAGTGAAGCATATATGATGCATGAGTAACTAGAGTGAGCTTAAGGAGATGGCCTCGATGTTTGAAGCATAAGGATTGTCCGTGCATGAGTTTGGAATGATAAAAATGCAGGGCCAAGAGAGCTGAACGTTGGTGCAAGACAGAATCCAGTATGGCACAACAAGTCTGCAATACGGCTCAAGTGACGGTTATAAGTTGGTTATTGGCTTCACGAGCGTGCCAAAGGTGCGAGACAAGTTGTAAGGGTTATGAAATGAGTTCATAGCCTTAGTAGAGTGTCCCTAACCGTTCAAGACAAGTGTGGCTTCAATCTGCTTTTCAACATGGCTAGAACAAGTAGGTTTTCTAATTCCTGGGGTTGTTCTTCACCTCCTGAAATTTTACTTCCTTGCTGAAGATGCTTCTCATGTACTGGTTTAATAGTTCTTAATCAATATATCTTTTCAGTTTCAAAAAAAAATAAATACATGTTTTTCTTTATTAGTATCCTGTATCTGTATTCGTGCTTCATAAAAATGCTACTTATACCCCAAAATTATACACCAAAACCATACCCCGCTTACGTGTCAAATTTGCATTGGTCCATTCTCTTAAAGGGACCCCTGTATTTCCTGGTGGGGTTGGGTGGGAAGCAATGAACGGTGGAGATCACTGCCACATAGGGGTGTATCTATCCGGTGTATGAAACCGGTAGATATGTAGCAGCTTCGGTGTGCACATCATTTTCGGTTATGCAAAATGAAGAAACTGTACGACTGATTACAGACAGCTGGACCGAAAGAACATGTTATATCAGTCACTATCATCTGGCTGTAATTTTCTCAAGAAGAACATTAATTCGATATTAGTCAAACCATAATGGCTTCTAATGCAAACGACTTAATTTTTGGGTTTTTCTGTTTTGTTTTGTTTTTGTTTCAAACGACTTCACAAATTCCCTACCGAAGTAGGTAATAAAACACAACACCAGAAGAGCAGAGAGAGGGCCTAAAAATCTAACCAAGTTAAAGAACACTAAGCTAACAATGAGGAAGGAAATCCAGTTAGCCGTCGTTGCCATCGCTCCACAAAACCCTCTAATTTTTGTGGGATATATTGCTGAGTTAACAGTCCACGGGAACGTTTCTACCCCTGCTGACACCCACAAAATATGGACGCTAAGCATTGCAATTGCAAAAATCCAGTATAGTGATCCAGTAGGGCAAACAAATCTTCGGTCACGATCTTGGGGAAACTTCTAGCAGTTGAAGGCGCGTGAAAAAAAAACAACAATTACAAATAAGGTAATGATTGCCCCTTTATATGGACTAACAAGTACTATCTCGCTTTTATACTTACACTGACATTTTTATCTGCACGAAACCAAGGTAGAGGTTCTGTAAATTCTTTCACGCAAGCCAAACAGTCCCATGAAACTGCACCAGGTGGTATATCCTGTGTATAGTCAAACCATCAAAACACTAAGACACTAACATCATGGTCATAAGCCAGGATCAAAGTTGCATTAAAACAAGTTCCAGAAAGACAAATGGAAGTGTATGGAGAACACCTGTTCCTGAGGCAAACAGTGATCCCATGAAGACATTAGTGCTCTTGAATCCTTTAAAAGTTTCCAATTGTAACTCGAGCTTCTATTCTTGCTACAAAAATGAGTCATGGTGCTAGATCTATTCGTATCATTCATGGGTGCCGCCATAAAAATAAAACTCAACCCACAAACCATGCATAGCAAGGTGCCAAGTGAACTGTTAAATATATCTTTCCGAAAACGTGCTTTCATGAAACTTACACTGATAATGGCAGAAATAACATTGTAGCTGCCGTACAAGTTTAAGAGAGTGTACTTTTGGCATGTGATGTGGTCATGTATGGAAATTACCAGCCTTTCTTTGACCCCCCACATTGTAATGACAAAAGGAATGCAATACATTAATGCGTTAATACCGACAAATTGTTGGACAACTTGAAGACTAACGCCATAAACAAGTTGTTTACGAACTACATGACTACTCCATGCTTTCATGAATGGGGACCTATGGGTACCATAACGCTGCACTTTCTCATTCATAGTTTTATTTTCTTCCTCAAGACACAATTTCAAGGCACTGATCTCTTTCGCAACATCATTGTCGCCGGAGTAAATTATTCTCAAAGCATTAACAATATCGTCCTTTTCCCTTTCCTGCTTAACATGAAGGAAGTCATTCCTCGTATTACTTTGCAACTAACATCAAAATCACATAATATACGTAATCTTAATAACTCACCACTGCGTAGAGCCAAGCAGGCGATTCTGGAAGTGATGGGAGTACTAATATAAACTGGAGTAAAGCTGGAATGCACGATAATATCATGATATTAGTTCTTGCTAGTTCCTGAAGATTGGCATGATACCCCAAATAGAAAGACAAAAGTTTTCCTATTGCAGAAAATAGACTACAATTTGTGCAAATAAGAGCATCTCGTAGTTCGGGTATAGAAATTTCTGATATATAAAGAGGCGAAGTCCCGCTGATCAATCCAACTCCAAAACTTAAAATTATCTTTCCAATAAGAAAATGCTGCCACATCATGAGAATTCCACCAAAGATGATTAAGACATCTGCGATTAAAATTGATCGTTTTCGACCCAAGGAATCATTTGCCCAACTAGCAAATACAACACCAAATATGCCACCAAGGAAACCCGTATTCAAAATTGCTTCTTGTATAAGTGTCTGAAAATCATCTTGGATATAAAGAAGACCAGTGATGATTCCCGAGTAATATCCATAAATGAATCCTCCTAAACTAATGCAGAAGCCGTGGTACAACGTAATAACAATGTCCCAAAAGTTTGCCATGAATATTTAATCCCAAACTCAGTGATGAAGATAAATTCTTTTTTACCATGAATCTTCTCTCACACGCCAATTAAACCCAAATATGGTTTTGTAACAACTAACATTTTTCAATTTACTCTACCTTTAATCCTAACCCACAAAAACAATGCTAGAAACTGTCAAATGAGATTTGGGAGACAGTTTGTTGCTATTGTTTAGATAACCTTCCCTATTAATGCCAAATCAACTATTAATGATCCACAAATCTCTCGATATAAACACAAGTCCTTATGAATAACTAGAGTTTATGGACAATTCATGTGTAGTTTAAAACACCATATGTTTTTGTTTGGCCTCTATCCTTCTAGTATTAGTAAATTTTTAAGCCTTAAAAAAAGGAAGAAGGATCCAATCCATGGAGTCATGGACATAATATGTTAATATTGTCGGATTTAGTGCATCAAAAAGTGTATTAAAACTTCGTTAAATTAATCTTCATTAAATTAATTACTACGCTGAAATAATAGAATATCCCGGCCCCAACTAGGCTTGTATAGGCTAAGTTAAGCTAAATTTTTTAACTTAATAAATCAATAATTTTGTTAAATTAATAGTTTTTTTTTTTCGTTCTCAACACAATTAATTTATCAAAATTTTATTGTATAAGCGTCATTAGTTTCAGCAACGAATATGTCAGGTCCCGTGGTTGGGAAATCTCCAGATTATAATTTAGGTGATGGATCTCAAGTTGTATGATCATACTTATGATTCAGGAGTTTGATGTGTGGGGCATTTTTTTTTAGGAAACAAATTTAAATTTTTTTAGGAGATATATTTAAAATTTTAGTATTATTTTTGGTCACTTAATACTAATGATTTTTTTTTTATTTTGTTTCTTCTGCAATATCTTGTTATTTTTTGTTTTATTTGCTTAATTCTGATGTTCTAACAATACCACTAACATGATTTTCTCCTTACTGATTTTGTGTTCTCTTCAATTGGACAGGATAATCAAAATATTTTATAAGCTCTGGAGAAAGAAGACCCCTTGATCCAACGAAACCATCAACAAATAAGGTATTTTCTTTTAATTATTGATTTAAGTTTGATTAATAATCCGATAATTTAATCTCATTTGGAAGTATATTTCCAATTTGAAATTAGGGTGTATGGGAAGTTTAGAATTGTAATTAGGTGGTTTTATTATAAGACCTGTAATTGGACACTGGAAAATATTCTTTTATATTTTTTTACGATCTATTTAATTTTTTGATGAAATCACGATCAATATCGCATATCTTTGGTGGTTTTAATCTTTTTTATTTTATTTTATTTAGGTACTGTTGTATTTTTTTTTATAAGATTATAAAATATTTATTAATTTTAGTATTTTCTAGAATATAATTGGCCAACTAATTAATTTTGGTTGTTTTTATATTGTTTTGTTATTTCAAGATTAAATAAGATTTTGTAGTAATTATTTTCTAAAATGTGATTGGTCAAATAATATTTCGTGGGCCCATAAGATTCTCCTCAAATTCTATTGGCTGAAATTTAGAATGGTGGGGCCAGAATCAGCCAGAAGCTCCGGTTAACCACGTCGCATGAAAAACTCTGTTTTTATATAGAGAATGGTTTAGTCACAGTACGTGTACCGATTTGTAAGCTAAAAAGCTAAACCAAGTTCCGGAGTCAGCATAAATTTGTAGGTTTGCGTCTTAGGTTTGGAAACCTTAAGATCATCACCCGGATTAGAGTCCACTGAACTTTTTAAGTTTGCGTCTTGTTTAGGTACTAAATGAGTTCGGGAACACGGAATCAAGTTTCGGTTAAGCATACCGGTTTGGATACTTAATCCCTGGTTTTGCAACCACAATTCCAAAATGGTTTGCATACGAGTATGCATACCGATCCGGATCACGAGTTAAACAGATTCCTCATGATGTGCATACGAATGCGTATCACAAATTTGTAAGTCGATATTTATAGCTACTCCGCTACGTGTACGAGTACATGTAATACGGTTTCATACTTATAACAGTTATCTCGGTTTGTAAGACTGATAACACTGTCTTGTATCCGAATATAGTAGTTTTATATCTTTCTCTAAATTGATTCGAAACATTCCTGAATAACATCAATGACACATATCCATGTTCCAGGCTATTTTCGAATGATAAAACTTGAATCATGATTTTGATTCCGAACAATAAATTGTCCTTAACCGAAATTCATCAAGTATGAAGAAATATTCATTAAGCTTAGTCATTATATTTTGAGAACCAATTATCAAGATTAACTTGACTCGAAATTCTTGTCTATGCAAGCTAGTCTAATTAGTTACATGACAAACGTCTCAAGGATAGAAAAGTGAATATAACTTGAGAAATAGGTGGTTCAATCTTCACTTACCTTTTGTTGATGAAGTTCTCCAAAAGCTTCGGTTGATCTTCGCCTTCAACGGTAGAACGCAATGATGATCGGTTCGTTTCTCAACTACCTCTATTCGACCAAGACTTAACTAATTGTAGACTATAAATCAAGATATACTTCTGACAACTAAATTTGACAACAAGCTTGAGATAGCAACTTGTGAGTTCGACCAAGCAATGCTCTAACAGCCAGAATTCCCACAAACCAAACAAGTACCCTTAATTTTAGTAATGCTAGATTTTGGTTTATGAAACTTAGCTTTTTTGTGAGGACCACACTTATAGTTGTGATTGTTATTGTCACCTACTCCAGCTTTGGAAGATTTGTGTTCAGTCTAATAATCCTTGCTGGTAACGTCTTTTGAAGATGACACATTCTTGTCCTTGGTGCACATAATTCTTCCACTTGAATCTTCTTTCCTAATTTAACCATTCAGAGTGCTACATCTACAAGCCACACACCATAGGTTTGTTTGATCTCTGATTTTTTTTGGAATAAAATTGCTTTTGCTGTTAGAGATGTTTATTTTGTCAATTAGATTTTAGATTTCTAATTTGAGGATTTGAGTTTTCCTTATCTTTGTAGGAGAAATGAGAGAGGAACTATGGAGTTTTTTTTTTGTTCGTGGTTATGGAAACCCCTTGAATTTCTTTCTCCCTTTTCTACATCTTTAAGAAGAAATTTCATTGTAATTTGAGGGAGAATGGTGAAAGCCTTGAACTAATGTAAATGTAAGTGTGATAATTCAATATTATGCTCGAAAAGGGGTACAATCAGTGAATTTATACTGAAATTTGCAATTCCGGTAGCCTATACTATTTCCAATTCCGGTTACTTAGTCTACGAACTCTGCGATTGATCTGTTCAGAAATTCACTGGGAATTAACTGAAACTAAGCTAAGTAAAACTTAATAGCTTTACTGAACCCAACTCTCCAGTTGGCGATGATTTTTTAATGCAGTAATGAGAAATTGAGTCTCAGTGAAATAATATTTCTTTATTTTAAGAACCACCGTAAAGTAATTTTCCAGAGATTAGAAGAGAGAAAGCATATATATGGAGTTTCTCCTAGTCTCGGGGATGAGTCTCAAGATTTGGATCAAACGGAACAAGGGGAAAATTCATATTCTTGGGATCCGTCAATTCCCCTGGATTCGAAACATATCACCGTTTTCAAAGGATTGAAGAAGATCAGGAGGTTGCTTCAAAAATCGCCGACATCAGCATTACCAAACCAGCAGTGTCCGAGTCGGTTCAAGGAGCCAACACTAGGGTGAGCAGAAAAAAGAAATGCTCTTTGAAATCTCATCCTAGTCCTAGTAAGATTTCAGTAGGTAATCTCATTGAGTTTGGTTCTATAATGGGGCTAAGCTTTCCCTTTTCGAAGGAAAATCGTAATGAAATGTTTAATAGCGTGGCGAAAGATCACAAGGGTTTAATCATGGAAGAGGTTGATTAAAATTCTACTTAAATGTAGCTTGCGCTCTTGATTTAGTTTGCTAAGTAATATGGTTGCTTAGTTTCTAAGGTTTGTCAAGAGGTCTTTGTTGCTTTTTGTATATTCCTGGAATTTTTTGTTTCGGTTGGGGTTGTTTCACCCTTATTTTTGGTGTATTCGCTTGTGCACTCCATGTGTGCTTCTTAATACAATTCCTTTCGATCGATCAAAATAAAAAAAAAAAAAAAGAGAGAGAAAACATATGATGAGAGATCTTTGAAAGTTAAGATACATTAGTGATGGATATTGGAGAGTTTTTAAGTAAAAGAATTATGCAAATGACTCGATAAACTTCCTACCAAAGTAGGTAATAAAACACAGCACCAAAAGAGTAAAGAGAGGGCCTAAAAATCTAACTAAGTTAAAGAACACTAAGCTTACAACCAGAAAAGAGACCCAATTGGCCATCGTTGCTATCGCTCCACATAAACCTCTAATTTTTGTGGCGTATATTTTTGAGTTAACAGTCCAGGGGAAGGTATCTAACTCTGCCGACACAAAGAAAATATAGACACCAAGCATAGCAGCTGCATATAACCAGTATAATGATGGGGGACAAACAAAACTTCGCTCACGATACTTCTAGCAGTCGAAGGTGCATGAAAAAAAAAAGATTAATTGAAGTAAGGTAACCATTATTCATCATTACATAAATAATGTATAAGTAACAAATTTTCCGATTATTTACTTACAATGTCATATTTATCTGCACGAAACCAAGGTAGAGGTTCGGTAAATTCTTTTACGCAAGCCAAACAATCCCATGAAACTGCACCTGGTGGTATATCCTGCAAACCACCAAACACCAAGGCAGTTAGCATCATGGGCATAACCGACTCATAAGCGGCTTCAAATACTAAAACAGTTCGTGAACGCTTAGTGGATGGGTATTGGAATACCTGTTCCTGAGGCAAACGGTGACTCCATGAAGTTGCTAGGTCTCCAGAATCCGCAAAAGGTTTCCAATTGTAGGTCGAGCTTCTATTATTGCTCCAGAAACGGTTTATAGTTCCGGATGTACTCGTATCAATAGCAGGTGCCACCATGAAAATAAAACTCAACACACCAGCCACAAATAGCAAGGCACCAAGTGCACTTTTAAATCCCTTTTTCCTACAACGTGCACTGAAGCATACACTGAAAATGGCAGCAATAACATTGATGTGACCATATAAGTTTAAGAGAGTGTACTTTTTGCATGTGATGTGGTCATGGATGGGAATTACGGGACTTCCTTTAACCCCCCACATTTTGATTACAAACGGAATGCAATACATTAATGCGTTAATACCAACAAATTGTTGGATAACTTGAAGACTAACGCCATAAGCAAGTTGTTTACGAACTACATGACTACTCCATGCTTTCATGAATGGGGACCTATGCTGCCCTTTCTGATTCAGAGTCTTATTTTCATCCTTAAGATGACATAATTTCAAGGCATTAATCTCTTTCACAACATCCTCGTCATCATAGTAAATTATTCTCAAAGCTTCGACAATATCATCCCTTTTCCTGTCCTGTTTAAAATGACAAAACTCGTAAGCAAATAAGTCATTGTATTATTTTCTGATTAACATCAAAATCACATCATATTCATAATCTTTATGACTCACCATTACGTAGAGCCAAGCAGGCGATTCAGGAAGCGATGATAGTACCAACATAAACTGTACTATAGCTGGAATGCATGCTACTATCATGATATTAGTTCTTGCTGGTTCCTGAAGATTGGTATGATACCCCAAATAGATTGACAGAAGTTTTCCGATTGCAGAAAATAGACTACAGTTCGTGCAAATCAGAGTATCTCGTAGTTTGGGAATGGATATCTCTGATATATAAAGAGGTGAAGTCCCAGAGATCAATCCAACGCCAAAACTTAAAATAATCTTTCCAATAAGAAAATGTTGCCGCAGCATGAGGATTCCAGCAAAGATAATTAATACATCTGCAATCAAAATGGATCGTTTTCGACCCAAGGAGTCATTTGCGGAACTAGCAAATACAACACCGAATATCCCACCAAGGAAACCCGTGTTCCAAATTGCTTCTTGTATTAGAGACCAAAAATCATCTTGGATATAAAGGAGACCAATGATGATTCCCGAGTAATATCCATAAATGAATCCTCCAAAACTAATGCAGAAGCCGTGGTACAACGTAATAACTATGTCCCAAAAGTTTGCCATGAATATTTAATCCCAATCTCAGTGAAATAATGAAGATAAATTCCCTTCTTTTTTACCATGAAACTTCTCTCACACGGCAATTAAACCCAAATATGGTTTTGTAACATTTTTCAGTTTACTCTACTTTTAATCCTAACCCACAAAAACAATGCTAGAAACTGTCAAATAAGATTTGCTATTGTTTAGATATCCTTCCCTATTAATGCCAAATCAACTATTAATGATCCACAAATCTCTCGATATAAACACAAGTCCTTATGAATAACTAGAGTTTATGGACAATTCATGTGTAGTTTAAAACACCATATGTTTTCTTTTTGGCCTCTATACTTCTAGTATTAGTAAATTTTTAAGCCTTAAAAAAAGGAAGAAGGATCCAATCCATGGAGTCATGGACATAATATGTCAATATTGTCGGATTTAGTGCATCAAAAAGTGTATCAAAATTAGAAAAATGCCTCAGAAAAAATATATAGAAAAATTATATAAAATTAATTAAAACCCTTCTGTTCTCATAAATTGCGCACCAAAAATTAAAACCCTTCTTTTCCCCTCCAAAGGAGGGAGCATGAGAACCATCAGGCCACTTGATGGTTCTCCATTACATATATTGAGCAAATGTTAGAATGCAGTTTGCCTGTTTGGTTCTTGCACCGATTTTTTTTTCATTTTTTTTTTTTTCAGACAATAAAAATAAACTTTTTGTTAGTGAGTCATTTGTTTGTATTATTATTTTTTGGCAGCGAGACTATGCGTCTGTTGTTAAATTAAATTAACATGTGTTTTAGCGTTCATTTATTTGACACACAACGATTTGTCAAACTGATGCAGTGCGACTTAAAAACCTCGTTTGATTGGGTGCCATAAATATTAATTGGGGGCCTTGCCATTTTATTTGCACCAAAATTTTTTCAGGGGCGTATTAAACCGATTGTGAAAATACTATTTTACCCTTCACTAAAAATAAATCTTAAAAACCTATTAACCCTTAATCTTAATCCCTAATTCATTTCTAGTTCTAAAAAAAAAAAAAATCTTCTCTTCTCCTCCATTAACGACTCCAAGAAAAAAAAAAATCTTCACCAGAAAAATTTCAGTTATAGTAAAAGGGTCGTCAATTCGACAAGCCTAAACCTTGACGATTTTTCATATGCATGTAGAGACCATAAAAAATCGTTAGGGTATATGATGATCAAGATAACGACCATATTTCTGGTTTTCATATTTTTTACCCTAGATTAGAGTCGTTAACATAATATAGAAACCTATGACGATCCTCTATGGACGACCCTTTTTTAAAGGTCAACGACCCCATGTGAAAAACAAACAGCCTCTCTGTCCCAAAAAATTTTAGAGTCGTCTTGGTATAGACACAAAAAATAACGATTCTTTGTGACCCAAGCTAAGAGTCGTCAGGGTATATCATATTACCCTGACGATTTTTCATAACACAGAAAAGTTGCGGAGTTTGAGTCGTCATTTTGGTGTCAATACATTGTGACTTTATAGAGTCGTTGGGGTATACATCCCTCGACATTGACGACTCTTTCTCCATGTTGTGACATATATCCAATCCATCGGAGAATTTAAGATAATCTTACCATCAACACAATCATCTTTGTTACTTGAACCTTTTCCAACATCATTTCCCCTACTAGAATTACTCGTTTCTAAAAACCCTAAGTTTTCCTCTAAAACCTCCTCTTCTTCTTCTCAACTCACCAAAATATATATATATATATATATATATATATATATATATATATATATATATATTCTAAAATCTGATTTAATCTAACATAATCTAACCACACTAATTAAATTAACTTTATTAAGTTTTAATACTAATCATTCAGGGGTAGTTCAGGTATTTAGAAAAAAAATTGCTAAGGGGTGACCCAAATTAGGTTTGGATGACCTTTTTTGTCCTCTAGTGGGAGGCCCCCAATTAATATCTTTGGCCCCAATCAAACGAGGCTTAAAATTGTACGTGCAATAAAAATGGGCGGATTGGGCAATCGCCGTAGAAATCCAAAGGTTTATATTTTTCCTTACGAACATACAACTTTTGAATCTATCATAATCGACAGACAGAGTCGAATGGGTGCTCCTGGTTGGTACAAAATCGGTGTGAAATAACATTCTAGTCCCTGAAGTAGTTAACTTAACTAAACCGTGTACCAGATTAATATGAGCCCGATCGCAACTTCCCTTATTGTTCTTCTCTTCTTCTTCGTGGGGTGAAAAACCTAACAGATAATTTCAAGCTTGTAGAACGCGGAATTAATTCTTATTAACTAGATCTCTGTTATTATTTCCAGGGAAACTCTATGTTACTGCAAAATTTTCTTCCTAAATTGTGAGAAATCCAAATGCAACTCTCAGTTACTGCAAATCTTGGTATAGACGAAGACACCGAAAACCCAATACTACGAATTCCTCAAATACCCAAAATTCCCATTCTAATTGCAATGTCTACGATGCACGAGTTTAAAATTTGAAAGGTTTATTAATGGTGAGTTGATCTATCCCGCCATGGGTTAATTTGTCATTGCTACTAATTGCAAGTAAGCTCTTTTATTTTCTTATTTATACTAAAATTTTGATCTTGTAAGCATCTCTAATGTTTCATATTGATTTTTTTTTTTTAATTTGATTTCATAGAACTTATGTGTCCAGTCCATAAAGATTGGTAAACAAATCGATAATAACCACCTTAGTGGGAAACTAGTTGCTCATTCATTTTTTTTTCTTTCTAAAAGCTTCAATCTTTATAGCTTTTTTGTGTGTATATTTATGGAGATTAAATAACACAGGGTTTTGTTCGGTGATTATAATTTTGACATAAGAATTGTGACCTGATTAGCCTGAAATGTATGGCAGTGAAATTTAGGAAATGCAGTTTATTTTAAAAGCTTGGTTAGGCAATGTTGTGTTAGTGGTGGTAATTAAGAGCTTGAATTTGATTATTAGTCCGATAAAGAACACATTATGTCATGACTTGAGCAGGCCAAGGTATATATAGGCGGGCTTGCCCTTTTTGCATGATTTAATCTTGAAAGTTTGAAGGTTTTCATTGGTAGCATTGGTTGCATGTGAAGGATAGGGTGATAGGTACCAGATGGTGACACCGAAAGGTTATAAACATTTTGTTTTGTGTTTTTCAGATGGTAAATATAAGTTAGTATATCTGTCATGTTTTGTCATGTAATTTGTTGCTTAAGAAAAGGGATTGTGATATTTGATTTTCTGTTTTTTATTTGGGTTTGGACATAGTTTTTGTGTTACATTTCTTGAAGGTTTTGTCGTTTTTGTACATTTTATCTAGTGCCCACCGGAACCATCGTTTTTTTTTTTTTTTTTTTTTTTGGTGTTCATGTGTTGTTGATTTTTATAACCTATAGTTGCTTAAAACATTTTTTTTCTTCCTTTTACGAACTCTTATAGATTGTATTCTCTTCGCAAGATTGCTCTCTTGCTTTCCACGCGCTCATAACTCCCCTTTCAACGATCACCACTGGCTTATCTGAACTGGTTTGTTTTCAGTCATCTTCGGCGTGATCTAAATTTTGTACGCCAGAGAATAGGTAACACCATAGCTCTAGCTAGAATTGATTTTACATAAATTTATAATTGTGTGTTTACAGATGAGATCTCAACTTGTACCAAGTTTGTTTGGACAACTGATGTTTTTTTATCTGGTGGACAAGCACTGGTTTTTGATGGTGTAATTTATGGTTATTTGGTTACTTCTTTTATTTTTCTATTTGAGCATACAACTGCATTGTATTTTCTTTTGTTCCGTGCAGAAATGCAAGACTAGTATTCCTAAACTAAGTTGTGTACAAGAGGAAAGATGGATAAGTTTGGAAGAGCATGTGTGCAACTTGGATTCGGAGATTGGTTATATATCATGTGATATTCGTCGTGCTAAAGCTATGGACGAGTATAAATGATCAGTGGATGATCATGGTAAACTGTTGACTGAAGAAGCTATACCTATGCATTAATAGTGGCTGATGTTTTATCACTTAAGGTAAGATGTTATCAACGCAAAAGTGATGTCACTATGATTAATAATAGCTCAATCTCTATTCTTAAGATTGACTTCTTTAATGATAGAACAATTATACATCTGCAGGGTTGCTTGCAGTTGCATAATCCAATGTGTAAGCTAATTATCAAAATTTTGAAAAGGGAAGCAGAACAATGCTTGACCCTGTTTTGAGCAGACTAATGTCTTACAGATGCATTGTGCCCTTCACCTTTTCAGAAAGATTATATCGATGGTTCGAACATTTTGAGAGTCATTCATAAGATTTCTTGTCGAGATTTCTTAAACAAGTTTTGACCCGGTAGAAACCAACGTTTTTAGCAAGTAGATTTGTTGTAAGAATATCACCAATGGAATTTTTTGTTTAAACTATGTAGGCTATATTGATATCTTTTCAGTTTCTTTTTGTTAGTATCTATTTTTATTCTCTTCAATTTCTGTTTTATGAAACTGTGTACTATAGCTTAAACTTCATAGTATTAGATATTAAGTGTTCCTTCTTACTGCATTTGTAATGGGTGTGCTATTATTTTAACTAGGATATGAAGAAAGGCTATGGCATGGAGTGCAACTGGTTCATTGATCGATACCTTTAACTTGGTAGTATAACGTAGCTTCGCCATCATGAATGGTCTTTTTTCTTTTTATTGGTTTACTTAGTTTTTGTGCATTTTCTTCATAAAATTTATTGTCCAGACAACAATGACACGATTAAGGTTTTCCGAAGGTCGCATAAATAAATTGGGTACCCCTTTGAGAAGGTTGTTTAAAATAAATTGGAAACTCTTTTATGAAGATCATGTAAAATAAATTGGGTAATCTAGTCATTGGTCGTATAAATTAAAATGGGTAGCAGAATGATACTCATACTCGAACAGGGATACCAAGAAAGTTTTCAACGATAGAAATGAGAGTAACATGGGGACTGACGAAGAAAACAGAGGAGAAGATGGAGAAAAACGAGAGCAAAATACCGAAAAAAACTAAACTGATATGTATAGTACCCATATTGGATTCGGGTTACAACAACTTCCCATATTTCAAAATAGGTTAAAAGAATAACATGATTAGAGCCTTTTAATTATGGTTGAGGGGTAAACTTGGAATAAAAAAGGAAACTTAAAATAAGGAACGGACAACCGATTTCGTCCATTTGCCTAGCAAACTTCAAACCTTGTCTGTTCTTAAGGAAAAGTAGAAATCGTTGGATTTTTACGAGGATTTTTACGAGGAGCTTGCAGTAAATGCTACAAATGCACCACTCTTTTATACCACTTGCATTCAGGGGCGGAGGAGCTACAAGCCTACAAATCTTGTTATGGGATGCAAACTGCAAAGATGCCAAGTTTTCTAGCGAAAAAAGAAAAACAAAAATGCCAAGTTTCTTTACGGGGACGTAAGCGCTAATTGGCTTGAAAGCCCAATATTTAAAAATTTAAACTTAGAAGTTCTGATAGAGGATGCTTCAAGCCGGATCCGTCTCTACCGGTAACCTTTGCTTTCCTCAATGTTAAGGCCTCAAAGTAGACTGAGGCAACCTTTTGCATCGCCAGGGTCGGTTCTGAAAGGGAGCAAGGTGTGCTTCCGCACAAGGTGTACCATTTGTGAAGGTGTATTTTTATGCAGTAGTGGTCGGTATTGGGCCAAACTGATTCACTATCTTTTTTGGTTGGAATCAAATTAAAAACAACGTATTTTGGATAATTTAACTTTTCTTAAATCTAACGTAAACCCTAAAAGGTAATCAACATGCATCTTAAAATAAAATTGAAACCAGAGAGACAAGAGAAAATAAGTTTGCTAGCACAAACACAAGGCGAGCGAAGTTTAAATGGCGATGGACACACAACTAATAAGAGGTCAGTATTTGATACTACATGTTCTTCTCTATTAGTGATATCATTTCATTTTTCACTGCATAATACATTTAGGTAAATAACTTTCACATT
Source organism: Papaver armeniacum (assembly GCA_023531295.1). NCBI lineage: Eukaryota > Viridiplantae > Streptophyta > Magnoliopsida > Ranunculales > Papaveraceae > Papaver > Papaver armeniacum. Next base: position 342,561 of record JAJJWW010015003.1, on the reverse strand, counting down.
TGTTTATATGTATATCCCTACAACACCAATTTATTATTATAGTTGTACAATTTTGCTTACACCGTGCATAATACATTCAGGTCTTTATAATGTTAATGTTTAGCGCATTGCTTAGTAATTTGAATTTTGCTTACACCGTGCATTTCTACTACTACGTTCTACTATAATTTACTTGTCGACAACAACATTTTTCGTTTTAATTAGTTTCCTTGTTTGAGCTCTTTACTTCCTTTAATGCAGGTCTGTCAAGAACTACCTACAGCAAAAACAACATCGCAAGTTTTAAAGTGAAAGAATATTTGGCTGATAGCTATTTGCTTCAGTCTGTTTTTGGATGTAGTTTAGTCCGCAAATATTATTTCTGTTTCAATCTGTTAATCAACGTAGTTTAGTCCCAACTAGTTATGTGTTTGTTTACATTTTTGATGGAAAGTTCCTAACTTCCTAATACTTTTTACCATACGTTTTTCTTAAGTTGTGCAGCATAAATTACTTCGTTTCAATGCTATTAAGTAGATTTTATTTATGTGTGAAATTTTTTTTTGGATTGAAAGGCGTTTCGATCTCTTTCGCACAAGGCCATCGAAACTTCAGAGACGGCCCTGTGCATCGCCGTCTTCATAAATCTTCTGGGTCAATTTATGCTACCCGCATCGCTGTCCTCATGAGGCCTCTAGATCAGTTTATACACCGGAACATATAATAACTAGTAAATCTGGTTGATGAAGGGAGTGGTAATTCTAAGGAGTTCTCCCATGTCATGGATGAGGCTGCTACCGTATCCACTCTGGTATTCACTAAACTTATTATTCTTCATAGTTTTTTTTCGGCACAATTTTTTCTCACCGTCCAATTTTCACTACAAAAACAGGTCTTATTATAGGGTTTTTTTTAGGGGCGTCACAAATACTCACTATTTGTGAGGGTGTCTTGACCAACCGTAGGAAATACTAGGATTAGTCAAAGGAGCAGTTTTTTATGGTCGGTTTCATGAATCCGACAGAGTAAATGATTTCTGTTTTTATTCTTTTTTCTCATCCTTATTATCTGTTGAAAGCCTAAAACAGATCTAATTTTTCATAATTTATAAAAGGGGATATCAGTCTTACTAAGTGTTGATACCGTTTCGTATAGGACAAAAGAATCCCATTGATCCTGGCCGTTGGATCGATGAAATGGTATCAACACTTAGTAAGACTGGTATCCCCTTTATAAACTGGCTTGATTGGGGGTATACTCAAACTAATTGGGGTATACCCAATAAGACAAAATCTGGTCATTATGAAGTAAAACCAAGACACCCCTTAACCTTGTTTTTTTAAATGGCTAATATGCCCTTGGTTAATTAATACTAAAATTGATTAGGTTAATTAATTGAGTTTAGATTAAAATTTTGAAATTTTGAATTGATAGATTAACCTTTTGATCCGTCTTATGAGTTCGATTTCGATCCAAAATTTTGGTTTTGAAAATGCATTAAGCCGGCAAGGTCTCGGTTTGAATAAGCTTCCGACCATACGTCCCGTGGAATGTTAAACTTTTAATAAGTCGCCGATCTCTCTTCCACGGGATGTGTCAACTTTGAATAAGTGCAGACCATATATCCGCCGGAATGGTCCTCGGATGAAGAACACGCCAAACTATCTTGGGCAGCAATCTTGCGGTCGGCATGTAAATATTTCCTACCCTTAGGCTATATTAATCTCGGCATGAAAAAAAATAAACCTTGCTTAGGTGACATAATATGGAAGATGTAATTTACTTTATTCATTCAATTTTGGTTACTACATTGATTGAAACATAAAACCTAATCCTTGTCGACGGAAAAACGAATGCACTTAGCATGTGCATCAAGCCTTTGAACCCCTAGGCGACCCTATTGGACGAGTTATAGTATCGTGAGGGTTTACATAGAGGTCTAACCACAAAACCTATACTAAAACTTCTAAAGCCATCAATCTTCCTCCTCCGAAGACGATACACCCTCCATCATCTCAGGGGCATACTCCGGGATTTTGGATTCCATGAATTGATAGCTTGCATCGAATGCGAATGCTTCCCCCTTTTCCTCCAAGTAGCGCGCTTTGGCGACTTCATGCTACAAAAACAAAACACAAACTTACTTTGTTAGTGCGGTTTAATTTGGAAGATCAAACAACATGGATCACGTAAAATAAACCACAAAAATACTTACAAATTGTTCAATTGACAAGTTAAAGTGGGGAGCGTTGAAAATTGGTTTTGGATAGCTAAATAAGCAAGTATCGCATTTTCAATAACTATGTGCCTATCGTGCACTTGTTGAACACTTCTTGAGTTAGGATTCCCACACTCTTGGATAAAAGTGTTGTGAACCCTAGCCCAAAAGGTTGTGGAATCCACCCTTACGGAGGACTGCCTTCGAACTCTAGTCTCCGCATACCAAGCTTTGGTGATTGCCAAATCTTCATTAGAATCAAATGAAGCCATTTCTTGTGTGTAGAGAGATATTGGGTGAGTTAGATGGAGTGTGTGATGATATGAGCTTTGGAGAGTATATGCAAATACTTGTGTGTTGTTTGTGGAGATAAGTAGTGCATTTATAGGATGGTGCCCAAATTTGGCCGTTATAGTGCATAAGTACAAGTCAATCAATGCAATTGTACTTGCAAAAATTTGAATTTTGAACCCGCCGGCGTGGTCAAAATTAGCTACAATGCCGGGGTCGCAAAACGGCCGGAAATGTATGGGTTCATTAGCATGCTTAGGCCAAAATACCGCCGGCATTTTATTGTTTTGTTTCCCTCCCGACCTTACATGATTTTAGGCATCAGAAGAATGGTTTTTTTTCAAGATATGGCCCGCAGGGTTTTTGTTTTCGTACACTTCCGGATACAAAAACGCCGGCTTGGTTTGAATCATAGTACCTTGCCGGCCACTGGTAACTACACAATTTTTGGTTGACGAGGGCCGCGATATGACATTTCACAACCTTGCCGGCCTGGTAACTACACAATTTTTGTTGATGATAGCGGCGATCGGCATTTCACAACCTTGCCGGCCACAGGACGGCCGGCGGGGGTAGCTGAAAAAATCATCGGCAAGGTAATACAACACTTTATATAGCTAAACAAACCATTCATTCAACAACTAGAAATCCAACATTTGTTGTCCAAAATACGAAACATGTCCCATAAACCGTAAAAAAACATTTGTCCACACCATTAACTTAAACATTTGTCCACACCATTACTAGGAAAGCATTCATTGGCCACGACCACGACGACCACGGCCCCGTTTTGGAACACTACCTTCACCACCACGACCCTTGCTGCTACCTTCACCACCACGACCACTCTTTGCTACCTTCACCGCACGAGCACTATGAGTCCTCTTTTTATCGGCCTTTATCTTGGCTTGTGCATCCTTAATAGCTTTTTCTTAGCCTTACTTAAGCTTTGAAGTTGCTTGAACAATAGATGGGCATCCTCATTGTCAACATTGCAAGCATAGTCAATGTGCTTGCTTTGCACAGTTCTCCTCTGTCTTTCGCGCAACACAACACCCTCACAAAGGTCTTCAACCCGATCCTTCTATATTCAATTAAACAACAAACAATTAATAGAATGATTCGGTAATGCAATCAATCTTAAAATAGTAAGAGCAACTCTAAAATACTTACAAATATCTTAAGCAATGTTCTTTGGGTCTTTCGATTCCATCTTCTTCTTACGAGCCAGTTCTTCGGTAGTCATTGGCCTAATCACGGTAGGGCGAGCCCAAACCAAGTACCACGCCATGTATTTCTCGGTAGCTTCATGGCCGGTGGTCACCTCGTCCAAAGACTCACATCGATTTGGCCATGATCTATCATCCCAATGTTCTTGAGTTGGTCTTTGGAAGGTAAAGACGTTCATACCTTTTTGGAGGTGGTTCAATCACTCATATCCACGAGTAAAGGCGGTTCTTTGCGTCGAAATGAGGTTCTTCTTGTACGTAACCCAATTATCGCATTACCCGATGTGGATCGTACATTGAAAATCCTTCAAACACGATCATCAATGGTCCATAGTATAATGCAACAACTTCATTTCTCCTTGGGATTAAACCTTGATTTCTATCCTCTCGTCGGATCAAATAACACACTCTTTCCATGATCAAATTGTCGATGGCGGCTCGGAGTTTCATAAGATTTTGCGGCATTTCCTTATCTTGAGTACCCTTAAAACTGTACCTTTGCGCTCTTGGCAAATGAACCGGTTTCTTATTATCCACTTTGACGTAAGAGTTGTCTTTGAACAAGAAGGGGAAGCGTTCATATATCCAAACACGGAAGAGACATGTGTTTAGTTAACTTGCTTAGTGAGTGCCCTAGAAGATTTTGTCAACTCATTGTTCAAGAAAGGCGACCACCACGGTACCCCAAGAATACCCACGCATCTCATGTAAGGGATCCAATAGTTGCAAGTAACTAGCCTCGACTTGGTTTCGGAATTTTTTTTTGTCGGGGAAGATACATCTGCCAGGGGTGTATAGCAAATAAGCGGCGCGGTAGCATTGATTCGCAGGGTGCACCATTCCTTCCTAACAAGGATTTCTGAGTCTTCCATAATCCGTCCCTCAACTTCTTCACGTTAAACTTCTTGGTTCCTTCTTGTCAAGAACATCATCCGTCTGAACCTGACTCCAACCGAACAATTTCTTGCTCAATTTGTAAATCTTCTCGAAAGAAATGGCATTATCGAATCCCTCGGTGGCCTTTTCCATCAACCTCGAGGCCTACAATTTGTTGAGCATCATCGGGAGTTATCGCCATCTCACGAATGGGAATAACAGTATCGGTCTCTCCATAGAAACTGGCTCACGAGAATGCGAGATGGTAACTTTATCATGATTAATATTCGAACTCTCCACATGAGGCAACAACCCGAGTTCCTCACAATCACTTTCACCTCCTCACATTCCAAGTCAAGATTCCAAGTATGCATCATCTTGAACACGAAGCTTGGCGCCTCATGAGACGGATGGCATGCTTGTGATCCTAAATACCAAAAAAAAAGAAATGAAAAGAAATACAAACACTTGATGCAAATTTAATTAAGATAGTTACACACTTGAATAAATAACAAAGGCAGATTAAGATTACTTACGATAGTATTATGGACCAAGTACATGCCCATGAGTGTTTGTATCCAAAAAAACGACTCCACCATCTCTCTGGGGTCCCTTTTGGAGGCTCACCTTCTTTCGGTGCAACCATCAAGTGTTTGGGAGGCATGTGAGAATCGGCCGGTTTAGTGATCACCCTCTTCTTCGTTAGGTTGAAGTTGAAGCGAAAGCTTCGGTGGCTTGAACAATAGCTAGAGTTTGTTCTCCTTCTCCATCTCCATCTCCTTCTTCTTCTTGTTCCTCTTCCTCTTCAACAATTTCATCTTCGATGATATTCTTACCTTTATCTCCATTACCATCATCATCATCACCATCATCATTACCTCCTCCCGGCCTCGGGCATGTCTTGATCACCATCATCATCATCATCATTGTTACCTCCTCCGTGCGGATTGGTTTCATCAACATCATCATCATCACCTCTTCTACGGATGGAATTGATTGGTCTTCATCAGGTCTCGTGCGAATCATTGGGTTCGAGATAGTGGTTCTAAGACCTTTGTCGTTCGGCACAACATATACCCCTCGATGTTTTGAAGACAAGAGTTTATCACCAACACGAGGAGGGTTTGAAGGAGGACTAAGAGGCTGCTTTGGAGGCTTTCTTCTTTGCCATTCGCAATCGAACAAGAACAATTCGGAAAAAAAAACATTACGGTAGGCGGGTTAGACATATACAACATGTCCAAGGCGGAAAAATGGGCGTGGAAAGGTCGACCAAAGATGAGTCTTAGGCTAAGACAACGCCGTGATGTATCATCAAAACTGACCTTAGGCGCATAAAAAAATATTGGATTTTTCACTAAACCGTAGGAAGGTCCATTTCCCACATCATCGCCGCGGAAAAAATAGCGGAATGATTTTATATAAATACCCTTAGGACTCAAAAACTCTAGGCATCGGAAACATTCTAAACAAGCGGCGGCGGGGTAAAAAACAATAAGATCTGGCTTTATTAAAAAAAGCGGCAGGCAAGGTATATAGTTGAATAACACAAAAGCTGCTAGTAGCGATTCTGAAAACTATACAAGCCTAGGAAAGTTCTTGACCTTATAGCTTCTTTGAGGCCAAACCTTAACTATGAAAATCAAGCAAGGTCAATTAAAAAATCCTTGCAGGCGTCATGTTGCCAATTCACAAATACGATTTTCGACCTAATTTGACATGCAAACATGAAATAGAAGTACTAGAGTGAGTTTAAACAAGCCCTTACTTTCTTAAGCGCACCATTTCACGTATTTAGTAGGGAACAATTTCTTCTTCTTCAATAGTTTTTTTCTTCACTTTCTTAGCAACCAAATTTGCGATTCCAGGGTTATATTCATTGGGTTTTCGATTAGTTTCTTTCATACGAGTTGCCTTCTTCCGTGGTGGATCCATTGATGAAGATTAATCGGATTTTTCGAATCGACGATTTTAAGAATTGATCGACGAGTTTTGGTGGTGGTGGGAGTGATGGAGCCGGTAAGGTTGTGGAGGAGAAGAAGAAGAAGAGAATGAAAACTGATTTAGGTAGTAATTAGAGTTATAGTGGGATAGGGTAATTTTGTAACTTTACCCATTGACCTTCCCCTTTGCCCTTAAAAAAGAGTCCCTATAAAATTGGGTATACCCCAGTTAGTTTGAGTATACCCGAATCAAGCCGGGTTTATAAATCGTGTAATTTTTTTCCCCACCAGTTTTTCTCCACCATTTTTTTCTCCGCTGAAGAACTGATATCTAGGTTTTCTCTCGCGTCTTCTCTGTTACCATCTCGCCTCTTCTCTGTTACTATCTGCTCCATCTCTTTTTTATTATCATCTCGTCCATCTCTTCTCTGTTGAGGGAGAGAGTTATAAGAAAAATGTGATGTTTTTTCAGATTAGATTAAGGTTTGAATGAGAACCGATGATGGAGATAAAGATCGTGAGTCTGAGTTAGAGAAATGGAATGGAATCAGGGATCGTTGATGGTCATGGTGTCGATCCGTCTGTTGATTCAAACTCAACAGAAAGGTAAGTTGAATTTAGGATTTCTCTAATTAACTTTTATTTTGTGTGAAATTGATTTATAGACTGATCAATTAGTGATGGGTTTGCTTTTAATTGAAGTTTGGATGATGTATAGGGTTTAATTTCAGTTTGGAATCAGGGTTCATCCCAAATTAGGTTTTTGGTTATAAACTTATACCAGTGTTCTTGAGTTTGAATGATAGATAAAGAGGATCAGATAATAGTGGTGGTTAGAAGAAAAGAGGAAGAATAACTGAGCTAGTGGGAGTTTAGGTTTAATTTGGTGAAGGGTTTGAATTACAGGGGACTATTGGTGGAGTCAATGAGGAGCTGAAGACGATATGGTGGGTATGTAGTGAGGCTGTAATTGTAGTAAGCTTTTGTGTTTGTTAGGTTTTTTTTTTGTTTTTTGCACTATATGGTTTTAAATCCAGTAGACTACTTTGCTGACTGTGTTTTAACACCTTTTACTTGGTTTTCGCAGGAGTTCTCATCTCAGGAGAATTCCACCGACAAGATGGAGATTGGAAACACTGGTATACAACCAAACAATAACAACCTGCAATGTATTAGCCTGTCTCCAGGATGTGAACATGTGGAATGCTAAGTAGAATTAGTATACTGATAGCTAATTTTAGCTATTGATTGTGATCCACTATCTTTGTAACACATAATAATTCGAGTACAATTCATATTTGTGTGCAAGTGGATGAACTTGAGAAAAGGGCAAGTCAAATAGATAAGCGATTAACGCCAGTAGATGAACTTGAGAAGAGGGTAAGTGAAATAGATAAGCGATTAATGGTTACAAGCTTTTTTGCACTTTATTAATTCCTTTTACTTTATTGCAGTACACTAATTGATACACTAATTGCAGTACAATTCATCTTTATAAGCAAATAGCTTGTGCACATGGTTTGATAGAGGTATAGATATTCTCAGAGTTTCTTTTCCATCATAATTGGCAAGTCAGTGTGGGTAACATGATACATGCCCTATATGACATACTTATACTCACTTTAGAATCATCCTTCCTGTTTTCATACTTGAGAATTGAAATTAAAGTTGTCATTTCATTTGGATGGTGAATCCGCTGCATGCCGCATCTCAGTTACGAATGGTTTATTGACAGAAACTGCAAAATAGAAGTCTGAAGGGTCACCTTATGCCCAATGTATACAGGATGAATAGCTTTCAGTTGTCTTCAATGCATATTTCAAGCAGAATGGCTCTGTGTATTCTCATACTATAACCAACGAGTATATCCTATATATCCTGTATGTACATCATAATACATATACTAAGGTTCATTGAGTTTTTTTTCCGTGTTTCAGGGGTTTGCAGATCTTGAATATGCAATGTTGCGTTACATGGGAGCAATTGATGACAGCACTCCAGTTGTCACTTCTAGTAAGTCATTTAGTAATGCTTTTAATTTAGTTGCTTCTTATATATGTTCTTGAAATTGCACTTAGTTCAGTTAAGGTTTCAATCTGAAAATGCACAGATGAAATCACCGATTCCGGAAGTACTTGAAATGTTGATAAATTCTTGACCTCCTATCTTGCCATTTAATTGTACAAGCACTGGAGCGGTGGATTTTTAGGGTACATTGCAGGCTAAAGTTTAATTCTAGATATTAATCTTAAGTTGGTGTCAATACGAATTTGCAGTTGGTAACGGTCATGTTGGTGTGTCTTCTGCTTGCTGGAGCTTGGTTGGGTTTTTGGGTGGTCCTTAAACTTGTTCTAACAGAAGAAGGATCCATTGATTCAAGTGTAGCTGTTTGCGTTGCTTGGTCAATTCGCTTTGTATCAGCTGTCATGATTAGTCAGGTGGTTTGGCTCATCTTTTTACTTTTAGTATTTGCTTTTGACTTGCATTATAAATTGATTCTTTAGTTATTATATTAGATCTTTTCCCTTCTTCAAGGTTTATAAAAATGTTTGAAATGGGCTTCTCTTCTCTAATATTCTTGTCTTAATCTGGGTTTGTGCTTCATTTCATTTTCTTAGTTTTTTCTTTTGTTGCCAATTTTTGATGCGATATTCACTTTTTTTTACAGGCGCATCTGTTTAGAACAGCTAAGAGCAACCACAAAAGATCCCAGATTCAGGATTATTCACCTTATGAAGATTCTCACGATGATTATCAAACTGAGACACCAATCTTCCCAGCTATCAGACTCAGGAATGTTTTTGTCAACCTTCCATAGAGTAGTGTGGAAACCCTTCCAAGGAGAGGATGTGCTGAAATATTCTGATTTTCGGGTGATGCTTCTACCACCAGCGTCACCAGAAACATCCCCAGATCGCCATATAGAAGATACATGGACGCAGGTATGTAAAAGTACTCTGCTCGCAATAGTTTTTCTATTTTATATGCTTTCAACCTTGTTGGATGCTTGCTTTGGTATTATTTCGGTATCGGGCTTCCATTTTTTTTTTTGTCCATTTAATCAGGAACTTAAACGGTAACAGACCAGCAACACCAACTAGAAGTTGTCCTCAAGTTTTCTGTGACACTAATACTTCTCTTGAAATGGTTTATGTTTGGAGGTGTGTTCGCATTTTGTCCCAAGCTATACACAGGCATTTTGTGTGTTTTTAAATTTAGTTATTACCTTTTGTACTATCTGGGTTGTTCTGTTGCCCAGATTCTATTTCTGAATCAATTAAACATCTTAATTGACATATATGTAAGTTTCTATGGTGCATCAATGTAAAACTTTGTTACGGATGCGTGATGGTGCAAATTTATACAATCTTAAGTTTAGTATCTGGTTTTGTGGGGAATTTTTTTATTTTTTATCTGAATGGTGTAAGAATTCTGAGAAACTGAAATCCGGTACCGGTGGCCGTTACCGGATAATTTTGAGCGACAGCGGACCTTTTTATGACGGTCAAAAACAGTCACAAATAATAAAAATTATTCGTGACGGTTGACCAACCGTTACAAATAAACCAAAAACCGTCACAAATAACATTTGTGACCCAAGTAGTGATGACGGATGGTAGCATGTCACAAATGTCTATTTGTGACGGTCTTTTGATTATTAGTGGCGGTTTTTTCCTATTTGTGACGGTTTTTGAACCGTCACTAAGCACTCTGTTTTGTAGTGTTTTCCCGTTAAGTCGTTATATTGTTATTTTATTAATATCTCCCAAAATGAAAGTCTTGGGCTGGAATTGCCAGGGACTTTTAGGAAAGGATACTCGTGGTCATTTACATCTTCTTAACCAGGGTTATTCACCGGATATCATCTTCCTTAGTGAAACTAAAGTAAATGACAATAGAATTCTTAGACTTTCAAGGTTTTTAAACATGCCGAACAAAGTATTTGTTCCCTCCATCGGTGAGATGGAGGTCTTATTCTTCTTTGGAAGGATGGCTTCCAACTTGAAATTGTAGACCAATCTGATAAAATGATTTATGCTAAAGTTCTAAATGATCCCAGTAGAGGAGCTTGGTTATTGTCATGTGTTTATGGTACACCGTATATCCATGAAAAATTAGATCAATGGTCGTTCATAAAAGATTTTAGTAACTCTATAGGCATTCGATGGGTGATCATGGGTGATTTAAATATCAATCTTTCCCCAAATGATAGAAATACTCAATCATCTCAGACTACCTCTAGTGATATACTTGATTCAATCAAAGATGCGGTCTATCGATTTGGGTTTTGTGGTAATCCCTTTCTTGGTCTAGTAATAAGCATGGTCTTGGTCATAAAAAATCTAGGTTGAGCGGGGCCCTAGTTAACGATTCTGGTTCATATCATATCCGGACTCAATCCTTACTCATTTGTCCCATCTTTGGTTCAGTCATGCTCTATTTTATTAGAACTTTGTAAACATAATAGAGTAACGGGTAGAAGCTGGAAATTTTTGAGCATTGGTTATCTCAAGATAGATGTTCTGATGAAATTAAAACTGCTTGGTCATCTAGTTTTTCAGGATCTAATGCTTTTGTTTTCTCTAATAAATTGTCTACTACAAGACATATTTTGTCTTATTGGAGCAAAAGTATTTTTAGCAATATCAGTAACACTATTACAGAGCTGCAAGTGAATATTTCGAATCTTCTTAAACGGTTGAATAACACGAGTTTCACTCATTCCAAAAGTTCGAGATGGCTCGGAAAGCGGAAGATTTGAGACCAATAGCATTGTGCAACACTATTTATAAATAATATCAAAGATTATAGCATTGAGAATGAAAAAGCACATCTCTACAATCATCTCTCCTCTGCAATCTACATACGTACCCGGTTAGATTAATTTACTGAAAATATACATTTAGTCTTTGGAAATTGTACAAGAAATGAAGAGAAAAGAAGGGATTAGTGGCCATCTTTCTCATAAGATGGACATTCGACGATCTGAGTGGAGTTTTTGTTGGATATCCTTAAGCATTTTGGTTTCTCAGAAGTTCGAACGACTCATCTCTCAATGTATCTCTACTACTCAAATCGAAATTATGCTCAATGGTTCACCTACTTGACTTTTAAACCATCTGTGGGATACGTCAAGGTGATCCATTTTCACCTTACTTGTTTATTTTGGAAATGGAATCCTTCTCGAGGTATTTGGAACATTGTGAACATTCTGGTCAGTTAACTGGAATGAAATCTCTCGCTTAGCACAAAAATTAATCATCTTTTATTTGCATAAGATTGCTTCTTTGTTCTACAATGCCAATGACACACAAGTTTGTAAGCTTCTCTAAGTTATTGAACAATTATCTCAATGTTCTAGGCAGGTTGATAAATTTTAACAAATGTTGTACACTTGATTCTAATATGAATCGATTCTTGCCAAGATATCAGTGGTATACTACAAGTTCGTTATCTAAATATCTAAGAAGAAAGATACTTTGGGTTACCTTTTTTCGTGGGCAGAAACAAGCGTATACCTTTCTCTTCTCTTTGTGATAAAATGGATCACAAATTTGCTAAATGGAATGGAACCAATATCAATGAAGCTGGTAGGTCTTTCATGGTCAAAAATGTTTACGATGTTATACACATACACCATATGTCAAGCTTTAAACTCCACATTACAACCATTAATAAGATGCAATCCTCTCAACAAAGATCTTTGGAGAAATAAAAAGTCTTGTAGAGGTAATCATGTTATTTCTTGGAAAAGAACTCAAAAACCCAAAGAAGAAGGAGGATTGGGCTTGAAATCTAAGAACTTTTAAACGAGATCCTTGTTAGTGAAGTCGGCATGGAAACTGTAATTACGTCGGACACTATGATGACTAAATCCCTTCAAGATAAATATTACTCGAGATGGTGATATTTTTAACTTTGAAGAAGAAGTCAAATTCCACCTGGTCTTAGAGAAGTATTAGCTGCGAGCTGAGCTTCGTTCTTCAAAATAACCGATGTTTGGGAAGCGGTAAGAAGATACTCATATGGAAACATAGATGGATTAAAGATATTTCTACACCTCCTGTCCTCAAACAAGAGAAGCTCCTCTCATCTACCAATACAAGTCGTGCATCAACTTTTTCATCAAACTCTATATTATGGGATCTTAATATCACATGACATATTTGATGATAACACGGTAAGTTATATATTGAGGATCCCAATCCATGATAGTCAAGACAAATTAGTATGGATGCTAGAGATAAATGACTTCTTCTCTGTAAAATCCTCTTATCGCAAGATGTATGAAGAAGAACATGGTTCTAATTCAGTGGGAAATAGAATGGTAAAAATCTATAAAACCTTATGGAAATTACCGCTATTACCCAGGATTCGACACTTTTTGTGGAAGGCTACTTTTAATTTTCTCTCTACAAAAGATGTTCTCAGCTTGAAGGTTCTTAGAGTCGCTGATATTTTTCCAACTGTGAAAAAACATCGGAAACACCTGCTCATGTTCTAGGAGATTGTAATCTTCCCAGAATGGTTTGGTTTGCACTGTTTGATTGGTCTTCAAGTGGTAACAATTCTTTTGCAGAATGGATTAATACAGGTTTGATGAGCGCATGCTAAACACATCACTGTTGAGGAACTTTGTAAAATATCCATTACAACTTGGAGTTTATGGTCTGATAGATGTGACAAATATTTTTAGAACATCTTTCCTCAACCAGACAAGTCTATCAAAAAGTGCAAAAGTTTTATAGAAGACCAGTCACCTCAGTGGAACAAAACTCCACCTAGCAATAACAGATGATGTCGTAGAATAACCCATTGGATACCTCCTCCCTTTAATTTTGTAACTATAAATTACGATGGTTCTTTTTTGAATACCTTAGGTGGTATAGGACTAATCATTCGAAACTGTGCAAGTTCACAACAGGGAGCAAAATGCATCCAACTAAAAGGCATAAGGAGCAGGGAGGTGAGTGTATGGGACTGTGGGAGGATGTTAAATGGTCGCACTCTCTCAACCTAGAGAAGGTGCATTTTGAGCTTGACGCTGTTGATGGTGGATTTTCGTTTAAGGTTAAATTTGTAAGTAACCAGAAAATCATGCGCTGACATCTTGCAAAAGACAAAGACAAAGCCATTTATAAGTGACGGATACTCCTCACTTAACTCACCAAGAATGGAGCATGTAGCAACAATCCCATTACAGTGAATACATGAAATTCCTCCCGGTTGGAGCATGCGGCAACAATCCCTTCATGTGAATTTCATATCGGCCTTGTATTTCTGTACCCATTATCGGTGTGGCATGACGGTAGTGTTACTCTTACGGAGTAACACGAACCTCAAGCACTATAATGAATCCATGTACGAAATACCCGTCTGCGGTGATTCTCGGTGTGTTATACTGGCAGAGCCCTCTCGGTGTGTTATACTAGCCCGATTGAGCCCCTCTCGGTGTGGTATACTAGCCGGATTGAGCATCGGACTTGGCCTGTATCGATCTCGGATATGATCTGTCGCGATCATCCAACTCCACAAGCATGATTGGATGACCACGGATCAATTCCATCACCCCCAGCGGTATGGAATACACACGGCCTTAGCTTGCCAAATATGATACGATCGCGATCATCATCGACTCCACAAGCATGATTGGATGACCACGGATCAATTCCATCACCCCCAAGCGGGTATGGAATACACACGGCCCGACCCGCATGGTCGACCATTGGCCTTCGCTTGCCAAAACCGTCCATACCAAGCATTATGGGCGGAAAACCTAAATTAGGGTTTGCGGCATATTACATGTGTCGCAAAAGCGGTCTCAACCATCCATCTTCGCAGTATAGATGGAGGTGTAGATGTAGACTCAAAGGGCCGGAGCATGTCGACACAATCACCATGTGACCGCCTACACACTTGACCAATCGGTCAAAGCCAGCCATGGTTGGTTACAACAAAACAAATCAGCCCAAAGGAGCATGGTCGCGCGGCTTTGAAAGCCAAAAATAGGGTTTGAGCCATCACGCGCGTCCATCTTCTCCGGCACGAATGGAGGGTCCGAGATCAAATCGAGCGGGTCCGGTCATACCGGCATGACCACGTGGGCCCATCTACCTCCTCTTGCGGTCGGCCAAAGCATATCATTCCGGCCAACCCAAAGCGCACGCCCAAACTCGTGCGGTTACACTCCCAAATCCTAAGGCGATCTCGACCGCTCAACTTCACGGATGATTTGAATGGCTTAGATCACGTTTTCATGGGATAATCGGTATAGGTGTGAACACCAACCTACCACCTACACGGTGGTATGATCGACCAAGACCGACCAAGATGGGTCGTCTTGGGCGCGCGCCTTAAACTTGGGATGACACGCGGTTATCAATTCCTTTGCGGTAAGAGATTTACTGCATGAGCCGATCTCAACCACTCCTCTTTGGCCGGTCAAATTGGGTGGCTTAGATCATCTTCATGAGGCGGTAAGACATGGCGTGAACATCGGCCCTACCGTCTCACCCCAAACTAACCGGCCAAGACCAGGCCAAGCTAGGTCGTCTTGGAAAACCATATGGCGCGCGGCTTCTTTTACATCAAACTCCTATCGCAAATCGATCTCAACCACTCAACTTTACCGGTCGAATTGAGTGGCTTAGATCGCGCCTTCTTGGTAAAGTGAAGTATGGACGTGTACACCATCATGCCGTCAACACGCATGTATGGTCGGTCCTCTACAAAATCCTTCCCATGCTTGGTTTCGACCAAGGCTGAAGAGTGATGCTTGCGCACTCTTTTAAAACCCTAATTTCATCAGCGGTCGCAGAGATGAGTGTCTCAAACATCATCTCATCCGTCCAGGCTTCACCGACTTGGTTATACAACCACAGTCGGGAGTTATTTGGTTGGTGAGGAGTCATTACCCATCACTTTACCACACCATAATGCGATGCACATAAAATACACACGATACTCCACAAGTATCGACTTTACGAATAACGTGATTATTCAATTGACGATACATGCTATCTTCCGTGGATCCACGATCCACATTCAGGAACATCAATCATGTCACAAGCGGGGGATACATGCTGGGGTATTGGTGCGCGGTTTACGGCGTGCGGCGTGCAGCGCGCCATTACAAACGTGTTAGGAAGTCATGGACGGTTAGAGATGAGCGGAGAAGTGGGCAAGACCGGTCGTATGCTCCAGGCACACAACTCCACCACTCCATCATTCCATTACCTCCACTTCCCACGAGAAACGTGAATGAGGCTCAATGACTTGTATAAATAGGTTCTCAGCCTATTTCAAAAAAGGGAAAGACAGACGAGAACAACACAAGTTCGGTCGACGAAACCAAGTGTTAATACAACATCATATTCAAACACTCGTCCATGCTTGCATCACAAGTCTTGCTCATCTTTAAGCAAGTCATAAGCAAGCCAACACCTTCACAATCTCAACACCTTCTTCGCTTCCCTCCCTAAGATCAACCCCATCTCCTTCACTTTGTGGCCAGAAACAAATGCAGAGCGGCCATTTCTTGGTTTAGTAGGACTTGCACAGTTGATCTCTCGAATCTACAAGCACTCACCGCGCGATGCATTTGTTGAAGGTTTAAATTCATTCCTCATCACACCCCAAATTACCAAATTCTGCAGGAGTAGTTTTCACCCATCAACAATTGGCGACCACAGTGGGAGATTAATCTCTCGGTTGTGAAATCAATTTCTTCAATACCCAATCCTGTTTGGCTAAGTTCCGAGATGGTTGGTCTTAGGACTTCCTCAACAAATCCAAATCCCGGTCGAAGTTCCTCCAACGAGGATGCCTCTCTTCCCAACGGCGCATCTGCTGGCGCAGCAGGAAGAACCCCAACTATGAGCGAGTTGGCTCGGATACTTGAGACTCAGACGAGGAACATGGAGCTGATCAAAGAAGCGGTAAACGGCATACTTGACCTCCTCATCAAGATGACGTCGGAAATAAGCGTGCCAGAGACCTTTACAGGACTACTTCCCCTCGGATCAACGTTTTACTACGAACCGGAGGCGGTAGATCGGGGAAGGCTGTGTCTCTAGTGGAAGACTTGTGTGAACTCTTGCACCTCTCAAAAGATCAGCGGGCGAGGCGTTTCTTTGCGTCAATAAAATAGCTGCAGGACGCACACCTTGCTCCTTCTCGTCCGGGAGTCTCAACTGCGTCGGAAACATCCATAAACAATGTTACATTCACGAGAAGATGACATGATGGCGGAGGAAGGTCACTGGCAAGGCCCTACACGTTACCGCACACATCAAGGGTTCGAGTTAGGAGAGCCCTCGTTGACACGAGGGCATCTTGACGTAATTACTCTCGAGACTCAAGACAGACCAAGGTCGGCCCATGCAAGATTGTCGACAGCCCACCACGATGACGGACTTGAAGGGAATCAAACCGGCACATACGGGTACGTCAATTTGAATTTATCGGTAGGACTGTTCGATCCACGAGCAAAGTTTGAAGTCATAGAAAAGAGCCGGATTACCACATGATCTTTGGGGAGGCCGTGGCTTCACCACAACAAGGTCATTCCTTGACGTATCACCGGTGCAAAACCGTGCTAAATGAGGAGGTCGTTCGTATCCCGCATCATTGTCTCCCGTATGCGCCAATATGCGGAGTGGAGTATTCGAGTCAAAAGATGCTCACGCGGAAAGTCAGACAAAATCATTTGCACTCCACTACCCACGTGGGCTTCAATCCGGGAGGAAGGCAGACTTACATCATTTGGGGGCCAAACACCACGACACACTCTCTCCAGAGCGAGGCGTCCATCTCAATAGGTGAAACTTGACCCATCCTCACGCCAAAAGGGTGCGCTCTTTCGAGGCAAGCCGTGATCGAAGGGAAGACAATATCTGGCGCCTTGTTAGCAATTAGCGGGAGAGACTCTCCGGTCTCTCAGCCCAATTGGATCTTTGCAAGGACGACGGAATACAAGAGGAGGTATTGGGCGCCCGCGGCAGTACAAGACGGAACCAATTCCACGGTAGCGAGCTCGAAGATCGTTAACATCGGGATGATGAATCTCCCGGGCGGTCTCTATCGGTTCGACTCTATCCATGAGACGAACGTACAAGCCTGGTTCAACTACTCAAGGAATACCAAGATGTATTCGCTGGACATACGAAGAAATGCCCAGTCAGATGAAAAATTGGTCACCCATCACTTACACGTCATGCACGGATCCAAGCCAATCAAGCAATCTCAGAGGCAATTCGGACATGAGGTAGAAGAACAAATCAAGAATGAGATTCGAGAAGGCTTGCTAGCTGCTGGCTTCATCGAACCCATTCATCACCCGACACAGTTGCCAATGTGGTCGGTAAAAAAGAAAAGCGGACCATTCGATCTTTGCGTGGATTTGAGAGACTTGAACAAATGCTTTGCCCCAAGGACGACTTTCCCACTGCCTAACATCGACATGTTAGTAGACGCCACTAGCGGACACGGCATGTTTTCCTTTATGGATGGCTACGGCGGCTACAATCAAATAAGGATGTATGAGCATGATGCAAGTAAAGACATTTAGAACCCCTCTTGGCAATTTCTACTATCTTTGTTATGCCATTTGGTTTAAAGAATCTTGCGTAACATACCAACGTGCTATGACGGCAATCTTCCACGACATGATGCATAAACAAGTAGAAGACTATGTGGATGATATTGTGGTCAAATCAAAGGCTCGAGCTGATCACACCAACGTCTTCGGCAAGTATTTGAGAGGTGTCGGGAATACAAGTTAAAGATGAATCCTTTAAAATGCGCTTTCGGTGTCTCCTCAGGTAAATTTCTGGGATTCCAAGTGACCGCGAAGGAATAAAAGTAGACCGGAAGTCAAGACTCGGGCTATCCTCACAATGCGCCTCCCGAGCTGTGAAAGAGCTCCAAAGTTTCATGGGCAAGGTAAACTACATTCGACGTTTCATACAGGTTTAGCCCAACTTACGCCTCATTCACCCCCTTGCTTTGAAGAAAGGAGCCAGCTTTGTTTGGACCGCAACTCAACGGGAAGCTTTAGGAAAGTCCAACGAATACTATCATCTCCAACCGTCATGAAATCTCTGTACAAGGGAAACCATTGGTCCTCTACACCGCCTTCGGTGACACCGCCGTAGGGGCCTTACTCGCTCGGGAAGGCGGCGAGGGAATCGAGCGTCCCATATACTATTTCAGTAGAATATTGAGAGATCTTTGAACTCCGATATCCCGAGCGGAAAAAGCGTGTTTAGCTTTAATCCATTCCATTCGAAGTTTAGGCATTACCTGCTATCCAACGGGGTGATACTCGTGTCTAAATCCGATCCTGCAAAGTTTTGCTTTCAAAGCCGGTCTGACGGGGAGGGCGGGAAAATGGCTTCTCCAAATGTCGAACTAGACATAACATGCGCATCGCCTAGAGCTATCAAGGGTCAAGCGATTGCGAGACTTCTTGGCGGCATTTCCGGAGAAGGTACTACGGGGCTGCATGAAGAACTCCTGGAGGGAATTCCCGGACGTCTCCATTCGGAAGAAGAGGTGTGGCTTTTGTATTTTGGCGGCTCCGCTACCCCTAGCGATATCTGGGAGGAGCGGGCGTAGTGTTGGTCTCTCCAGCCGGAGAAGTATTTTCACATTCCTTCAAGTTAGACTTGAATGCACCAACAACTGCAGAATATGAAGCTTTCCTCATAGGGCTTTCAATAGCTAAACAAGCGGGAGTCACACGTCTACGGAGATAAGAGGTGACTCCAAGTTCTTGGTGAATCAAATGAGCGGAGTATATGCATTAAAAGAAGTAACACTAGCCCCGTCCGATCGGAAGCACGAGAGGTTACTAAACTACTTTGCCGATGCAACCATAACCCACGTCGGTCGCGGCAACAACAAACACGCCGATTGTCTAGCAACATTGGCTTCCAAAGCGAAGTTCGAGGCGGAAGAAACTTTGTGATGAAAAGGAGAACCATAGAATCGACATGGCTACGCAACACAAAGACACCAAGGCCGACGATTGGCGAACTCCGATCATTCAAGAGCTCAACAGCTCACTTTCCCAAGAAAGGTCGGTCTCAAAACCACTGCAAAACTTCTTCATGCTTCATGGTATCTTTGTATCATCGGAATCCAGGCGGCTCCTGTCAAGATGTCTAGGAGGTGACGAAGCGCAAGCTGCAGTTTGGATCGTATTCACAATGAAATTTGTGGGCAATCATTGGTGATAACACTTTCTGGCGACTTCAACGCTGGGTTGTGCGGCCGAAATGGAGGCTCAATCCAGGCCCCTTGAAGTCTGCTCGGGTGCCGACACACCACCACACCAATTGGAGATTTTTAATGTGAACTGCAGGGGACTGGAGAGAGCCCTACATTAGTTATCTACGCGATGGGATAATTCTGCCCGGTCAAAAGGACGCTATTAAGATGAAGCGAGAGAGCCAAGCGGTTCATACTCCATGAAGGATCCTATCACAAGAGCTTTGGAGGTGATATGCTCTGTTTGCACAGGCCGAGAAGAAATCCCGATCATCTTGAAACGAGACACACGAAGGAGAACATCAAGGAAGAGAAACTTTTTCTCCAAATACACGAGAGATACTATTGGCCTACCATGGAGGATGATGCAGCCGTTTTCGTTCAAAGGTCACACATGCCAAATTCATGGGAACCTCGTTCATGCGCCTTCTACCCCTCTGCACTCTATAAGCAGCCCATGGCCATTCTCTTTGCTTTGGGGGCTGGACATTATCGGGAAGATCAATCCGTCGTCATCAAAGCGACACGAGTACATCATAACACGCAACGGAATACTTCACCAAATGGGTAGAGGCCATTCCCCTACGGGGGACTACGGGAGCGACAATTGCGGCTTTCATTAAAGAATACATCATTTGTCGTTTTGGCGTGCCCAAGCATATCATCAGCGATAATGGCACTCCCTTCGCCAACAAGCGAGTGCGGGGAGCTCTTTGGAGGAGTACGGCATTAAACAGGTCTTCTCCACCATCTACTATCCTCGAGGGAGCGGGCAAGCCGAGAGTACCAACAAGACATTGATCGGATCATCGATCGAGCGGTACCACGACAATCCCGAGAAATGGCATGATCGATTACCAATGGCACTATGGGCATACCGTCGTCACCCGAAGCTCCATTGGGGTCTCGCCGTACTCACTCGTCTGCAGGCGGATGCAATTCTCCCGGCGGAGATCGAGAATCCCATCGGCCGGGTTGCGGCGGCAAGCAGGGATCCAGGGACGAGGCCGAAATCTCGACTCCCGAGAATCGCGAGTTAGACACTCTGGATTTTAGAAGGAATAAAGCGAGAGGAACGCGCTCGGGTGTACGAGGAATCGAATTTCCGGGCATACAACAAAATTGTGAAACCACGCATTTTCAAGGTGGGAGATTTGGTTTTGAAAACAGCCAAACACATCCAACAAGACATGTACTGCACCAAAATTCTCACCAGAAATGGGAAGGTCCCTACGCAGTCACCAAGGCTTACGATCTGGCTACTACAAGATCATTAAGGTAGACGGAGGCAAGTTTGAAACGGTCATCAATGGAAAGTGGCTCAAGGCATATTACACACGACCACTATCTGCTTTGTGTCAACAATACAGGCATTTATTTTCATTACATGTTTGAATCATCAACTATATTGAGAGATGTGTCAATGAAAAACTGTTTCACCAATCAAAACCCAATGCAATTTATTCCGCAAAGATGTTCAAAACTCTTGACATAAAACGTCATTAACAATAAGGGAGTACATCTTAGAAGAGGCCATCTAGAAGATTATAATTCCTTGAGAGCATCATCTGCGGTCTAGCTGATATCTCTCAGTTCTTTTCTTCAAGTCTGCATGACTTGCTCCACCTTCTCGATTCTGCGGCGAGGCTTTCTCCTCTTCCAAGATAGCTTTCGTAGCGGGAACAACATTTGCGAGGATACCAACTCGATCAACCTTGATGACATCAAGGCGTTGCCGCAACCAGCCCGTTGAACTTCATGGATTCACGGGTAGATACCATATTCTCCCACTTTTCGAGATTTGATTGACAACGTTGCGGATAGAAATACTCTCCATCTCATAATCATGGGAAGAAGGCGGTTTACTGCGGTAACCAAGGCGGAAGGAGCAATGTCGGACCACATTCTGGTTGCGATATGGCCAGTACTTCCTCCACAACTTGGTGTACAAACCCACAAACTCCTCCCAGCACCAAGAATCCACCGACATCACTGTAGGCTGGAGGATAAGCATTTCATGCGAACATCGAATGAAAGACACTGCATTCGGATATTCATAAGATGAGACACCCGAGTCGGCGTCTTCGAGGTTCGCGGGGGTAGGCGTGTTTGAGTTTGAAGGGAGAGGAATGGTTAAGTCATCATCGTCAATGGCCGTCACACATGTTCGGTAGGATATCTCTGCAAGAATGAAGGGATTATTCACACAGCCGTCATGAAGAACAAACAATATTTCGAGAAAAGAAGGAAGAGACAAACCGGTATGATCTTCTTGACTCGAAGAACACGAACGGGGGGTGATCATGAAGCTCGGACGCGGGTCGTACACGCTTAACGGGAGATCTGGATGGTATGAAGAAGATGATCCACTTGTTGTTAGACATGATGGGAAATAGAGTTTTGCAAGGAAGCTCTCTTGTAAAAACGGATCAAAAATCTCTTCACTGCATAAATGCGAGGAAACCTAAAACGATTACGGCGCCCGATATATGAGGATTCAACGCCGACCAAGTCGGGATTTCTTTTGAGCCACGATCAAGAACCGGAAGAGCATCTGGACACAACAATTCAACCGGCAATGTGCAAGCACCCGCGCCCCGAAATCCCAGTAGAAGAAGAATCCTATCCACGACTCAAACACACGAAGGGCGGTCAAGCTCATACATGTACAAGAGGAACAAAGCGACTCACGGATCAAGTCACTGCTTCCTTCGCATCCTTAATCAAGACCAGACCGGTTCCGAGAAACACGACAATGTGAAACTATCCAGGTAAATATGTATTCACTCCCGCTTGGTCATTTACGTATGTCACCATCTCATGCCTACCACACAATAATGTAACCATTATGTGCTAGGCGGGGGACTTAATGTTGATGGTGGATTTTCGTTTAAGGTTAAATTTGTAAGTAACCAAAAAATCATGCGGCGACATCTTGCAAAAAGACAAAGACAAAGCCATTTATAAGTGACGGATACTCCTCACTTAACTCACCAAGAATGGAGCATGTAGCAACAATCCCATTACTGTGAATACATGAAATTCCTCGAGGTTGGAGCATGCGGCAACAATCCCTTCTGTGAATTTCATATCGGCCTTGTATTTCTGTACCCATTATCGGTGTGGCATGACGGTAGTGTTACTCTTACTGAGTAACACGAACCTCAAGCACTATAATGAATCCATGTACGAAATACCGTGCACAGGCTGATTCTCGGTGTGTTATACTAGCCGAGCCCTCTCGGTGTGTTATACTAGCCCGATTGAGCCCCTCTCGGTGTGTTATACTAGCCGATTGAGCATCCCGACTTGGCTGTATCGGTCTCGGGATATGATCTATCGCGATCATCAACTCCACAAGCATGATTGGATGACCACGAGATCAATTCCATCACCCCCAAGCGGGTATGGAATACACACGGCCTTAGCTTGCCAAATATGATCGATCGCGATCATCCAACTCCACAAGCATGATTGGATGACCACGGATCAATTCCATCACCCCCAAGCGGTATGGAATACACCACGGCCGACCCGCATGGTCGACCATTGGCCTTAAACTTGCCAAGAAACCGTCCATACCAAGCATTATGGGCGGAAAACCTAAATTAGGGTTTGCGGCATATTACATGTGTCGCAAAACGGTCTCAACCGTCCATCTTCGCAGTATAGATGGAGGGTGTAGATGTAGACTCAAAGGGCCCGGAGCATGTCGACACAATCACCATGTGACCGCCTACACACTTGGCCAATCGGTCAAAGCCAGCCGTGGTTGGTTACAACAAAACCGTCGCCCAAAGGAGCATGGTCGCGCGGCTTTGAAAGCCAAAAATAGGGTTTGAGCCATCACGCGCGTCCATCTTCTCGGCACGAATGGAGGTCACGAGATCAAATCGAAGCGGGTCCGGTCATACCGCGCATGACCACCGTGGGCCCATCTACCTCCTCTTGCGGTCGGCCAAGGCACATCATTCCGGCCAACCCAAAACGCACGCCCAAACTCGTGCGGTTACACTCCCAAATCCTAAAGCCGATCTCGACCGCTCAACTTCACATGATTTGAATGGCTTAGATCACGTTTTCATGGGATAATCAGGTATAGGTGTGAACACCAACCTACCACCTACACGGTGGTATGATCGACCAAGACCGAGGCCAAGATGGGTCGTCTTGGGGCGCGCCTTAAACTTGGGATGACACGCGGTTATCAATTCCTTTGCGGTAAGAGATTTACTGCGCAAACCGATCTCAACCACTCCTCTTCACGGTCAAATTGGGTGGCCTAGATCACGTTTCATGAGACGGTGAGACATGGCGTGAACATCGGCCTACCGTCTACACGCCAAACTAACCAAGCCAAGACCGACCAAGCTAGGTCGTCTTGGAAAACGCGCCGGAAGAGAGTATGGCGCGCGGCTTCTTGCGGCATCAAACTCCTATCGCAAATCGATCTCAACCCACTCAACTTTGTGGTCGAATTGAGTGGCTTAGATCGCGCTTTCTTGGTAAAGTGAAGTATGGACGTGCACACCATCATGTTGTCTACACGCATGTATGGTCGGTCCTCTTCAAAACCCTTCCCATGCTTGTTTTCGACCAAGGTGAAGAGTGATGCTTGCGCACCTCTTTTAAAACCCTAATTTCATCAACGGTCGCGGATGAGTGTCTCAAACATCATCTCATCCGTCCAGGCTTCACCGACTTGGTTATACAACCACAGTCGGGAGTTATTTGGTTAGTGAGGAGTCATTACCCATCACTTTACCACACCATAATCACGATGTACATAAAATACACACGATACTCCACAAGTATCGACTTTACGAATAACGCGATTATTCATTGACATTACATGCTATCTTAGTGGATCCACGATCCACATTCCGGACATCAATCATGTCACAAACGGGGGATACATACTTTGGGGTATTGGTCGGCGGTTTTACGGCGTGCGGCGTGCAACGCGCCATTACAAACGTGTTAGGAAGTCATGGACGGTTAGAGATGAACTGGAGAAGTGGGCAAGGCCGGTCGTATGCTCACAGACACAACTCCACCACTCCATCATTCCATTACCTCCACTTCCCACGAGAGACGTGAATGAGGCTCAATGACTTGTATAAATAGGTTCTCATACCCTATTTCAAAAAAGAGAATATACGGAGACAGAACAACACAAGTTCGGTCGACGAAAACCAAGTGTTGATACATCGTCATATTCAACCATCTTCGTCTTTACAAGTCATAAGCAAGCCAACACCTTCACAATCTCAACACCTTCTTCGCTTCCCTCCCTAAGATCAACCCCATCTCCTTCACTTTGTGGCCAAAACAAATCTGGAACGGCCATTTCTTGGTTTAGGCCGGACTTGCACTGTTGATCTCTCGAATCTACAAGCACTCACCGCGCAGTGCATTTGTTGAAGGTTTAAATTCATTCCTCATCACACCCCAAATTACCAAATTCTGCAGGAGTAGTTTTCACCCATCAACGAGGCGAATGAACCAAAATTTATGTACGGCGGTGCAATTTTTTTTTTCTTTTATATTTTTTTTTATATTGTTTGTACCATCATAAAATGATGTACGTACGGGGCACACAAGCGCCACATAACCAAAAATGGCTTATTAAAGAAGCCCAACTGGGTTATCAAGGTAACCCAGTGGTTTATTAAGGAAACCAAAATGGCTTATTAAAGAAGCCCGGCTGGGTTATCAAGGTAACCCAGTTGTTTATTAAGGAACCAAAAATGGCTTATTAAAGAGGCCCAATGGTTTATTATAGAAACCATTAAAGATAAATACAAATCTCAAAGGGATAAATATAGATCTTTTGAGATAATTATGAATCTGGAGAAGATAGCTTGGAATATCTCAAGATATATCCAGATCTATAAATAAAAACATAGATCTTCTTGCACTACACAAAAACAACTATTTTGTGGCTTTTATAAACATTATTTTGATCTTCTTGTACCCAAACATGCACACTTAGTTGGTTCAACAGTAGTTAACCAAATAGTTAGCCATATGAGCACTTCCATATCAACCCCGAGCCCCTTCGATGAGAAGCATTTACATTTTGACCACCCACCGATGAGGTCCCAAACTCTAAGGAAAATCAAAGTCAGTTTTCTTCTTATATTTGTTTTCGTCTTGCTTTTGTTGCTTTCCCTTGTTTGACCTGTAGAATGCGTAGATAAGAGACAAGCAACAATGAAATTGAATGCATATTTTGAATTCAAGGGATACAATCAGTTTACTCGATACACATTTAAAATTCGATTCTTAACATAACACGTAAATAATCGGATTATATAAGTGCTCATATAATACGATTCTAACAAAAAGAAAGTTACATCAAAATTGGGCATTTTTTTGTCAAGAATTGGTTTAATCGATACACATATAAATTCTAACCTTACACATCAACAATTGGTTTTTATACAAGCAAATGAAATCCTTTTATGGGCTAAGCAGTCGTGAAATCAAAGAATACATAATCGGATTTTGTGGACACATATGTAATCCGATTCTAATGAAAAAAAAAAAGTTACAGAAAACAATTATCCTTACAGTCAAATAATCAGGCTATGTGGACATTAACATTGCCCGATTCTGGTTCAAAGTTCTCGAACCAGAAAACACATGCATCCTAACTGGCGCCGTTGCCGGGGAGGCAGCGGTTGTTAATTGTTTTTGGTTTCTTATTTTTGTATTTAGTTTTGTTTTACTTTTTCTTATTCTTTGATTCTTATTCGAGTTTTGAGAATCTCGTTTCAGGTACCAATTGCTATGGACGGAGCATATTGGAGCAATCAATACGGGTTTCAACCTCAACAACATGAAAACTATCACCCTTACGGGGAGTACAATCAAAATCAATCCTTTGGTTATGATCCATACTCCACGTACCCTTTTAGTTGTTCTCATACATTCCAACCTTCTTACGGTGGGTATGTAAGTGAGCAACCACAAGGAGGGGAGACTAGTTGTACTCCTATTAATTTTTCCTCTAGTTTGGTAGATGAAATGCAACAATTTATGGCCAGCATGGAGTCAATTTGTGGACAACCAAGCGTGGAACCATTTTCGTCGACCGAGTGTGCTCATAGTATGTTTGGCCCAGTTTCTGATTGTAGTTATGATCATCCACCCATTCAAAGGGAATATAATTGGCCTAACAATACTGAAGTAAGTAATTCTACTTTTTCTTTGTCGAATGAGCTTTACAAACAAATGGAACACTATATTCAGAATTTGGATGGAACACTCCAAGAGCTTCAAAAAGGTGTTTCCACTTTAAGACAGGGCATTGAAGAATACAAGGAGGAAATGAATAATTTTGTTGAAAAAGGCGAAAATTCGGGGACTTTTGTTGATATTTGTGTAGTTAACTCAACTCGTGATCGTAATAATGATCATTCACCTATTCAAAAGGATGAGTTAGAGGTTAGCAACACTAAATTCAGCGAGGACCAATGTTATGATGACTATGATAGTGATGATGATTATTATGAAAATACATCGTTTGAACCAACTCATGGTGCCATCCCCGAGGAGTGTACAATGGAGTCTTTTTGGGATCAAGATGAAGACGAAGAGGAATATGTCGACACTTGTGTGGATTACTCAAGCATTGATCTTAATAACGATCAAGAACCTATTCAAAAGGTAGAGCTTGAGGATGATGCAATGAGTGTTCTAAAGAAATTCCTTATGGACAATATTGCATCCGCAAAAGAGTATGTGCCTTACAACAAAAAGGAGGAATGTGTTGAGAATGAGACGGTTATGACCAATATTGTGGAAGACCCAATTGAGCTTGCAAATGATTGTAATGATGATGTTTATGTCGAGACTTTGGTTACGGCAGAAACGGACGAAGAATGGTTGCAAGGTTTGATAGAGGACCATGATATGAAAGAGGTGAATTATTCACTTGAGTTTTTCAAGGATGAAGAGGATTCCGTGATAAAAGAGATTGTGAAAGGTTTATCTAACCCTTTGCCTATTGTTTCTTCTCCTTTACCTCTTATTGGTTTGAATGTATGTGCTTCGAGAATATTGTTGAATGACTTTGTTTATCGTTTTCCGCCATTAGAGATACTTGATTCTCATACTATGCAGGTTATGGAACAAGAAACCGTGGAAGTACCCGACTCATATATTCTTTATGCACTTCCTAGTGTGGACAAGAATAAGTGTGGGGTAGCTTTTATCGGTTCATAGCTTCACTTTTGCTTTATATTACTAATATTTGTGTGAAGCTAGTTTTTGCAAAACAGTGCTATGGGTGGATCCCCAACTTTTCCGATTATTGGTGTATGGGAATGAATCTTACAAGAAGCTAAGTCGGGCCGTCGACTTTAAAACAAGCGCTTAGTGGGAGGCAACCCACCGGTTTTGTATCTTTACCTTTATCTTTTATTTTTATGCATTTACTTTTATCTTTATTTTCTTTATTTTTGCATATCATTTGCGGAATTTCCCACCTTGAACTTTCTTTGGAAGATTCAATTTTACATTGAGGACAATGTAAAGTTTAAGTGTGGGGGAGCATTTATATGTTTTAGTTTGTTTTATGCCTTTAAAAAAAAAAAAAAAAAAAAATCAGAAAAATAGAAAAATCAAGAAAAAATTGTGCTTTTTGAACTCCGAAATCTAGAAACTTGTGCCTTTAGGATGACACCATTAGTGGATGGAACCATTTTGAATGCGGGGGGAGTTGAGGAACCAATTAACTAAAAGGGAAGAATATAGCTCGAGAAATCACAAATTAACATGATAGTTGTTACCATATCTCGGAATATCACCATATCACATTCTTTTTATTTTTCCATATTTATCTATTGTTCTCTAAGTGCTTTGGTGGGTCACTAAACATCGACGTGTTATTACTTGCTAGGATGAAATAGAGTGATTGAGTTACTAGAAAAAAAAAAAAATGATGTCTCAAAAAAAAAAAAAATGAAAAAATTTGAAAAAGAAAAAAAAAAGGACCGATCATTTAGACCAAAACGGAATAAAAAGACACTTGGGAATAGCAGTATGTGTGAAACGTAGTCCCCTGTCTCAAGTCGCCTAAACAAGCGTGGAATGCGGGATCCAAGGCAACTATCATGTACTTGCGACAAGAAGCATGCGCTTGGATCCAAAGATCTAATCATGCCGTCTAAAAAAAAAAAAAAGAAATTGGATCCCGTTTGATCCAATCATATAAAAAAAAAAGAAAAAAATTATTATTGTGTTGAATAAGGTCACTCTTGGTTCCCTTGTATATGCCAATTGATTTGATGTAGCATTCAGCACCGGTAGCTCAATCAATAGGATTAGGTTCATCTTAGCAGTGACCTTCAGACAGGATATGGGAAACATCGAACACTTGAGAATATTCGCCAACATCTACATCTATATCCATCGTCTTAATCTTTTCATTGTGATTGTGGTTTGTTAGTTTCCGAGTATTGTGGCTTGTTCGACTATCTAATTAGAGTTTATTTACTAATATATGAATTGAATTTGCAAGGTACCTCCTCCTGTAGTCATTCTGGATTCATTCATTGATTTGTCACAAATAGACGGAGTTTGGAATATAGGTTTTGTAGGTATATCTCTAGTAAACCTTCACAAGACTATAACTCGTCCACTAGGGACACCTAGGGGTTTAAAGGCTTGTTATTTATGCTAAAATTAACCGTAGCCTCGACGTCACGGAGTTGTATGTATTAGTTTTAGTTTTGTTTTGTTTGATTTGCTCGAGGACTAGCAAAGTCTAAGTGTGGGGGAATCTGATAGGTGTCTAAAACACCTAATTTACTATCTAGTAGTTACGCTTTCTTTGTTATTTTCATGTGAATTATGTATCTTATGTGTGAATTTGAGTTATTAGGTGCTTTGGAGTCGTTTGGAGCAAAAGAAGAAGAATCCGTGACTTTTGAGAAAAAAGGGCAAACTTGTCATTTCATGGCGAACACTATCTGGAATCCGAGTCAAGTTTAAGAGAAATTCTCTTTGGAGGTACTAAAGACGAGACGACCCATGTTAAGGGATAGTCGGGTTTGTGGTTAAAGAAAAGTACTAAAAGCACCAAAGAAGAAGCTAAAGGGTACCCATCTGGGGTGGTTCTTATGTTGGGTGTCTCAATCCAACCCATCCCATAACCCTAAAATTGAGAGGTATGTCTCTCATTCATACTTCCACTGAAATTTAAAGCCACTGAAATTCTGCTTTGCTTTGTTATCAGATGAATGGAGAAGCGGTTGAAATGGGAATTTGCTTTGTTCAAGATGGGTTTGATTTGATTGAGAAATTGAGAGTGGTGAAATCGGTGAAATTGTGGAAGTTAAGGGTTTAGTTCAACCAAGAAATCCGGGGAGAAGGCGGAGTTTACGCCATTGATGATAGTGACGAATAAAGAAGGTTCAGAGATGATGAATGATTATAAATGAATGGGTCTTGTGTTGAATGTGAAAATGTTTGTCAGGGAAGGAAATGGAATGGTCTAAGAATGAACAACAAGTGCAATGTGTATCACCGATCTCTAGCGAGACAAGATGTTTGAGAAAATGCACATGATCGATAATGGCGGTGATGGATAGGGTGTTGCGGTGACAAACTCAAGAAGAGCTAGGATTGATACAATGCTGAACCGTTCTCACTTTGTCGGGTCTTCGCGTGGCTAATCACGGGAGAAAGTGGAAAGGGATTTAATGGCGAGAGAGTTAATTAAAACTCGAGAATGAAGAAGGAGAGGAAACTTTGCGGTTCGGTGTTGAATATGACCTGACGTGAGAGAATGGATTGGTGGTTAATGGTGCTTTGGTGATTCTCATAACGAGAAAGAAGGACAAAAAGGCTGGTAGTGACTCTGGTGATATGAAACTGAAGCCGAGGCTGAGTTGAAGGAGCGGTGGCTGAAATGGACTGCGAATGGCTTAAGGTGATGCGGTACGGGTTAGGTGACTTGTATAAGGCTGCCAATCTTGTTGAGGCAATGATGGTGTCGGGTGGTGGTGATGGGTGTAGAACTACGGGAAGGAGATTGCGGTGCGACCATTGATGCTTGTTATGGAGTTGCGCCGAGTGCGGTAATGGCGCGGGTTCTGCGGCTGAATTATGTAGTCGAAGTTACGAGGCAAGTATGAGACAGTGCTATGCAATGAGCTACGAGTGCAGAGTGGCTGGCATTGTTTGTCTTTTGCTCTGATTAGCTGGTACAAGGGTTACTGGCGCAGCTGAAATGCGGAGTCTCAAGTGCCCATGGAGGAGCTTGCGGAAGGTCTTTATTGGTGTTGTGGAGGCTGCGAGGTTGTTGGGCTGATAATGATCTTGTCTCAATGGAATTTCATGTGGCTGTTGCCAGCAGCGGATGTGTGTTGGTGGTATTACATCGTAGCTGCGGTTTAGTGTTGTACTTGGTAGGGAATGATGGCGGAGATGCATAAGGAAAGAACAGTTTTGGTGTTGGTCGAGAAAGGCTGCGAGTTGAGTGTTGCATTTCATGATGGATGAATGGGTGGAGTTTGAATTGAGGGCTGGATTAGAAGATGATGCTACAAGCTGTTGGAAAATTTAGGCATGGCGGGTGTTGCTCACTGATGTGGGTCTGTGAGCAAAATGAGTGTGTGCTTGTGGTAATGGCGGTGGCGGGTGGAGCATTGGTGCGAGGTTAATGGGCTGTGGTGTTGCTCGATGGTGATTGACGATGAAGCTGCAAGTCGAGATGAAGAGCCTCGACTGGAACCAGATGAATGGCAAGAGTACTGGGTTTGAATTTGACAGGAGTCTAGGTGGCTTGGATCAGAGTTTGGTGGAGTTACAATGTGAAGAGCAGATGGAGGTCAAGCACATATTACGAGCAACTAGAATTGAGTTATTCTTTGCTAGTAATCAAGGTGAACTGGCGCAGTGATTCAAGAAGCAACAGCTGTGAAAAGATGCTGAGAAAAGGAGGATGCTGTTGGTAATTAGATGCAAAAGGATTGGAGGATTGGCTCAAGTGTATTTGCACAGGCTAAATGCGGGTGAATCGGAGGAATTGCTGCCAACTGAAACAAGCCAATGGGAATCACGGGGAAAGTTAATGAAAGTTCGATTGAGAATGGATTTTGAAGGCTGCGAGAAAGTGTGCAGCGGAGCGAGAATGGCGCACCGGTGAGCATAGTTCCCGGTAGCCGGATTTGAGAGGTTAAAGTGTCGATCGCAATATTTGATGAATCGCGAGAGGGTATGAGTCGGATGCAAGAGTCGGCAATAGGACATATGTGCTACGAGTCGCTTTTGGGTGCGTTTTTCGCAAGAAAGGAGAAATTGGTTTAGATGGTATTTTGTGATTGTTTGAATTGCGAGAGATATGGAGATGAGCTGCTGGGAGTGTGCACTCGCTGGTGACGATTTCCGATGACAAAAGTAGCACGAGACAAACTTTCCGCGACCGGGATTCAGCGCCAGAAGCGGACGGATTCGGCGATGGCGTCATCAATTCCGGCGACGATTTTGGACCCAAAATTCGAGAGACATATTTCTCACACATGGGCTTGGTGGACCAACTTGGAGACGGGTTTGAGAAGACTTGACCTACTTTGGGTATCCTTTTGGGAGAGGCATATAAATAGAACTTTTTCTCTAAACCTAGAGATATCTCCATTAGGAGACTTCTACTTTTGTTCTAGGGTTTCACATGATAGGTTCTTCTAAACTTCTTATGATGATTTCCAAAAACACAAGTAACTAAGTTTTTATTATTGGTTGAAGATGTAGTTGGATTTTGCAACCAAGTTATGATTTTTATGAATTAGTTTTCTCTCAATATTATCGTATGATTTCTACGAGTTACAATAATTGCATGATTGATGGATTGCAATATGATTGAATGTTTGTTTAGTCGAGTCTAGAATTGATTGAACTCACATCCATATCTATAGCTATTTTAGGGTTTTCATCGAGCGATAACCTTGAATACGAGTAGCATGATATGATTAGGGTTTGTAGTGATACATCCTCCGTAATCATATGTAGAAATTGACCTTTGTTCGAATTGTTTTGCGCAATGTATTACAATTGCATTGATTAGCCTATTTACGAAACTTAATGCTCCTAGGAATTGAACTTGATTAGCGCAAGGCGTTAGGTTATTCTTTAGGTAGAATTCACATCGCAGACCCTAATGTGTGTGTTGATGACTTAGGAAATTACGGAGTATTCTTGCAATAAGGTATTCTATGGCTTTTGATGATAGCGAGATTAAATACGAATTCTATTCATATATTCATAAAATTGTTTACAATTGAAGATGAAACCTTTATCCAATATTTCACATTCTTGATTTGCGTGTTTACTTTTATTTTCTTTTCGTTTATTTTTATTTACACAATCAGAAATTCTTCCGGGTGTTTTATATAGGAAACCATAACAATTCGACAACCTAAACCTCTCTGTGGGATCGATCCTTTCTTGCCCTTGCTATATTTATATTTTTGAGTAGTAAGAAAGTGTAATTATATTTGTGTAAAACTACTGACGGTCAAATTTTGCTATATTTATATTCCCGCTTTTATCACGCGGGTGACTAAGGTTCGATCCCCAGCGGGCGCCAAAATTTGACCATTTGTAAGTAGCGACACAAATATAATTACACTTTCTTACTACTCAAAATATAAATATAGCAAGGGCAAGAAAGGATCGATCCCACAGAGAGGTCTAGGTTGTCGAATTGTTATGGTTTCCTATATAAAACACCGGAAGAATTTCGATTGTGTAAATAAAAATAAACGAAAAGCAAATAAAAGTAAACACGCAAATCAAGAATGTGAAATATTGGATAAAGGTTTCATCTTCAATTGTAAACAAGTTTATGAATATATGAATAGAATTCGTATTTAATCTCGCTATCATCAAAAGCCATAGAATACCTTATTGCAAGAATACTCGTAATTTCCTAAGTCATCAACACACATTAGGGTCACGTATGTGAATTCTACCTAAAGAATAACCTAACGCCTTACGCTAATCAAGTTCAATTCTAGGAGCATTAAGTTTCGGAAATAGGCTAATCAATGCAATTGTAATACATTGCGCAAACAATTCGAACAAAGGTCATTTTACATATGATTACGAGGATGTATCACTACAAACCCTAATCATATCATGCTACTCGTATTCAAGGTTATCGCTCGGTAAAACCCTAAATAGCTATAGATATGGATGTGAGTTCAATCAATTCTAGACTCGACTAAACAAACATTCAATCATATTGCAATCCATCAATCATGCAATTATTGTAACTTTGTAGAAATCATACGATAATATTGAGAGAAAACTAATTCATAAAAATCATAACTTGGTTGCAAAATCCAACTACATCTTCAACAGCAATAAAAACTTAGTTACTTGTGTTTTTGAAATCATCATAAGAAGTTTAGAAGAACCTATCATGTGAAACCCTAGAACAAAAGTAGAAGTCTCCCTAATGGAGATATCTCTAGGTTTAGAGAAAAAGTTCTATTTATATGCCTCTCCCAAAAGGATACCCAAAGTAGGTCAAGTCTTCTCAAAACCCGTCTCCAAGTTGGTCCACCAAGCCCATGTGTGAGAAATATGTCTCTGGAATTTTGGGTCCAAAACTGGTCGCCGGAATTGATGACGTCATCGGGAATCCGGTTGTCGAGCGCGGAATCGGTAAATCGGAAAGTTTGTCTCAGGCTACTTTTATCATCGGAAACTGTCACCAGCGAGTGCACACTCCCAGCAGCTCATCTCCATATCTCTGCAATTCAAACAATCACAAAATACCATCTAAACCAATTTCTCCTTTCTTGCGAAAACGCACCCAAAAGCGCGACTCGTAGCACATATGTCCGGCTGTCGACTCTTGCATCCGACTCATACCCCCCTCGCGATTCACTGAAATATTGCGATCGACACTTTAACCTCTGAAATCCGGCTACCGGAACTATGCTCACCGGTCACGCCATTCTCGCCCGTTTACACACTTTCTATGCCTTCAAAATCCATTCTCAATCCCAACTTTCATTAACTTTCCTGTGATTCCCATTGGCTTGTTTCGGTGGCGCAGCAATTCCTCCGATTCACCTGCAATTTAGCTTCCGAGCAACACACTTGAGCCAATCCTCCAATCCTTTTGCATCTAATTACCAACAAGACACTCCTTTTCTCAAAGATCTTTTCACAAAGTGTTGCTTCTTGAATCATCACGCCCGATTCACCTTGATTACTAGCAAGCAACAACTCAATTCTAGTTGCTCGTAAACACAGGCTTGACCTCCATCTGTTCTTCACATTGTAACTCCACCAAACTCGATCCAAGCCACCTAGACTCTGTCAAATTCAAACCCAAGACTCTTGCCATTCATCCGGTTCGAGGCTCTTCATCTCGACTTTTGCGGCTTCATCGTCAATCACCATCGAGCAACACCACACAGCTCCATTAACCCTCGCACCAATGCTCCAGCACCACCGCCATTACCACAAGCACACTCATTTTGCTCACGAGACCCACATCGATGAGCAACACCGATTCTGACTATTTCCAACGGTTGATCATCTTCTTCTAATCCGGGCCCTCAATTCAAACTCCACCCATTCATCCATTGCAATTGTAACACTCAACTCGCAGCCTTCTCACCAACACCAAAACCGTTCTTTCCTTGTGCATCTCTGCCATCATTCCCTACCAAGTACAAATACTAAAACTGCAGCTACGATGTAATACCACCAACACACATCTCACACAAATGTACCACATAAAATTCCATTGAGACAACATCATTATCAGCCAACAACCCGCAGCTCCACATGACAGCTCAACAAAGACCTTCCGCAAGCTCCTCTTCTGGCACTTGAGACCTGCAATTTCAGTTGCGAACCCTTATATCAGCTTAATCAGAGCAAGACAAACAATGCCACCACTCTCACACCTATAGCTCATTGCATAGCACCTGCCTCATACTTGCCTCGTAACTTCGACTACATAATTAACCTGCGGTAACCCACGCTCATTACTCGCACTTCCCCTGGCGCAATTCCATAACAAGCATCAATGGCTGCACCTGCAATCTCCTTCCTGTAGTTCTACAGCCATCACCACCACCTGACACCATCATTGCCTCAACAGCATTGGCAGCCTTATACAAGTCACCTAACCTGTACTGCATCACCTTAAGCCATTCGCAGCAGGTCCATTTCAAGCCACTGCTCCTTCAACTTCAGCTGGCTTCAGTTTCATATCACCAGAGTCACTACCAGCTTTTTGTCCTTCTTTCTCGTTATGAGAATCACCAGCACCATTAACCACCAATCCATTCTCTGTCAGGTCATATTCAACACTGAACTGCAAAGTTTCCTCTCCTTCTTCATTCTCGAGTTTTAATTAACTCTCTGCCATTAAATCCCTTTCCACTTTCTCCGTGATTAGCCACAAAGAAGACCTGACGATGAGAACTGGTTCGAGCATTGTATCAATCCTAGCTCTTCTTGAGTTTGTCACTGCAACACCCTATCCATCACTTGCCATTATCGATCACAGGCATTTTCTCAAACATCTTGTCCCGCGAGACTCGGTGATACACATTGCACTTGTTGTTCATTCTTAGACCATTCCATTTCCTTCCCTGACAAACATTTTCACATTCAACACAAGACCCATTCATTTATAATCATTCATCATCTCTGAACCTTCTTTATTCGTCACTATCATCAATGGCAGAAACTCCAGTCTTCTCCCTGGATTTCTTGGTTGAACTAAACCCAGAACTTCCACAATTTCACTGATTTCACCACTCTCAATTTCTCAATCAAATCAAACCCATCTTGAACAGCAAATTCCCATTTCAACTGCTTCTCCAGTTCATCGGATAACAGCAGCAGCAATTTCAGGGCTTTAAATTTCAGGGAAGTATGAATGAGAGACATACCTCTCAATTTTAGGGTTATGGGATGGGTTGGATTGAGACACCCAACATAAGAACCACCCTGAGATGGGTACCCTTTAGCTTTTTCTTTGGTGCTTTTAGTACTTTCTTTAACCACAAACCCGACTATCCCTTAACATGGGCTGGCCTGTCTTTAGTACCTCCAAAGAGAATTTCCTCTTAAACTTGACTGGATTCCGAGATAGTGTTCGCCATGAAAATGACAAGTTTGCCCTTTTGCTCAAAAGACACGGATTCTTCTTCTTTTGCTCCAAGCGACTCCAAAGCACCTAATAACTCAAATTCACACATAAGATACATAATTCACATGAAAAATAACAAAGAAAGCGTAACTACTGGATAGTAAATTAGGTGTTTTAGACACCTATCACTAACCGATGTTTGTGACCAAAAACATCAACCGTTTCTAAACACAATCGGTTCACAAGTACATTAACATCATCCGATTAGGAAACACGAAAATTTTGAAATCAAAATTTTATATTTTTGAGCAGTTGCATGTTACTAAACACTAGTTTAGAGGATTGGGTTGATATAAAAGTACATGATTCGACCAATTTCCTCCTCTTGTACGATAAAAGATAGTTCGTCTTCCTCAACCGTTTTCTCCGTTTTGTTTCGAATGGCTTCAACAATCCCGGGATTATTGTCACTAGGAAATTTCCTGTTAGTAGGATGCTTCATTCGCGTTTGTTTCGATATTATATAGAAGAAGAAAAAAAATGATTAATCATTTTTGGATCGTCGATGATCGACAATGTTTTCATTTCAAAAAAAAAGGAGAAGAAGAGAAGATGCGGTTGATGTCTGGAATGGAAATGAATTAGATTTTAGTTTTAGGTTTTATTATTAGGAGTTAATGGGGATAAATTTGTAGTATTAATATTTTAAAGGGTAAATTGGTAATTTCAAAAAATTTAGACACCCCTTATTATATCCTTCCTATTGTATGAATTACCTATAGGTACTAATATAGTGGTATTAGTTAGTGGCAGGTCCACCCACTAAAGCCCAGGAATAGGGAGGTCCATAATTAAAAGAAAACATAAAAATGGACCCAATTTTTTAAGCCCAGGTCCTGTACACGTGCGGAACCTATTAAGTAGATATTCATATTTCCCGAAATAGCCTTCTACTATAACACAAATATAATCTAGGTATTTTCATTTTTCTTTTAATGCTCGATCCGTTTTTCTCTCTCCCTCTCATCTTCTCTGCTACTGCCTCTTAAGAAATCTTCTCTCCAAGTCATTTTTGTTATGAAGATTGCTTTCGAATATCTTTCGTGGTTCCAGGTAATCTTCTTTCTTATTATGCGTGCGTAATCTTTTCTCCAATTTTTTTTTCTCAACTGAAACATGAAGATCTGATCGAATTCGTGACGTTTTCATCTTCATATAATTGATGCTTGATTGTTCTTTTAGGGTTTTTAATATCTAATCGTTTTATGAATGCTTGATTGTTTATTTTATTTTTATGAAAATAGTTCAGATCTAGATGAATAATCACGTTTTTTGTTCATTTCTTCAGTAGATTTGATTATATCAGTTTCATCTTGTTGGTTTTATATTTGTTTGAGTTTGTTTTTGTGTATGAACTTAAAGTACGTATCTACAGTACTGACAAAAACCTAGCTTTACAAACTTTTTTTTGTTTGATTCATAATTACATATACAAAATATATAAATAAAAGTGTTTTGATTCTGTTTTTGCATAGATTCGTTAGTTGTTTTTGACATACAAATGATTTTTAGATTATGAATCAGTAGTACATATATGGCATACTGAAAAATACTACTTTGATTTTGTTAGTTTTTTATAGTATTATCACTTTTTTTTTCTGAACCATAAGTATATATATGAAATACTGAAATAAAAGTGTTCAGATTCTGATTTTTCATATATAGATTCATTACTGCTTTGGTTTGTTATTTTTTTTATATAGGTTTATAACATTTATTGTTTAATCCAGGAGTACATATATGGAATACTGAGATAAAAGCTTTTCAGAAGTACATATACGTCATACTAGAAAATATTGCTTTTGATTTTCTCGACTTTTCGAGGAAGTACATATATGGCGTACTGAAAAATACTGCAGTACATAGATGGCATACTGAAAATTTGTTAATTTTTATGGTTTTATTGCCTTTTTTTTTATCCAGAAGTACATATATATATGGAATACTAAAATACAAGAGTTTCAGAAGTACATATATTGCATACTGAAAAATACTGCAGTACATATATGGCATACCGAAGAATATTAATTTGATTTTTTTATTTATTTTATTGTGTTATCACTTTTTTTGTTGGATCCAAGAGTACATATATGGAATACTGAAATAAAAGTGTGCAATTCTGTTTTTTCACAAATACATTACTTATTTTTGACAGGAAATTGATTTTTAAGTTATGAATCAGTAATACATATATGGTATACTGAAAATTACTACTTTGATTTTGCTATTTTTATAGTTTTATCTTCTTCTCTTTTTTTTTTAATCCAGAAGTACATATATGGAATACTGAAACAAAAATGTTTCAATTCTGCTTTTTCATAGGTTCATGACTTTTTTTTGACATGCAGTTGATTTTTAGATTATGAATGCAGTAGTACATATATGACATACTGAAAAATACTGCTTTGATTTGGTTTTGGATTCTCTGAAATCGATTTCCGAATGTTATAGCCTAATAAATATTGAACCTTTTTTTGCAGGTGGTGTTTGTATGGGAAATTAAAGGAGAAATGGGAGTGTGGGATACAAGTCTATTGCTAGTTTTTTTTTTTTTTTTTTAAATAGTTTTGTCATTTTTTTTATAATCCAGAAGTACGTATATGTAATACTGAAATAAAAGTGTTTCAGTACTGTAATTTTATAGATTCATTATTTGTTTTTGACATGCAGTTATTTTTTAGATTATGAATCAGCAGTACATATATGGAATACTAAAACATAATGCTTTGGTTTGTTATTCTTTATAGTTTTATTAAAAAAAAAATTTGATCCACAAGTATATATATATATGGAATACTGAAATAAAAGTGTTCGATTCTGTTTTTCATAGACTTATGACTTGTTTTTATCATGCATTTGTTTTTTAGATTCTAGATTAGCAGTACATATAAGGAATACTGAGAAATTTATTGTTTCACACGTGTTTAGTTGTAGGGTATAGTAGTCATTTTCTTGATTAAAAAAACTTTGGACCTTAGGATAAGGATAAAATCCGGTTGGACCCTACCGTAAATAACTATGTGGGCCTAGGACCAAACAACAAGTTTCTGTTTCCTATTAGGTAGATGAAGTAATCTATAAGCCCCAAATATCAGCTTAGGCCCCGAACTAGCCAGGATATTTTTCGGTCAGAGTTTGGCGATTACTAAATTTATGTTCAAATTTATCGCTACCCAGAATAGGTATTTAAATTTATTGTATGTGACTGTAGCCCAGCCTAGCCCAGCCAAAAGTTGTACCATGATCCAAAATATTGTTTCAGAAATTCTGCACGGATCGTGTCCTAGACAACATCAATACCGTGAGTGAATGGGGTGGGACCCGCCCTCTGGAGCTCAGCTTGGGCCATTTAAGATAAGTTGAGCCCACTGTACGTGTCTAAACGGTTCTGGGGTGTTTAAGTGAGCGGTTTATTTAGAATTTTTGATATTTGTTATATGAACGGATAGTTTGCTAGATCAAAGATTCTAGACCCTATTGTCAGTTGCAAAAATAACTAATCGCCAAGTCACTACGATATTTCCTCAATTATTTACCGTGAAGCCATTAGATGTTTAATCAACATTCCGTTTTGTTTCTTCTCCCGGTTTAATAGGAACGCGGTCAAAGTTGGTTTTCAAAATACTACCAAAAATGACGTCTTGTTACTCATTTTGCAGATTTTTTAATATAATTTGGATTGTATTTACTACTTAGTCACCGCCTACCTACTGATCTGTTTCTGAGATTTGGGGATCATTAATAGTTGATTTAGTCAGTCAAAGTTATCTAAACAATACAGTACCTCCCAAATCTCATTTGACAAATATTGTTTTACCTTCGTCACTTAACCGAGTTTGGGATAGAAGAATCATGGCAAAATCCCGGGACGTTGTTGTTTCGTTGTACCACGGTATTTGTATCAGCTTAGGAGGATTTATTTATGGATATTACTCAGGAATCATCATCGGTCTCCTTTATATCCAAGATGATTTTCGTTCTCTCATACAAGAAGCTGTTTTGAACACGGGTTTCTTCGGTGGCGTATTTGGTGTTTTATTTGCTGGTTGGGCAAATGATTCCTTGGGTCGAAAACGATCAATTC
The DNA here is from genome assembly GCA_023531295.1 of Papaver armeniacum. Classification (NCBI taxonomy): domain Eukaryota; kingdom Viridiplantae; phylum Streptophyta; class Magnoliopsida; order Ranunculales; family Papaveraceae; genus Papaver; species Papaver armeniacum. Next base: position 301,475 of record JAJJWW010015003.1, on the reverse strand, counting down.
TGATCGCAGATGCATTAATCATCTTTGGTGGAATACTCATGATGTGGCAACATTTTGTTACCGGAAAGATAATCTTAAGTTTTGGTGTTGGATTGATCTCCGGGACTTCACCACTTTATGTATCAGAAATTTCTCTTCCCATACTACGAGATACTCTTATGTGCATCAACTGTAGTTTATTTTTTGCCATCGGAAAACTTTTGTCCTTTTATCTTGGATATCACACCAATCTTCAAGAACCGGCAAGAACTAATATCATGATAGTAGCGTGCATTCCAGCTCTACTTCAGTTTATATTAGTACTAACATCGCTTCCTGAATCGCCTGCTTGGCTCTACATAATGGTGAGTCGTAAAGAATTATCTATATCTTGTGAGAAATTAGTAATCCAATACGTTACTTGCTTACAAGTTTTCTTTCATTTTAAACAGGATAGGAAAAGGGATGATATTGTTGAAGCTTTGAGATTAATTTACTCTGATGATAATGATGTTGCGAAAGAGATCAGTGCCTTAAACTTGAGACTTGAGGATGAAAATAAGACTCTGAATGAGAAAGGGAAGCATGTAGTTCGTAAACAACTTGCTTATGGCATTAGTCTTCAGGTTGTCCAACAGTTCGTCAGTCTAAACGCATTAATGTTTTTTATTCCTTTTGTGTTTACAATGTGGGGGGCTGAAGGAATATCCGTAATTCCTATCCATGACCACATCACATGCCAAAAGTACACTCTCTTGAACTTATATGCTCACCACAATATTATCGGTGCCATTTTCAGTGTATGTTTTAGTTCTAGGAATGGATTTAACAATACACTTGATACCTTGCTAACGGCGACTTGTATGCTGAGTTTTATTTTTATGGCGGCACCTGCTAATAACACAAATAATTTTGGAACCTTAACCCATTTGTGGAAACTTTTTGTGGATTCAGGAGCGCTAGCATCTCAAGAACAGGTATTCCCAATACCCTTCTTCCACTTTTCATTCTCGAACTGGTTTAGTATTTGATGCCAACGACCTTGTGTTTGATGTATATACAGGATATCCCACCTTGTGAAGTATTATGGGATTGTTTGGCTTGCGTGAATAGATTTTCGGGACCTATACCTTGGTTTCGTGAAGATATACCTGTAAGTAAATAAGCAAGAAATTTGTTACTCCATATATTATTTATTGATTATCTTATTATGGTTGATCTTTTCTTTCATGCACCTTCGACTGGAACAAGTGTCCCGGAGATCATTATTACCTAAGCTTAGGTTGCCCAAGATCTGCATACTGGATTATTGCAGCTGCGTTGCTTTGCGTCTACATTTTCTTCGTGTCAGCAGGGTTAGAAACCTTCCCGTGGACTGTTAACTCTGAAATATACCCTACAAAAATTAGAGGGTTATGTGGATCAATGGCAACGATAGCTAATTGGATCTCTTTCCTGAGTGTAAGCTTAGTGTTCTTTAACTTAGTTAGATTTCTAGGCCATCTCTTTACTCTTCTGGTGTTGTGTTTTATTATCTACTTTAGTAGGAAATTTATTCAGTCGTTTGCTTAAGAAGCCAGTACGCCTCTTCGTAAGAAGTTTATTTACCTTAATTGCAGAGGTTGAACTGCAATGCGGCTGGAAAGGATACAACTCTTTTTGTCTTTCTGTAACTGGTCTACTACAGTGTTTCTTTCATTTTGCGTAATGAAAAAAATATCTTTCAGAAGTTAGCACACCGCCTAAGTGCAATTCGATAGGGCATTTCTGACAAATCAAATCACATATTACCTTCAATTTTAGTGATATGAAGAACGGATGAAGCAACTCATTTACTCAGCCAATTTTTTCTTGAGAATGAAAGGTTAACATTTTATTCCAAAGAAAAGGGTGGTACAACCTGGACAAATAAACCAGGTAAGATTACAAACTTGGAAGACCCGAAAAAGTATAATTTGGTGAGTCCAATAACGAAAAAGACAATTCGCATTGAGATACATTGCTGATGCTGACAGTTCTGGTGTCTTTTCATTGTCATATTGAAGCTCATTTTCTATACAATTTTGATTTTCATTGTCATAATGATAATGGCTTCTAATGCAAACGACTTAATTTTTGGTTTTTCTGTTTTGTTTCGTTTTTGTTTCAAACGACTTCACAAATTCCCTACCGAAGTAGGTAATAAAACACAACACCAGAAGAGCAAAGAGAGGGCCTAAAAATCTAACCAAGTTAAAGAACACTAAGCTAACAATGAGGAAGGAAATCCAGTTAGCCATGGTTGCCATCGCTCCACAAAACCCTCTAATTTTTGTGGGATATATTGCTGAGTTAACAGTCCACGGCAACGTTTCTACCCCTGCTGACACCCACAAAATATGGACGCTAAGCATTGCAATTGCAAAAATCCAGTATAGTGATCCAGTAGGGCAAACAAATCTTCGGTCACGATCTTGGGGAAACTTCTAGCAGTTGAAGGCGCGTGAAAAAAAAACAACAATTACAAATAAGGTAATGATTGCCCCTTTATATGGACTAACAAGTACTATCTCGCTTTTATACTTACACTGACATTTTTATCTGCACGAAACCAAGGTAGAGGTTCTGTAAATTCTTTCACGCAAGCCAAACAGTCCCATGAAACTGCACCAGGTGGTATATCCTGTATAGTCAAACCATCAAAACACTAAGACACTAACATCATGGTCATAAGCCAGGATCAAAGTTGCATTAAAACAAGTTCCAGAAAGACAAATGGAAGTGTATGGAGAACACCTGTTCCTGAGGCAAACAGTGATCCCATGAAGACATTAGTGCTCCTGAATCCTTTAAAAGTTTCCAATTGTAACTCGAGCTTCTATTCTTGCTACAAAAATGAGTCATGGTGCTAGATCTATTCGTATCATTCATGGGTGCCGCCATAAAAATAAAACTCAACCCACAAACCATGCATAGCAAGGTGCCAAGTGAACTGTTAAATATATCTTTCCGAAAACGTGCTTTCATGAAACTTACACTGATAATGGCAGAAATAACATTGTAGCTGCCGTACAAGTTTAAGAGAGTGTACTTTTGGCATGTGATGTGGTCATGTATGGAAATTACCAGCCTTTCTTTGACCCCCCACATTGTAATGACAAAAGGAATGCAATACATTAATGCGTTAATACCGACAAATTGTTGGACAACTTGAAGACTAACGCCATAAACAAGTTGTTTACGAACTACATGACTACTCCATGCTTTCATGAATGGGGACCTATAACGCTGCACTTTCTCATTCATAGTTTTATTTTCTTCCTCAAGACACAATTTCAAGGCACTGATGGCTTTCGCAACATCATTGTCGCCGGAGTAAATTATTCTCAATGCATTAACTATATCGTCCTTTTCCCTTTCCTGCTTAACATGAAGGAAGTCTTATTACTTTGCAACTAACATCAAAATCACATAATATATATACGTAATCTTAATATAACTCACCACTGCGTAGAGCCAAGCAGGCGATTCTGGAAGTGATGGGAGTACTAATATAAACTGGAGTAAAGCTGGAATGCACGATAATATCATGATATTAGTTCTTGCTAGTTCCTGAAGATTGGCATGATACCCCAAATAGAAAGACAAAAGTTTTCCTATTGCAGAAAATAGACTACAATTTGTGCAAATAAGAGCATCTCGTAGTTCGGGTATAGAAATTTCTGATATATAAAGAGGCGAAGTCCCGGTGATCAATCCAACTCCAAAACTTAAAATTATCTTTCCAACAAGAAAATGCCGCCACATCATGAGAATTCCACCAAAGATGATTAAGACATCTGCGATTAAAATTGATCGTTTTCGACCCAAGGAATCATTTTCCCAACTAGCAAATACAACACCAAATATGCCACCAAGGAAACCCGTGTTCAAAATTGCTTCTTGTACAAGTGTCTGAAAATCATCTTGGATATAAAGAAGACCAGTGATGATTCCCGAGTAATATCCATAAATGAATCCTCCAAAACTAATGCAGAAGCCGTGGTACAACGTAATAACAATGTCCCAAAAGTTTGCCATGAATATTTAATCCCAAACTCAGTGAAATAATGAAGATAAATTCTTTTTTACCACGAATCTTCTCTCACACGCCAATTAAACCCAAATATGGTTTTGTAACAACTAACATTTTTCAGTTTACTCTACTTTTAATCCTAACCCACAAAAACAATGCTAGAAACTGTCAAATGAGATTTGCTATTGTTTAGATAACCTTCCCTATTAATGCCAAATCAACTATTAATGATCCACAAATCTCTCGATATAAACACAAGTCCTTGTGAATAACTAGAGTTTATGGACAATTCATGTGTAGTTTAAAACACCATATGTTTTTTTTTTGGCCTCTATCAGTGTTAGTAAATTTTTAAGCCTTAAAAAAAGGAAGAAGGATCCAATCCATGGAGTCATGGACATAATATGTCAATATTGTCGGATTTAGTGCATCAAAAAGTGTATCAAAATTAGAAAAATGCCTCCTAAAAAATATATAGAAAAATAATATAAAATCAATTAAAACCCTTCTTTTCTCATAAATTGCGCACCAAAAATTAACACATAAAATGATTACAGTAAAACTTCGATAAATTAATCTTCATTCAATTAATTACTACGCTAAAATAATAGAATATTCGGGCCCCAGCTAGGCTTGTATAAGCTAAATTTTAACTTAATAAATCAATAATTTCGTTAAATTAATAGTTTTTTTTCGTTCTCAACACAATTAATTTATCAAAATTTTACTGTATAAGCGTCATTAGTTACAGCAACGAATATGTCAGACTTTTCAGGTCCCGTGGTTGGGAAATCCTCCAGATTATAATTTAGGTGATGGATCTCAAGTTGTATGATCATACTTAGGCCTCTTCCTATGCACATGTCAAAACATGATATTTGGCATATATGCACCCACTATGGGTATGCCAAACTGCCAAACTCATATGCCAATATGTTATTTCTGGCATATAAGCATACACGATAGAGTTTCCAGCGAGCAATAGAGTCTTCGTCGCTCGATGGTCAAAATATCGCTCGTTAGTCTTCAAATCGCCAGCAACAGTCAAGTTATCGCTCGCTAGTATGATAATCGCTTATCAGATCTTCATCTAACGGCTACAATTTCCCCCTACCTGATTTCAACCAATTCCAACCCAACTTCAAATTCATTTCACCATGCATAGTGCATAACCAAGTGGATTTGACTACGAGGAAACAACATGGATCATGATAGCGTATTTCCGCATACCCACTCAGAGAAAAGTGGATGACCCACTGATAGTTGTGGTATAACTTCTTAGTAAGGCTGTATTTATTATTCTTGTTACAAAATCGATTCTGAGCGACTCCTCGCTCAAATTCATCTTTTCTTCTTCTTTTTTATTGGTCTAATTCGGTACTATCAAGGTGAATTTTTAATGAAATGTAAATCTGGTTTCAATCTGAATATTAATTTAAAAGATAGTTTCCATTAATCTAAAAAAACAAAATTACATTTCACATTTCAACTAAAAGAAAACATTTTAACTACTCATTTCCTTGTCTGTTTCCTTGTCCATTTTCTCCCGGACCAAATATCCAATTTCCTGCATTTTCTGGATCCATAGAGTTGTTCAACAAACTAGTTAAGGTGCCGGTTTGAGACTGACTTGGTGGTTGAGTCTCATCAGAATCACCATAACCTTGATAAGCAATGCGAGTACGGGGTATGGGAACATTATACAAATATTGAAATACGTGTGATTGATATTATTGCTTGAATGGTTGAAATGCTGATGAGGTTGAGGCAATTGGGGTATACAGATTCGTTTGCCTAACTACTTCCATGTTCACACCACCACTTGGAGTCAGTATGTCAGTTTGCAAATGACTAAACATACGTGTAGGAGTTGTATCCATGCCAATGTTTTCTTCAACACCATGTACTGCTTCACTTTCTAACACCATGTTTGGAGTTGAACTTTCTGGTACCTCCTCCATATGACGACGTCTCAATCTTCTTCCACGACTTTGCTGACTTCCACGACTTTGATGACTTCTACGACTTTGATGACTTCGACGACTTTGCTGACTTTGACAACTTTGGTGACTTCCACTGGGACTCATTCCTCTACCAGCTCCAACAATGGGACTCAATCCTCTACCAGCTCCAAAACTGGGACTCATGTCATACATCATGCTTTCCCTCAATCTTTGCATCTGTTCCAAGTGCATATTCTGAATTCCCTGAACAAGAGCATCATAATCGTTACATCGGGTCTGATACTCCAACTCTGTAGTATTGACCCCGAGGTATGGATAAGTCCGAGTAGGTGCACTAGAAACAATTGGATAAGTAACAGTCTCTCCAGATGTGCTGGATATAGTCTTTACTTTCCAAGAAAATGGTGGCATGTATGACGATGAACTTTGAGAAGGATATGCAAATACGTCACACGTCTCTGGTGGAGGTTGGGAAGGAAGAAATTCATTGTCAAGTGGAAACCTACCTAAAGCTGGGAAATCCATCCGACCCAAACTTTGCGGTTGCATGGAAATATTTGGCTTGAAAATAGTATTAAACCAAGATAGGTACTCATTTCTGTCCATCGGCTCCTGGATCAATTCATCAGCTTCTTGCCAACGATGACCTTCCCTTATCAATTTGAAGTAATCGTCTGCTAAAACATCTGTACTGGGATAAGGGTTGACAGCTATCACCGATCTCCTTGCAACGTAAGAAGCTATCTTTCAACATAATACCAAAAACCCTTCTCAGAAATAGGGTTGTATAACACCATCCTTCTAAGGATTAACTCTACCATTGTCTGACCTAGTTCTTCTTGGAACTCAGGTACTGCTTCATATGGCTGTGAGATAAGGTTATGGCTTGTTCTACTCAACTTCCGAATCTTATGAACAATAGCAGCATGTTGACCATCTTCAATCTTTGCAGCTTCCCAATTCTCAGAATCATACTTCCGTATGATCGGAAATACATTCGTATAATTCTTAAGACAAGGTTCCGAAACACGGAAATATGTATACCACCAATACTGAAAATAATAACATTCAGCAGGTTAATAACTTTTCCATATGAAAATGAAAAATAAATACATAATGTGAAAAAGATTGGTTCTTACCTCCAGAACTCCCCAAAAAGCATTAAAACTATCTTTATCACACGTCGAGTTATCACTTAGGGCAATGTAAATCTCTGATAAAATCGCAGTCCCCCAATCATATGTTGGTGCTTGCTCTAAATCTTCTAATGCTTCGAGAAACCCAATTAACACTACTGAGCTAGCATTTGGAAACAGACATTGGCCCAGTGTCCACAATAAAAACAGACGTTCTAGCTCCTCAAAATGGTCGGGGATCAAATATTGATTACCAGCTGCCCTGTTTTCATTCATTCTTACAGCATAACGCTGGAAAAAACTTTTCAACCCATACACCTTCAACCCATACGCTTTTAATTGTCTATGTGTAGGATTTCCTCCTAATTCATTTGAGTATAAAGGAAGTCTTTCTTTCCATCTATCTTCTGATAATCACTTTAGTCTATTAAGTGGAAGTAAGTTCCCTTGGCATGGAATTCCGGTTAACATGTATAAATCTATCGGTGTAACTCCTATTTACAATAATTATTCATAATTAGAATTTGTTGATTTTTATGAAACAAAACACATAATCTAAAAATTAAATTACTAGAAAAGACTGACTTACCGCATTCAAAGTCCTTGAAAAAGAACGTGTTTGTAGTCTTCCACCATCGTTCTAATATAACTTGAACACCTTGAGTCCTGTGGTTTCTAGGTTGTATTTGATATAGATTTCACCAAGGATATCTTCTCACTCTCTCTTGAACAGCAGAAGGAAGTAATTGAAAAATTGTACGTAACTCAATCCATCCACCTCCTAGATGTATAGCGTTACATCGCCCCTCATTATCAGAAAGGTGATTAGAGAATACACCTTCACCGGCTACTAGTCTAACATTATTAAACTCATAATTTGTATCCACAACAAAGCTTACTCCACTGCCTGGGGTACTAGTAGATGCTTTCCCTTTTTTGTTTCTTTTTTTTCTCTCCATATCTGTTTAAGATAATCGTTTTAGAACAAAAGTTTAAAGAAAATCAGTGGTTTTCAGAAGGTTTTCAGAAGAAGAATTGAGAAGAGTTTAGAAGAGGTGGGAGTATAGTTGCGGTATTTATAGGCGTCAGAAACTCGAACGGTGGCGATATTGATTATATCGACAGCGATATAGTGAATTTCGAGCGATATTGACAATATGGCCAGCGATAAAGTCTTTATCGCTGGAGATATTATGAATATCGCTTGCTAGGGATTCGAACGCTCAGCGGTTTCCCTATAGTGGTGCAAATGGTTTGGCATGCCACCTGGCATGCCAAACACCATTTTTTTGGCATGTGCATAGGAATAGGCCTTATGATTTAGGAGTTTGATGTGTGGGGCATTTTTTAGGAAACATATTTAAAATTTTTTTTTTTAGGAAACATAATTGAAATTTTAGTATCATTTTTGGTCACTTAATACTAGTGATTTTTTTTTTATTTTGTTTCTTCTGCAATATCTTGTTATTTTTTGTTTGCTTCTTTGCTTAATTCTGATGTTCTAACAATAATATGATTTTCTCCTTGCTGATTTTGTGTCAAAATATTTTATAAGCTCAGGAGAAAGAAGACCCCTTGATCCAACGGAACCATCAACAAATAAGGTAATTTCTAGGGTTTGTCAAGAGGTCTTTGTTGCTTTTTGTATATTCCTGGAATATTTTGTTTCGGTTGGGGTTGTTTCCCCCTTATTTTTGGTGTATTCGCTTGTGCACTACATGTGTGCTTCTTAATACTATTCCTTTGGATCGATCAAAATAAAATAAAAAAAAATAAAAAGAGAGAGAAAACATATGATGAGAGATCTTTGAAAGTTAAGATACATTAGTGATGGATATTGGAGAGTTTTTAAGTAATAGAATTATGCAAATGACTCGATAAACTTCCTACCAAAGTAGGTAGTAAAACACAGCACCAAAAGAGTAAAGAGAGGGCCTAAAAATCTAACTAAGTTAAAGAACACTAAGCTTACAACCAGAAAAGAGACCCAATTGGCCATCGTTGCTATCGCTCCACATAAACCTCTAATTTTTGTGGCGTATATTTTTGAGTTAACAGTCCAGGGGAAGGTATCTAACTCTGCCGACACAAAGAAAATATAGACACCAAGCATAGCAGCTGCAAATAACCAGTATAATGATGGGGGACAAACAAAACTTCGCTCACGATACTTCTAGCAGCCGAAGGTGCATGAAAAAAAAAAGATTAATTGAAGTAAGGTAACCATTATTCATCATTACATAAATAATGTATAAGTAACAAATTTTCCGATTATTTACTTACAATGTCATGTTTATCTGCACGAAACCAAGGTAGAGGTTCGGTAAATTCTCTTACGCAAGCCAAACAATCCCATGAAACTGCACCTGGTGGTATATCCTGCGTTTAGTCAAACCACCAAACACCAAGGCAGTTAGCATCATGGGCATAACCGACTCATAAGTACTGTCATAAGCGGCTTCAAATACTAAAACAGTTCGTGAACGCTTAGTGGATGGGTATTGGAATACCTGTTCTTGAGGCAAACGGTGACTCCATGAAGTTGCTAGGTCTCCTGAATCCGCAAAAGGTTTCCAATTGTAGCTCGAGCTTCTGTTATTGCTCCAGAAACGGTTTGTAGTTCCGGATGTACTCGTATCAATAGCAGGTGCCACCATGAAAATAAAACTCAACACACAAGCCACAAATAGCAAGGCACCAAGTGCACTTTTAAATCCCTTTTTCCTACAACGTGCACTGAAGCATACACTGAAAATGGCAGCAATAACATTGATGTGACCATATATGTTTAAGAGAGTGTACTTTTTACATGTGATGTCGTCATGGATGGGAATCACGGGACTTCCTTTAACCCCCCACATTTTGATTACAAAAGGAATGCAATACATTAATGCGTTAATACCAACAAATTGTTGGATAATCTGAAGACTAACGCCATAAGCAAGTTGTTTACGAAATACATGACTACTCCATGCTTTCATGAATGGGGACCTATGCTGCCCTTTCTGATTCAGAGTCTTATTATTTTCATCCTTAAGATGACATAATTTCAAGGCATTAATCTCTTTCACAACATCCTCGTCATCATAGTAAATTATTCTCAAAGCTTCGACAATATCACCCCTTTTCCTGTCCTGTTTAAAATGACAAAACTCGCAAGTCATTGTATTATTTTCTGATTAACATCAAAATCACATCATATTCATAATCTTTATGACTCACCATTACGTAGAGCCAAGCAGGCGATTCAGGAAGCGATGATAGTACCAACATAAACTGTAGTATAGCTGGAATGCATGCTACTATCATGATATTAGTTCTTGCTGGTTCCTGAAGATTGGTATGATACCCCAAATAGATTGACAGAAGTTTTCCGATTGCAGAAAATAGACTACAGTTCGTGCAAATCATAGTATCTCGTAGTTTGGGAATGGATATCTCTGATATATAAAGAGGTGAAGTCCCAGAGATCAATCCAACGCCAAAACTTAAAATAATCTTTCCAATAAGAAAATGCTGTCGCAGCATGAGGATTCCAGCAAAGATGATTAATACATCTGCAATCAAAATGGATCGTTTTCGACCCAAGGAGTCATTTGCGGAACTAGCAAATACAACACCGAATATCCCACCAAGGAAACCCGTGTCCAAATTGCTTCTTGTATTAGAGACCAAAAATCATCTTGGATATAAAGGAGACCAATGATGATTCCCGAGTAATATCCATAAATGAATCCTCCTAAGCTGATACATAAACCGTGGTAAAACGTAACACCAGTGTCCCTAAATTTTGCCATGATTCTTCTTCTTCTATTCCAAACAAACAAAATTTTCCATGATTCTTTTCTTCCACATTTTTGCATCTTAGGCTGAACACCAGATAGGTGGTTGTCGTAGGAGGTTTCGGAGATAAGTTTGTCGATATTATTACTGACTAAATCAACTAGTAATCAGTAACTAACCAACATGCAAACATCGATCCACAAATCTCTCAATTTCATTATGTAACCACACGACCCATTATATGTTCTTGTTAACGGGGGCATGATCTTTTCTGTTTCTGCCCCATATCTCTCAATATTAACCTCTTTTGACTTTGCACTTTTTTCTTTTTTTAAATAATTTTTTTTTCTTTTTTAAATTAATGTAATAATTTATAGATGGTTATATTATAGATCATTATTATTACATGAAACTAGTTGGAAGCCTAACAAGCTAAGCTCCAACGACATACTACTACATTAAATTGTTTTTTTTTCCGAAGAGAAAAAATTTATTGAAGGCACAAAAAAGTACAGATAGAAAGCCTGGCTAAATTTGGGCCTACGACTACATGACAAAAAATGTCATTGAAAAGTAGAATGATTAGTTTCCTGGCATTTTTAGGGGCGACCCCAAACGAATTAGGGGCTACACTAAAAGACAAAAAAGGTCACCCAAACATAAATCTAAGCTACCCATTATCTTCCATTTTTTTTAATGTCCAAACTACCCTTTACAATCGGTAGATAACTTTACAATCGGTAGATAACTTTACAATCTGGAAGTTAATTTACAATCGGGAGTCAATTTAGTTCATCTAACTTCCGATTATAAAGCATCCCCGAAATAAAATCCTCTATCTTTTGAATTTTGATTATCCTATAATCGGTAGCAAAAAAAAGTTATCTTGACTCCCGATTAAAATAGACCTTTGGCTAAAATGCTACCATAATCGGTAGTGAAGTTAGGTTATTTTACTACCGAATATAGAGTAGCCCCAATATAAGATTTTGCAAAAATTCTCAATTTTTTGAATTTTGGTTGAGCCTATAATCAGTAGTAAATAAATTTATCATGACTTGCGATTATACAATGGCTCTCTTTGCAGATATCCTACCATAATCGGTAGTCATATAACTACCGAATATAGAGTAGCCCCAAAATGAGATTTTGCAGAAATTCTCAATTTTTTTAATTTTGGTTGGGCCTATAATCGGTAGTAAATAAAGTTATCCTGACTTCCGATTATACAGTGGTCTCTTTGCAAATATCCTACCATAATCGGTAGTCAAGATAGTTCATATAACTACCGAATATAGAGTAGCCCCAAAATCAGATTTTGAAAAAATTCTCAATTCTTTGAATTTTGGTTGAGCCTATAATCGGTAGTAAATAAAGTTATCATGACTTCCGATTATATAGTGGCTCTTCTTGCAAATATCTTACCATAATCGGTAGTCAATATAAATCATATAACTACCGAATATGGAGTTGCCCCAAAATGAGATTTTGCCAAAATCATCTATTTTTTAAATTTTGGTTGAGCCTATAATCGGTAGTAAATGAGGTAAAATCCTGATTTCCGATTATACAGTGGCGCTCTTTGCAAATATCCTACAATAATCGGTAGTCAAGATAGTTCATATAACTACCGAATACAGAGTTGCCCCAAAATGAGATTTTGAAAAAAATTCTCAATTTTTTGAATTTTGGTTGAGCCTATAATCAGTAGTAAATTAATATATCATTAACTTCCGATTAATAGTAGCCCCAAATACGCATTTAGCACAAATTTCATATCAATCGGTAGTATTTTTCCGTTACTTAACTCCCGATTTAGTATTAACAATCGGACACAAAATGGCTTCCGATTATGTAGGGGCATTAACGTATTCTCCCCATTTTTGGACATCCCTTAACGTTGTATATGGGTTGGGAATAAAAAGTCGCCCCTAATTCGTTTGGGGTCGCCCCTAAAAATGTCAGGATTAATTGGGGAGAAAAACTAATTGGGAGATATTTTATTGTAGCTGCTGGCATGGTTTTTCAATGCCGGTAGTCCATCGACCATGCCGGTTTTCATTGAAAACTATGCCGGCACATATCCCCCAATTAGTTTTTCTATCCCCCAATTAATCATTCTAAAAAAAACCACCTCTTATCCAATTATTGTAGGATCGTAATATCGCAACAAACAAGGTTCGCGGGATTAATAAACGACAGCATCGCGAAGGAGTCGCAGGAGCTAAAATAAACGACGCAATGAATAACGACAGGCAAAACATAAAGAAGACGTGAGATCTGGCGAGGGTTAAGAAATGTCGCGAGAGTGAATGTTTGAGCATCTGCGACACTTCGCGAGACATTCCCGAAAATAAAGGGTAACTTAGCTGTCATCCACTATGTATTACCCTATATAAAGGGCTAAATGAGTCTGTAAAGGCAGAGATCTTTTTGGAATGGTTAAGCAAGTCAATAGGAGAGAGAAAGTAGAAGAGTGTTTTAATTTCTAAGTGTAATTCTATTATCCTGTGTAAACATTTCATGGACTCAATCAATAAATATTCTTGATCTTATATCTTTCAATGGATTAATTAAGCGAAATTGAGTAAGGGGTGTAGTGTGGGATTTCCTGCAACTACATATGCGCTAGAAACAGGGACCTAATCTTGTTGGTTCAAGAAAGTTTAGAAAAAACGGCTACTGTTGGTGATGAATTCAATTGGATCTATAAACTTTAAGAGAAATTTCCATGAAAAGGAGAAAATACCGTCAACAATTCAAGAACATGAAAAGAGGAAGAAAAAAAAATAGGTTGATGTGATGAAATTCAAGGAAGAAAGCTATTTTTTTTAACAGAAGGTTTCATATTCAGGAAGAAAAAGAAAAAGGCAAATTGTTGAAGGAAATAAAGGAAGAATGAAGAAAAGGATAAGAACAAAACGCTGTGAATTTTATCACAAAAGTAAGCTCGCACGGATGGTTTGAGTTGGAGCGAAGAAGCTTGATGTCGCAAGATCAAATCTTGCCACAGTCATATTTTTTCACATTTTTTCTATAGCCTAGAGAGGAGAAAATGAGTATATTCGCAATATTGTTTCATTATTTCGCAAGCAGCAAGCAGACCAGATGGTCAGAGAAGAAGTATGTAAACCAGAGGTCGCGGGTTCGAATCTCCCTCCTCGCAAAGAATTTTTTGCTTCGCAAAGAGGGGAAAAAATGGATAATCTCGCAAGGTTGTTTCATTCTTTCGCAAACAAGAGGCAGCACAGTTGGTCACCTTCGAAATTAATGAGTTCATGGTCGCGAGTTCAAGTCCCATTGAACGTCCATTTTTGCATGGATTTTTCGCAATGAGATATCTCGCAAGAAGAAAGTAAGTGATCATTTCGCGAAACACTTCGCGAGAGGCGGGGCTAGCACGGTTGGTTAGGAGGCATGAATGCAAAGCGGGAGGTCGCAGGATCAATTCTTGCTCTCGCACATTTATTTTTGTTATGTGAAATTTCGCACAGACTTTGCTTATCTCGCAAAGAAGAAAGTTGATGATTATCTCGCAAGTTAATTTCGCAAATGAGGATTAGCACAATTGGTATGGTGCGAGAATATGCAAGAGGCAGGTCAAGGGTTCAAATCTCGTCTCTCACATTTCTTTTTGCTGCGAGATAGTTATATTTTGTGCGACGTTTACACACTTCAAGGATGATAGCTTCGCAAGCAAATCATATACTTCGCAAGAGACAACAACAGCAGCAAACCACAAAAGCTAAGTACCACTTTCCTTGAACATTTTACTTACAAAAAATAAAAGATTATTGATTTTATTTATAAAACGCGATACAATCGCAGAATTACAAAGATTTCAGAACTACAAAGATTTCACGATTACAATAATTCGAGAACAATATCTCGCACAGATCAATTTATATATTTCCCTTAAATATTTGATTTGTTTCAAATGAGAATGATATCCAACATGGAGAGTAGTAGCGGGCAAACCTTTATGGCGTACACCCTAGTTCGCGAATTTACCTTATGATTTCGCAAGAGGCAATGTACCTAAAGTGCGTCATATAAGGGGGGTACCTATTAGGATCATTTCCATGAAAGATGTTTATCGTTTGAGACGGAACAAGTTATACAAAGGAAATCAAAACAAAGAAAAATGATTTGAACTTGCAATTAAATGAAAATTTTTGATAAAAGAAACGTTGAATACTAATCTAAATTTTTATTTGCATTACTGAAGATAGCATGAGGCAAAGAACATGGAGCGAGAGTTTCTCATGATGGATTCACAATACTTCTTATATTTAGAGGATTAAGTACTTCTTATACTTCTCAAAGGATTACTTCATACTTCTTATATATTTCGAGGATTAAGTACTTCTTATATACTTCTTCAAGGATACTTCATACTTCGCGTACTTCAAATAGATGATACTTCTAATTACTTCTTAATATTACTTCTTAATATTTCGAGAAAAATCTCGCAGATATTACAAGAGAAACCGAGAACAATATCTCGCAAAGATCAATTTATATATTTCCCTTAAATACTTGCTTTGTTTCAAATGAGAATGATATCCAACATGGAGAGTAGTAGCGGGCAAACCTTTATGGCGTACACCTAGTTCGCGAATTTACCTATGATTTCGCAAGAGGCAATGTACCTAAAGTGCGTCATATAAGGGGGTACCTATTAGGATCATTTCCATGAAGGATGTTTTATCGGATGAAATGAAATGAGTTATACAAAGGAAATCAAAACAAAGAAAAATGATTTGAACTTGAAATTAAATAAATATCTTTGATAAAAGAAATGTGGAATACTAATCTAAATTTTTATTTGCATTACAAAGATAGCATGAGGCAAAGAACATGGAGCGGGAGTTTCGCATGATGGATTCACAATACTTCTTATATTTAGAGGATTAAGTACTTCTTATACTTCTCAAAGGATACTTCATACTTCTTATATATTTCGAGGATTGAGTACTTCTTATACTTCTTCAAGGATACTTCATACTTCGCATACTTCAAGAGATAATACTTCTTATTCACTTTGCAAAGCTTCGGAACTTCGCAAAAGAATAGAGGCAAGTACGTACTTTTCAAGTCCAGTATTCTTTCGCTAGTTCCTTCATCAATAAAGATCAAAGACTACTACAACAACAGATTTTTTCTTAAAAATCGCTCTTCAAGCAATATTCAAGAAAAAAGAGGCAAGATGTAGGATCCAAATATCGCAACAACAACACACTTGCGGAATCTTCATCAACAACGTCGCTAAAACCGTCGCAAAGTGATTTCAGAGATGGCGTAATAGATGGCGATGATATAAACATGAAGAAAGTGCGAAGATCTTGCGAGAACTAGAGCGTCTGCGAGATTCAACATTTATACTCTTGCGAGGATGTCGCAAGGTAAATCCGAAGTTAAAGGAAATATTAGTTGTACATGAGCTGTCATCCACTATGTAAATACTATATAAAGAGGAGAGCAGGAGAGAGAAAGGGGAGAGACATTTTTTAGGAGAGAGATATTATTTTAGGGGAGGGAGAAATTATTTTAGAGAGAGATATTTTTAGAGAGAAACTTTATTTTCTTTATCATCTTCTCCCCAAATAATTAGATCTAGAGCTCTAGAAAATATCCATTAATGGAGATTCTCAATGTAATTCAAATGTAACCTCAACAATCATAGTGAAGAATCGTGGATGTAGATCACATTGATCGAACCACGTAAAAATCTTATGTGTCTATTTAAATTTCTAGCACTTATATTTGAAATTTAGATGATTAATAAGTTTAGATCTAGAAATTATTATCAAGATATAGTGAGGGGTGTAGTGTGGGATTTCCCGCTACTACATATGCGCTAGAAACAGGGACTGAGCAGAGATCGACGTAGAAATTGGAAAGAATTTGGATTAACAGAAAAAAGATTTGGAGAAGATACTCGAGAATTCATTGAAAAAGAAAAATGGCTAGAAGAAGAAATGTACAAGGGCAACCAACGATTGTAAGAAGAAGCGGGAGACTTGCTGGAGGAAGGAGGAATGAAACAGGAGAATCGTCAAGGATGAATATGAGAAATGATGGAGAAGATCAAAATCAACCACCGATCTCACCAGTATCAAACGCGGCTGTGGATTATGATAGAGTAAGTGTACATACTTGGAGGTCTGATTCTGAAGACGAAAGAGAAGAGGAGCAGCAGTTGGTGAACAATGGACAAGGAGGAGGAGAGCAAGAAATGAATGGAGAAATGAATCCAGGTAACGAAGAAATCGCAGCATTAGAAAGATTGAGACAAACAATACACGAAGAGAGACGGCTAGAGGCAGAGGAACGAGCAAACTTGACAAGACAGAATCATGAATTGAGGATGGAAAATATAAGATTGCAAAATAGGAGATCAAGAAGTAGTGTGAGATCAAGTTCAAGATCGATTAGGGAAGAAAGAAGGAGAGTTTTACCAACAGAAAGTACCGAGGAAGAAAACCAACAAGAAACACAAAATCCAAGCATAGAGCATGGCGAAAGAAGAGGGAAATGGAAGATCGTTATATTCCTCGGCCCGAAAATTTTCAAAATGAGCTGAATAGGAAAATCAAGGAAACATGCAACTCCAAGGGCCGAATGACCCAGTTCTTTGAAGGGAGAATAATCTTGCACGGAGAGAAGAATTGAGAAGAAATCGAGAGATTGAGGATGACATTGAGAGGCATTACATTGAACAAGCACGGCTAGCTCGCGAGAGAAAGGATAAGAGCAGAAAGGGAGAATCAAGAGATGGAAGAGGCAATCCCGTGAATAACCATGACAACCGAGAAAGGAGGAGGGAACAAAATCGTGCCAATAGAAATATTAATGAAGAATATGAGAGGGTGCGGATGAGAGCCGAGAGACGACCAAGAAGAGAGAACAACCGATATAATGGTGTGCGAATTGAAGAAAGAAACGAAGGAGACCGTCGCAGAGAAAGGAGAGAAAGAAAATAACGAGCAAGAAGGTCAAAACAGGCACGAGCGTAGAGGAGGAGGCGAGCTAAAAAAAGACAAGTAGAATCAAATTAAAGAGGCAAATGAACAAATCTTAAGAGAATCGGGCTGAAATGAGAGGATTACTGAACAATCGAAGGGAAGGAGGAAGGAAACAATTGGACGAAGCCATCGCAGAAGCTGCAAAGAATCCCTTCACGCTAGAAGTACAGATGGGAGGAATACCTCCTAAGTGCAATTTACTGCATTAACCAACATCTTTGATGGAACAACTTTGTGCGGTACAACATATCAAGGCTTATATGAGATGTATGTTGCGGTGGGAGAATCATGATGCCATACTTTTGTACAAATATTTCGCATCAAGCCTAATAGGAGAAGCACTAAAATGGTTTGAAGGTCTGCAAGGAACACAATCACATCATTTAACCATTTACAAGCCACATTCCTGGGAGCATACATAAGTAACAACTCTTGCGACCAGTATTGAAGATGTATTCGGGTTAAAACAAAGGGTTGGCGAGAGCTTAAAGAGCGCGATTAACAATAAGATGGAGAACCATGTGTAGCGAAATGGCGGGACGAGTTGAGGAAAGATATCTCATCCTCTCATTTGTGAATGCTCTCTTCGCGACTAACTTGTTATACATTCAAATTTTAGAATCAAAATACAATCACGATGGCGAATCTGAGAGTTACGGGGAAGAATATATTGCCCTAGAAGAGAGACGAGAATGAAATGAATTCTTATCCGATCGCGAACACAAGCTCGAATGCCGCGAACGCAAGCTTGTTGCCTCAATTCATAAATACGGTGGCGAGCACTTCGCGGGGACAACAAGCAAGGAAAGTTGATGAGGGACAAGGAAGATAGTAGCCATGGGAAGCCACGATCAAGAAGAGTTTGAACGAGAAAGGAACTACTACAACCGTAACAGCAATAATAAGATTCGAGGCTAGATCATGAGCAAGAAACTTACGGTGGACGAAGGCGGGAATAACCGTGGAGGGCGGAGAAAGTCGCGAGAATAGTATGGGAAGAGATTAAGATGCCTCCAGAATGCTAGTGTGGAAAAGATCTGGG
The DNA here is from genome assembly GCA_023531295.1 of Papaver armeniacum. Taxonomy (NCBI): domain Eukaryota; kingdom Viridiplantae; phylum Streptophyta; class Magnoliopsida; order Ranunculales; family Papaveraceae; genus Papaver; species Papaver armeniacum. Next base: position 282,489 of record JAJJWW010015003.1, on the reverse strand, counting down.
AAGCTATACTTGTGATGGAAAATGTACCAGCACCTTGGAACGTGGGAATGGAACCACCGCCAGGCGATAGAAGTCATGAGTTTTGTTCTTACCATCGTTTCCATGGTCATCAAACAAACGATTGTAGAAACATAAAGAGAATCATTCTCAGGATGATTGATCAGGGAAAAATGAATCACTTTCTAAAAGGAAAAAACAGGCCGAGACATTACCACCACCACCGGAGATGCACGAACAGTGTCAGCGAAAGGAAAGGAAATGTTTGTGATAGAAGTCGGGACAAAAGCTAAAAATTTGAATTGCAACTCTATCGTCCACTCTTATCGCACAATCGAAGATTTTCATGACAACGTGCTCAGTAGAGTCTTTGCGAGAGATGCTAATGATAAAGAAATAATGAGTCTGGCGAGAGTGACGCAGTTAGAAAAGTGGCAACTGAAGACTATTTCTTTCTCTGCAGATGAAGTGCCAAAAGGAAGAGAAACACATGATAGCCCATTGGTTGTGAAACTAGAGATTAACCCGAAACCGGTTGATGGAGAAGATGATGAAGCGAAGCTTGTCAAGCGATCAACCGAATCCTAATCGACAGGAAGTTCGGTGAATATTCTCTTTACCATACTTACAAGACGATGGGAGGAAAAGATGAGGATTTGATCCCCTCGACATACAAGATATATGGCTTTAATGGCACCGCAAACAAACCAAAGGGAGAGATTCACATGAGAATACCTCTACAAGGATTATCAACCCGATATTTTATTCTCAGGTGGTTGACGTGGAATCTCCCTATAATGCGTTGATTGGGAGGCCATGGCTTCATGAAATCTTGGGAGTCGCATCAACATATCATCAGTGTATAAAATTTCCACATCCAAATGGCATTGGTATTATACAGGGAGATTGGAAGGAGTCGCAACAATGTCATGAGGTCGATGTAGAAAGGCTGCGAAGAAAGAAATACCAAAAGAAAAGGTTGGAAGCAACATGTGAGAGATGAGCGAGAGAAAGGAAAAATTGATGGTGGACGCTATAGAAGTAAGGGACTAGAACATACCTCGCGAGGTGAATGCCTAGAGACAAAGCGAATATTATGGTAATAAAGAAGCCAAGGATATAAGTAACAAAATGCATAAGAAGTGAATAATCAACAAAACGGAGAAAAAGTAGCAATTGAAGAAATGATGTGCGAGAATCTCGCATGACCAAGAGTATATGGGAATTCGGTTAAGAAAGAAAAATGAAAATACAACAAATGAAACAGAAATTGTGCGAATACTTCGTAAACAAATATCGACAAATAATGAAACATGAATGATTGAATGATTTAACAAATATGAATGAGTAAAAGAATGGGACGAACCTTTATGGCGTACACCCTAGTTCGCGAATAACATTTCGTAAGAGGCAAATGTAAGACCTAAAGTGCGTCATATAAGGGGTATCTCTCAACATGGCTCGGGGGAAGGTTACACCGCTCCCGAAGCCTGAGTCATGAAAATTTGGGGCCCATGAAAGCCTATCAGGGGAGAGGTACCTTGGATTCCCAACTATATATATAAGGTTATACCCTGGTTGGGCGACCGAGGGTCTCTTCCAAGGAGTCGGTGTATGCTCAAGGCGCCGAGGTACACGGTTGAGCGAGTGCCCGGGATGGATGAACCTACCTGGCCATTATTGGCAAGTCTTGGCATATGTTGCACTCGCCCAAGAAAACTCCACTTAGGGTGCAGTCTTGTAACCATAAACCATATAGGTATAAGGGATAAGAGGCTGCGAAACCACCTGGTTGTTGTTAAGACCGGATGGGAGGAGCTAGTCTTGTATGGCCGATGTTTCGCCTCCTTGAAGGGGCAACCGGGGAGATGATAAGGGCGCTGCTCTCCATTAGGGGTGTCAAAACAGACGCAAATGTCATGAGGCTATGTTTTCGCAAGAGAATTTAGGCTTGTCATATTTGTGCAATGATCTGCGAGAGGCAATAATACTAACGCGAGGGTAAGACGAGATCAATGGGTCTTTACACGACGGTGTACGGACGTCTGCGATTTCGTCGCACGGCGGCAATGTCATGGGGCTTTATGTTCGCAAGGATATCTAGACCTGTCATATTGTCGCAACTAAAACATCTGCGGAGGCAAAAATACTTGGAAAATGATAAGGCAAGATCAATGGGTCTTTGCATGCAAGTGTAAGACGTCTGCGATTTTGTCGCGATAAAGGTGGCGGGGAAGACCTCTAATTAGGGAGGTCGACTTGGAAGACCACACAAAAATGATAAGGCAAGGTCAATGGGCCATTACATGAAAATGTAAAGGCGGCCTGCGACCTTGTCGCAACAAGAAAAGATAAAACAAAGACTACCGAAATGGTAGGGCGAGACAAGTAGGATTCTTGATCTATAAAGATATCCGCGACCTCGTTGCAACGATATGTTTCAAAAACAGAGGCGAAACACATGATGACAACTAAAATTTTTCATCTGAAGATAAATAACGAGAGGCAAGTATGGGAATGGAAAAGATGGAATATTGTTATTCACCTTCTGATGAAAAAGTTATACATCAATAATATTAGCCAATTATATTAACAAAGAAGAACTACCAAAAAGGGGAGTGAAGATTGAATTTAGAGGGAACAATCCAAGAAGTACACTATAATAAAGAGATACGAAATGCACGAGATATTACAAAGTATGAAAGAAAATAAAAAGAACTATCTCTTTGGTGATTCTTTTCCTTCATCTCGATTCTTCGATCTATTATTCTCATCGCGAAATCTTCTTCTTCGCCGGCTTCACTATCGAAACGTCACGAGACAGGCAGATTCTCGGGAACCTTTTCAAGAAGCCGGGGATATGAATGCAGAGGGATATTGTGGTCCTTACAAACATACTCCATGGCTCCATTGCGAAAACGAACAGCATCATTTTTAAAGTTCTCCACTGTTGTTAAAAATTGTTTCTTCAACTTGGAATATTTATTCTCGCGAAGGGAGAGACTCTTTGCGAGCTGTTCTTTTTCGATTTGAGTTCTTCAATTCTCGCTTGGAAAATTCACAGCGAGTTGTTCTTTCTCGATTCAAGTTCTCTAATTCTAACTTGAAGCCTCTTCTCGGGTTCCTGCAAAATAAGCAACAACAAGTTAATAATTTACAAGCAATACTACAAAAGTAAGAAGCTGATAGAGTATAATAAATAACCTTCTCTATCGGATATCATATCCTTAATCAAGGAAGTATGCTCGGCATGAAGACTAACATCAACACCTAGATTATTCCTGGCATTATCTAAAACTTTCGCGAGCCCGAAAGGCGAATTCATCATCACTATTAATCACAAGAAGAAACGAACTTGCTCTTCTCCATTTGCTTAAGTATGGTATTTTGATGAAGGAGTTCATCTCGTTCAACTTGCACACCAAGAAGAGATTTGTGGAATTCCTGCTAACGCCTTGTGCACCTCTCGGTAGTAATGCGATCGTTCTCATCTATGAGATCACTAATTTTCTTCCTTAAAGTCTTGATTTTCTTCTCGGAATCAAGGTACATTCGTTTAAAGCGATTAGTTAAATTTAAACTAGATCTCGTGTTCGATCTCTAAGAGATGATGTTTGGATTGAAGATCCTTTAATGAAAGGAGGTTAGTTTTATTTGAGGAACTACTTAGAGATTGATTGAGGTGAGTAAGAAGGACATCATCATTCATAGGCTCGGGAAATGAATGGAGAAGAATGGATTCTTCGGAGAGATTATATACGTCTGCGAGAATAATAGTCGACAAAGAAAGATAAAAGGTAACATGACAAGGATTTGAGAATTGAAAATTACTATACCATAAAGTTCTTTGATTTGAGTTACGAAGAGTAGATACTCTATCCTTTTGGGAGTCCAGATCGGCTTCTAATTTTTGAACTCTATCGCGAGATGACGCGGCTTCAGCTTCCAGCTCTTGGTTCTTCTTGTTCAATTGAAAATTTCTCTTTTCAAGATTGCTGCGTCTTCTCTCGAGATCTGAGGCAACTACAAAAGAAGTTTTTCCAACCTATGAAAGAAGATAGAAAAACCGTCAGTACATATATATTTAAGAAAATTAAAATTAACAGGGAAGTATGACTGCATGCATACCAAAGACCCAAGTGCGTTCAAGAAGTCAGGAGACACAATTCTAGAGGCTCCGTTGAAAGAATTATTGCCCTCTAGTAAAGCAAAAGATTACACACATTTGCGAGAGTCCCGCAAATAGAAGCTAGGGGAGCATCTCCCATTCCTTGGAAAGAATCTGAGAAGATACTAGTTAACTGATCCATAGGAGAACCGGCCAACGGAATCTCTTTGGCGAGAGAGGAATTCGAATTATGGTTATCCTCGTCAGAAGATTCGGAGCTTGAGCGAAGGCGAGAAGAAGATTGGGTCTTTCGCTTCTTAGCTAATGGAGCAGAAGATTTACCTTTGTGAACAACGGTTTTACCCTTACTTTTAATCTTCGCGCTCTGACCTCTTGACTTCAACCTTAGCATACGGTTAAAGATAAGAAACGAGAGGCAACAATATTGTTTCAAATAACAAAGGAAATGTTTCTTACTTCATTTGTTAGCGATCGAAGTATCGTCAGAGTGCTCTCCAAAGGATTATCCTTGTAGCTTCTTCTCAATTTGGCGATCTGAAAAATTTCACAAACTTAGCAAATATAAAGAAAAGTTGCAAAGGCAAGATTTGAAGAGAAAAACATACCTCTTTTGCCTTATCGTGCCATTTGAACTCCCAAGGGTGATATCTGCGAGATTCGCGGGAAGAATATCTTGAGCCCGCAATGTAAGGGCCATTTAAAATCAAGGGTACAACCCACCACTTCTCATCTTTGGAGTGGCGAGGGTAGTATTATTGCCTGGGTGCCAGTCAATGTCTTGCATGAGTAATTTATCCTCAGGAACATCATCCTTCTTTTTCAGGCGAATACCCCAGCGAGATTTCGCATTCCTCATCTTTATCACTGAATAATTCTCGAAAAAGTTCTCTACAGTGTACTTCTCAGCAACTATTTCCAAGTCTGCGAAATCGGGATGTCTAACAGTATTAGAGTATAAAGATCCTTTGCCAGCACCACGATTTGCGAACTCAAGCATTAGGCGAATGCAATCGCCACTTAATTGATAAAAACGGCCAGAGAATTTTTCATGGGCCAAGATTTCATAAAACAGAGGCATCTCGGGATTGTATAAGGGAATGGGAAGTCCAAAGAAGGTGACCTAGCGAGACTATAATCTTTTGATCATCACATTGATGATCGAAAAACGACTTTGCAGAAAGAATAGATGAAGATTCTTGATCGGGGATGGTCTATAGAGTAAAACCCTTTTCGAGCAACTTCTGTTGAACTTCATCAAAAGAAGCTTTGTATGCACGACTAATGGAAGCCATTATCAGTATGGGAATGGATGAGATGTTAAAGGTTAGGATCAGCGCTAGAAAGGACGAATAAAAGATTTGCGTGCTTCGAGGAGCGCAAATTGCGGAAGGAGAGAGTCAAAGAAAAGTTGCGAGAGAGAAACTAAAAGATGAAAAGGAGGGGAAAAGAAAACTATATATAGGGAAAAAGATCCTCGAGAAAAACGAGGTCATTTAATGCGAAGAGACATGAATAGTCAAGAATAAGCGGTTGAAAGAGACGTGTCAAGAAAAGACATTAATAATCAAAATCCGTGTAAAAGTACAAAACTGAAACCGATTAATAGTAGCCCCAAATACGCATTTAGCACAAATTTCATATCAATCGGTAGTATTTTTCCGTTACTTAACTCCCGATTTAGTATTAACAATCGGACACAAAATGGCTTCCGATTATGTAGGGGCATTAACGTATTCTCCCCATTTTTGGACATCCCTTAACGTTGTATATGAGTTGGGAATAAAAAGTCGCCCTAATTAATTCGTTTGGGGTCGCCCTAAAAATGTCGGGATTAATTGGGAGAAAAACTAATTGGGAGATATTTTATTGTAGTCTTGGGCATGGTTTTTCAATGCCGGTAGTCCATCGACCATGCCGGTTTTCATTGAAAACTATGCCGGCACATATCCCCCAATTAGTTTTTCTATCCCCCAATTAATCATTCTAAAAAAAACCACCTCTTATCCAATTATTGTAGGATCGTAATATCGCAACAAACAAGGTTCGCGGGATTAATAAACGACAGCATCGCGAAGGAGTCGCAGGAGCTAAAATAAACAGCCTTAATGAATAACGACGAGGCAAAACATAAAGAAGACGTGAGATCGGCGAGGGTTAAGAAATGTCGCGAGAGTGAATGTTTGAGCATCTGCGACACTTCGCGAGACATTCCGAAAATAAAGGGTAACTTAGTCAGTCATCCACTATGTATTACCCTATATAAAGGGCTAAATGAGTCTGTAAAGGCAGAGATCTTTTGGAATGGTTAAGCAAGTCAATAGGAGAGAGAAAGTAGAAGAGTGTTTTAATTTCTAAGTGTAATTCTATTATCCTGTGTAAACATTTCATGGACTCAATCAATAAATATTCTTGATCTTATATCTTTCAATGGATTAATTAAGCGAAATTGAGTAAGGGGTGTAGTGTGGGATTTCCTGCAACTACAATTATTTTAAAAAATGGCTAATTTACCCCTTGATTAATTGATGTTTAATCAAAATAAACTAAAAATTAACTAATCTTGATTCTTCATCAAAACGTGAAATATTTTTTTTGAAGAAAATCACACCAGATCGGTATATGTTCATGCTCTCATAAACCGATTATGGGTTGATTTTTTCAATTCACAAAAAAAATAAATAGAATCAGTTTTTACAAACGTACACAAAAAACCGATTATGGGAAAGAAAAAAATCAAACATAATTTAAATCATACTCTATCTGAAAATGAGTATGATTTCATACTCGATTTCATTTCGCGTATAAATTCATATACTCATTTTGATATCGAGTATGAAATCATACTCGTTTTGAAATTGTGTAAAATCATACTCATACTCATTTTCAATTTGGGTATAACCAGAATCGGTTTACACGATACACACATAAAAACCGATTATTGACATTGCACAACAGGGATCGGTTTATAAAAGTGCTCATGTAATCCGATTCTAACAAAAAAAAGATACAGAAAAGTTGTGAATTTTATCTTACAACAATCGGGTTACTCGACACACATATAAAATCTGATTCTAGCATTATACATCAATAATCGGTTTTTATAAGTGCTAATGTAATCCGATTATGGGCTAAGCAGTTATGAATTCAAATGGTAGACAATCGGGTTATGTGGACATTAACATTGACCGATTACCCCCGGTTCAAATTTCTCGAACCACAAAACATATCCAGGACAATCGGTCTTTGTGGGCATGAACATAAACCGTTTCTATTTGCAATCGGATCACATGTACATTAACGTTAACCGATTCTGGTAAACCTGGAAAGTTTGATTTCAAAATTTTCAACTTTTGAGCGATTGCATGTTACTAAAACCTAGCTTAGATTGAGAAGCATAATCAGTTGAAGTGGAGATGAAAATAAATTTGATTTTGATTTTGATTTTGATTTTAGTTTTTAATTTTATGATTTTAGGTTTATGATTTTGATTTTGAATTTTAATTTTATGATTTGAGTTTATGATTTTGATTATAATTTTTAATTTTATGATTAGGATTTAATGGGGACACATTTGTAGTATTAATATTTGATAAAGGGTAAGTTTGTAGTTTCATCTCTTAATAAAAAAAAATTGTCCAGTAGTGTAGGCCCAAATTAATGGGCATAGGGTCCAATTTAGCCAGGATAGTAAGGCACTCTACCATCGAAGAGACTGGAGTGCCAAAAATGAAAGCGGCTGGATTGTGAACCAAATCATCAAATTACAAGCCTTGAAAGATCGACTTGATAGGAAGCCCCTATCGGAACAAAAAAGACTTTACAGATATAATAATCACCTTCTTTGGGTCTTGATCCTTGTTGTCGAAAATCCTATTGTTGATGATGGATTTTCAACAAATGTCAAATCCGTAAAATCATGATACTGCATGTTTCCGATACGGCTTCAGGCATGTGACGATTCATATTTTACGAAGCCATGATGAACATGTCTTTCGAAAAGCCTCCACTAGCTGAGCGTTCGATCCCTGACATTTCATTGTGCACTCTATGTAGAAAAATAGAATTGGGCGGTCCTCCTATATAATTGTTTGTTGAGAGGGCTTAACGCCTTCAGGACGTCGGTAATACTCATTGTTTCCTGACTACATGAGAGCAACTCCCCTCTACATAGAGGAACGATTGGTCGGTTCTCCGTAAGATTGAGAGCAACAGCGCCTTCAGGACAGTGACACTCACTGATCCTAACTATGTAGAGCTACCATGTATAGACTCGGGTGTTCTCCGTAGTGTTGAAGAGCACCCTCAGGATTAGCCGTCTCCTGACTATGTACATAGATTAATTCTGCCGTGACATTCACCACTGAATTCCCAGAATAATCTAGTATTGCTCATATTCCATGGTCGAATCCACGGCCTGATCCCATGGAATGGCAATAACAATTTCTCATATTCCATGGTCGAATCCACGGCCTGATCCCATGGAATGGCAATAACAATTGCTCCTAATCCACGGTCGAATCCACGGCCTGATCCCATGGAATGGAAACAACAATTGTTCCTACTCCATGATCGAATCTACGACCTGATCTCATGGAATGGAAATAACAATTTATATTATCTCATTACTCCGATTTTATGATCGAATTCACTGCTAATCTCATGGAATGGTAAAAGATAACTCTATTACTCCGATTCTATGGTCGAATCCACGATTCCATGAATGGTAATGCCTATTTTATTATTCCGAATTCATGGTCGAATCCACAGTTGATCCTATGAATTGATAATAAATAACTATTTATTTTTATTGTTCAATTCCATGAATTATTCTACACTGAATTTTATGGATTAGCAATAAATACTCTACAACCGGGCATCTGGATCATCACTGAGTAAGGCCCACAAAAATGGTGTAAGTGTACTCGACAATGATGCACTACTGAGCACCCGGATGCACGAACGAGCATCCAAAAATATGGACAGATGAGGAATCCTACGCAAAACCGGAGAAAACAACAAATATTAATAAAATAATAAGGAGCGCATAGGGGCCGGGCCCACCGGCCGGCCGGCCATGCCCCTAGCCATGGCCAGTCCCCATGCTTCTCTCATTATTTTGCCCTATTTTGTTATTTCATGAACTCATGAAAAAACTCCTTGATTTTAGCAACTTTCCTTGTTTTTACAGAATTCATGAATTCTCCATAACTTCACGGATTCATGAAAAATAATAATATTATAAAATAAGGAAAGGTATGTGGGACCGGGCAACATGGACGGCCGGCCATTCCTTAGCCGTGATCGGTCCCACACCTTACAATCCTTAGCATATTATAATAATCATTCCCCAATTTCATGAAACTCCTTGGTTTCAACAAAATTCATGGATTCTCCATAACTTCTGGATTCATGAAATAATATTATAAAACAGGGAAAGGTGTGCGGGACCGGGCAACATAGCCGGCCGGCCATGCCTTAGCCGTGGCCGGTCCTACACCTCACAATCCCTAGCTTTTTATAACTATTATTCCCCAAACTCATGAAACTCCTCCGTTTCAACAAAAGACTCATGGATTCTCCATAACATCACAGAATCATGAAAATAATATTATAAAATAGGAAAAAGAGTGCGGGACCGAGCAACATAGCCGGCCGGCCATGCCCTAGCCGTGGCCGGTCCCACACCCTGCAATCCCTAGTCTTTTATAATTATTATTTTCCTCAAATTCATGAAACTCCTTAGTTTGAGCAAAAATCATGATTTCTTCATAATTTCTCGAACATTGCTCAAATCATGAAAATTCAAAAACTAACGTGGTCACATGACCATCTAGCCTCTTCTTTTAATATTTAGAAAAATATTGATTAATTGAGCATACATGCTCATTCCAACAAAAATCAAGAATTTCAATGAAGATGAAACTCTTAGAAAATTCACAATGTTGCTCGAATGCACATCAGAAAATACTGAAACTATCAGTACAGAGACACGGACACCACGGCAACACGTGCATGCCTTAATGACCGACCAAAGTCATTTCTAGGGCTTGCACAAAGCCGGTCCCACACGTTTCCACATTTTTGACCTAATTTGCGCAATCGCTCATATTGGGACCAAACTCTCTCCAACCAACCTGGGGATTGCTCAAACGGACAACATCCAGTCCCGTGACCACCAAGAGTCGGCCCCATGCTCTCTTGGTCGGTCCCCCATCTTTCATACTTAGGTTTTTGCCTAATGTTGAACCCAGCGGTAATTCAATAAATGATGAAACCGATACTTAATCATCATTCTTTCACCAACTCTCCAACTGAGAACCCTAGTGTACGCTCACTCGAGCACTGGGCACCACATGGACCCTCATCATTCCATGTGGTCGGTCCCTCTATCATTCATGTCCTATTTTCAGCAATTCATCAATTATTGAACAATTGCTCAAAAATTAGCGTTTTGAACAAACGCTTCACGGAATCATCATTCTGAGCAAGTTCAAACACCAAATGAATTTATGTTGATCCACGGCGATTAATTATAAAATATTTGGTAATCTACTAATATTTTAATATTTTATTAGGTTACGTTACCAATAAATATTTAGTCGAATTGAGCGACATTTGCTCGATTGCTCAAATATTGGTCCAAATATCAATATTTAGTAATTTATCGATTATTTTGTCGAATTGAGCAATACTTGCTCAATTGCACGTCAAATTATTCATACTCAATATTTGTCAGATTGAGCAATACTTGCTCAATTGCACGTCAAATTCTCAAATATTCAGTGATTCGTCGAATCGAATATTGACCAAACTATCAATATTCAGTAGCTTATCAGTATTTCGTCGAATCAAGAAATACTTGCTCAGTTGCTCGAATAATCCACATATATTCAGTAACTCATCAATATTTAACAACTCGCCGAATTTATAATATTTGCTCATATGAGCAACATTAACATTCATGAATCGCTGAGCATTTGTCAAACATGCTCGATTCAACAAAACCTAGACTCATTGTCTAATAGTCAACAACTGACAAAATAAATACACATCTGTCATGCAGACTCCACGATTCGTGAGACATCAATTACGTCAAATTGGGGGATAACAACTAGGGTTTTGGTGTGGCGGCCTACAGCACGTGGATTCATCCACGACGAGAAATGTGCGTAAGTTGTGTCAACGGTTGAAGGAGTTAGAAAAGTAGTGGGTGCACGATCCGTCAAGTCTTCACACGACGTGGAACTGAATTTACCACGATCTTTCATTTGCCACTCTCCCACTCATGAAACCGTCACACTTACAGGGATCAAGGTGTTCACAACTCTGACAATATAAATAAGTTTCTGAATCCATGATTAAGGAAAACGTTTTTTGGTCTACACATAATTTCTCGAGTAACTACTCTCAAGAATTCATCAATCCATCAGAACTTATTCGAAATCAACAGTTCACCAATTATTGCAGAAACCTTCAACACACCCACAATCCTTGATCATCACTGATCCTACACAATTCTCAGCTTCCATCCTACAGATCAACCTGTCTCCCTCTTTGCGGCCGAATTGACTCTGGAACGTCCATTGTCTTGGTTTAGGCCGGAGTCCTACAGATTTATCTCTCGAATCTAAGCACTCCCTTTGCAGTGCATCTGTGTGAGGTTGAGCAGTTTGCCCGGTTCGAGGAGTCTCGACAACACGCTCGACTCTTCACTTTCCTAAAAAACCAGCGAACCGTTTTTCCCCATCCACAGATTAGCGACCACAGTGGGAGATTAATCTCTCGGTTGCAATCTCTTATTCTCACAAAATGGTTGATCTTAGGTCAGGTTCAGTGAACAATCCCAACACAAACGATGCTAGCACTAGCAATAATGGTGGTACTCCTTCTTCCAACAACGGTGATGGTGATACCACTCCTCCGCAAACCAATATTGGAAACAATCCGCTCTTCAAAAGACATCCCAAAGAAATCAGAGAAAACCCGCCTACCATTGCTGATCTCATGAAGGTCCAGGAAGTTCTTTCCAAAAATCAGACTGACATGGCAACCACTTAGAAGGAGCTATATAACTACCTCAAAACTCTCACTGACAAGATGTCAGACAAAACTCAGGAGAAGGGAAAAGACAAGGAAACATCTACAACTGCAAATCCCGAAGTTATTCCAGTCCCTGACGATGATGAAACCCGCAAACCTGCAGAACCCGAACCTGCTAATTTCATCACTCGTGAAGATCTGGAACGTTTTATGGAGATCCTGGGAAAGGGACATGCACCATCAGTCCATCGTCATCATCCTCCATATCCTGCAGCTACACAAAGAATCCCTCTTCCAAAGGGCTACACTTCTCCAACGTTCACACTCTACAACGGAACGGGGAATGCTCGAGAACACGTCTCTCGTTTCTGGAAGCATTGGGAGAGCATTAACATAACCATGTTGTACGTTTGAAAGAATTCTTGAATTCTCTGACCGGTCGAGCCTACACTTGGTACAAAAAAATCGCACCAGGGAGCATAGCCAATTGGGGAGAAATGATTAATGCTTTCTACAGAAAATACTTCCTTGTTTCCGAGCAAGTTACTCTTTCCGACTTGGGAAGGATGTCTCATAAGAACAATGAACATCCAAACGACTACGTAAAGAGGTTCAGACTCCAGGCTCTGGATTGTCACGACCCAAATATCACTGAACAACAACTGGTAGATTTGTGCATCAATGGGATGATCCCAGTCCACAGAGCTTTGATGGAAAATCTTCATTTTCAGACCTTCTCAGAACTTCATGAAGCGGCCAAACGATCAGCAACTACCGCTCCTGCCTTGCTAGAAAGAACGAAAACTGTCAAAGTAGAGGAATCGAAAGACACTCAGAGCAACAATGCCCGACGTCTAATCAACAAGCAGTACAGTGTCGAAACTTCCATGAATGTTGCTAAAGGGAGCAAAAGAAAAGCTGAAACACATCCACATAAGAATGCTCCCCCAGCGTCCAATCCCTCAAAAGCGTCAAGGAAAGATAGTCAAGTCAGGAAGGCACAATGCCTACTCAACATCAACAGAATGATCAAGAGGCACCTGATTTCCCCTTTTCTATTGAAGAAGTGATTGAACTATTGGAGGTCCAAGACGGTACGATCAAATTGCCTCCTGTCAAAAAGGAACCGACTGATGAACAGATGGAAAATGCACGCTACTGCAATTTCCATAGGTATGTCAGTCATCTGACAAGTGATTGCAGAATCCTGAAGCGTATATTCAAAGAAAAAGATGACTCGGGGGAATTGAGAACTGAAGGAGTGCACAAAAATCATCTCCCAATCAGAATATTCGCACCCTCCGAGCAGCCGGTCAAGGAGGCAGTTCAATCCTTAATTGAGCATGTCTGCGAGTTGTTGTACTTGTCAAAGGCCCAAATAGATGATATGTTTGATGCACTGAACCACATCGTGTCAGGCAAACGACTAATAATTCAGGAAACACTCTCTGAACCACCAATAATGAGACAAGGAGATATACGGTCGGGACTTCTCACTCTGATTCACCTCAAAGGAAATGAATTCAAGCGAGCGTTGTTCGATGTTGGCACTGCTTGTTAACATCCCTTGAAAACCCTCGGAGCTGCTTTGGCATCACTCGATAAGAAGCAACTCACGCCCGCTCGGTCGGGAGACCACGAAGGAATCTCCGGGGATGCTTACGGTTACATTATTCTCAAAGTGAAAGTTGATTCAACTTGGACTGAAACCAAGTTTTTCATAATCCGAGAAGATCCAGGATACGACATGGTTCTTGGGAGAGCATGGATTCTTGATGGAAAGGTCACTACAACATCTTCAATTACACAATCCTCTATCGAGGAAAGCTCCGACTCAGAGGAAAGCTCCAGTTTAGAAGAAATGGAAGACACTCCACCATTTAAGCATTTGGGAAAAGTCGAATCCTTGATGGAACTCACACAAAAACCTGAAGAGAGCGCACATGAATTTTTCAAAAGGTTCCGCACTCAGGAAAGTCTCATTCCCACACATGCATCTATATTACCAACTTTCAAATATGCAACTCTGGTCAAGGGACTTGATCATGCTCGTGACTCGGATATCACCAAACGTTATGAATGGTTAGCCTCACCTCAGCAATACTTCACTAAATGGTTAGACACAGAACCTCTCCATGTCTATCATCTCACTAACGCGGTCATTGATAGGATAATGTCTGAGTTTTACAATCAATATCCTAAATACTCTCCTTTGCACGAGTGTCCACATGTACCTAAGAATTGGAAAGCTCTACCAACGTGGAATCCACGAGGAATTCCAAACCAGTAGAAGATATTCAAGGCACGGGCAACCAAGCCTAAAAAATTTCATGAAGGAGATTTGGTTCTTAAGGCAACCAAACGCAATTTGCATTCCACGAAGAGTTCTAAGCGGGGAAGGACCTTTTATGATTGCTAAGTCAGTTGTTGGAGGATAATGCAAATTAGCTGACATCAAAGGCAAGACAAGTATACCAGTAATTCATGAGAATTGGCTCAAGATCTTCGACGCATGAAGCATTCAACATTGGGTGTTTTATGGCCAAGAAAAATGCTCAAAACATCTGACGTTTGCATCTTAGGATTTTCTTTTACCTGTAATTTCAATTCCTCAAAAACGTTTGCAATACTTGCATCCAGTATTTGAATTCAACAATTTATCAAAGTTCCTTACTTAAGAGAAATCTCTATCAAATCCGAAATCCAAAAGAAAATCCTCAGTCACTGAAAAAAAAAACCAAAACCTATCAAAATTCAAAACCAATCCAGAAATTCAAAATCAAAATCTCACATCTCTCAAAAGTTCAAAGTTCAAGAGATTGTGGAAAGAAAACTAAAGAAAGCCATCAAAGTACGATTTCTTCTTCTCAGCATCCTCCAAGACTTGCAAATCCGCTTTCTCTAACTCCAGCTTTTGAGTCAACTCAGCAATCTTAACCATTTTCTCCACCACGACATCACTGGTAAAAGGTATATTCTTCACTACTGCATCCTTGATGGTGTTGATCTTCTGACGAATCCACTTCAGATTAAAGCCAAGTCTCTCAGAATTCTCCAAGTTGTACTCCCAGTCAAAGAGTACATCTCTAGTAACAATACTTCTGGGCCTGGTACGGATATCATCCATGACACGTAATATGTTTCCTAATTGCATGGTCAAGAAGTAGCTACGTTCATAATCTCTTGTAACGACGATATGGCCGTACATCTTCCTCAACTTCTCATACATGTTAGCATACCCTGTGGGGACGCTGAATCCACCAATAAATACATGATATGGGAGTGAAGCACCAAATGGAGGCTCACAAATAATCCCTGCAGTAGAGTATTCATGCACTATTATACGGTTCTCAATCTCAGGAGCAACTTCAACAATCATAGGCGCAGCTTCCTGCAGGACAATATCATCTTCTCTCTCCATGATTCTTTTGTTCCTGGAGCAATCACCGTTGGTGTTTCAATCGCCTCAACAATATCATCAACAGCCATCTCATGGCCTTGAAGTGCAGAGATGGTTGTCTCACTATCAACAGCGCCAGGATTGCTCCAATCATCATTATTGGTCTCATTATTCTCAGCTTCGGCATTCGGCACCTAATAAGTAAATTACACGGGATTAGAGCGGTCCAAGCATGGGAACTCAACGTAATCATAGATTCCAGCATGTAAGTGAACTAACATTATCTAAGTTCTCTACTATGCGTCCAAGACATGAGCAAATAGCATAAAAGTATAAGACACGCTTTTCGATAAGGCCGTCAGGAAAATTTTATACTAATCTGTATAAGACGACGAACTGGGAGAAATTGGTAAGGAATCTAAGGTTAAGTCATATACCATTATCTTCGTATGGATGTTATCTACAACATATCAAAAATTCAAAGCAATTGAAGAAACTAGCAAGGAGATGTGGCCGAAACATTGAGCAACATGCAATCTGAAAAAGTTCTGAAAGTCTTCTGGAAGTTTACTGTTTCGCCTTTTTCAGGACTCTAACATTCTCTAAACTCAAAAAACTTCTTTAGAAAAGCTTGGAAATTTTCCGGGCTTGAAGATACATATGCAGATCGCGAAAATCCGACTTCGAATGAAGATTCTACATCATTTTTACTAAAAAAATGGGGTCTGGATTTTTCTGATGACGTATTTCGGAAAAATTTCTTGTATATTCATTGGGATTCTCATTCATCCATTCACAAATCAGCAATCCTACACTTCTATGAAGATGACACAAAGTGGATACTTACTTGAGGAGTCTCCAACTTATTCGAAGGGTTAACAGGGTCAGCATCAACATTGGGAGCACCATTATTTCCATTCAGTCGCCATTCTTGAAGATTATCTTTCTCAATACTATTCAAAGACGAATGAATAGCATGACCGTGTTGGCTTTCCACAAAAATTTCCTCCTGGATCCAACAACAATAATCATCATTATTTCATTCAAAGATATGCCGAAATCACTTACACGAAAGGATACTCACATCAACCTCTTCATCAACGCTGGATTCCTGAGTTGTTTGTATAGAGGAAAGATGAAGACCGCCAATAACCGATGGAGAAAAATTCTGGAACAAATTAGTAATAATTTTCTAAGATCCTGATTATATGTACAAGAAAGCCGCAATGATAAGAGGGATGCTAACAACTCACCAAAGAAGTGGCAGGGGACTGCACTTTATTCGGTATCATTCTATGAGCTGTTTTACTCCTTCCTTCTCCACCATGGGGACTTTCTTGAAGGTCTAAGAAGTTTACACAGATTCGAGGCCTCACAGCACGGCCATCCTACACAAAATCAACGAATGATTAAAAATATATCTATCTTACTCTCACCAATCGTGAAGAAAAGAGGCCTACCTGTGCACATTCCGGAGATGTTTTCATCTTGTCACCACGAGAAAGGTACTTTAGTCTTGGTCGAGCATTAATGGAGTCAAGAGAAGGAAAATCTTGCACTGGGGACTTAACATCCATCACAAAAGCATACAGACGCTCAAGTTGCTGACGCCAGAAGTCTATGTAACTCGAAGTCACGAAACTAGCACGATCAGAGCATGGAGATAAATACTCATTCCCCTCCACGTGAGTGCAGTCCAGATTAGCCTTCAAATACTCAACTGATGATTTGTTCATTCGGTTACCTGTGATACATTGATCGACGCCCATTTAACGAGCTGCCCTGTCAATATAGTATTCCTCTACTCTGAATTCTCCATGCATTACTGATACTAGGTGGCCTGGAGTGCAACTTAATATAAAGGATCCCTCTCCATCATTCAAATCAGCACCAGTCTTTAATGTGATATTTTCTTCAGCAGTGTTGAAGGTGATCAATTGTGAGAAGAGATCAGGGTCCGACACCCAAGGGCGAAAATTGAACTCGGATTCAATATCCAGAATATCAGTAATGCATATCTTGTATTACGGCTGCATTGTAGACCACCTCATGATCCTGGCATTGTCTTTCTCGAGGAAAGCATGGCGAGTGTCGACATTAGGCCCTTGCAAGACACTACGGGGAATCGGAGAATAATTTTCAAGATGCTCCCACATCAAAGCTTGGAGGAACATGGTATCATCATATGTCTCAATTTTCATGAAACTGTTAGAGACACTGGAGTTAATAACCAAAGAGTCCAAGTTGGCAAATAGTGAACCTAAAAACAAGCTACCAATTGGAAGTTTCTCACCTTTGGCCATTCCAATGGCAAAAGGTATCACCAACGGCTTCAACAAATATCCGCTGTCCTCAAGAACATCTTTGGAAATCCACAAGCACAAGAAAGCAGCAATGGACAGAGTACTATCAACAGGTTCTTCGGGAATTCCGTCTCTCGGCCACCAGTATCTCAACCATTGAGCATAGGAAAATTTGGGAGACTCGTTGAATTCATGCATTTTAGCTTCCAAAGTACGAGATATCAGTTTCTCCTCTGTTGAGAGTTCTCCAGGGAAATTTCCGACGACTGGAAGATGCAACAAAGCGACTACATCTTCTAAAGTAATCGTGAACTCTCCCCATCTGCATAAGAAGGTGTGAGTTGGAATACACCAACAAGCAAGCAAAGCCACGATACCTGGTATATCATGATTAATGATCAAATCTCCAAGAAACTTGAATGGCTCGCGTCACATGCGCACTATCCAAATAAGGTCCTCACACTACTGTAGCCTAACATATGCCTTGCCCATCCATAAAAATGCGTCAACGGCTTCCGAGAAAGTTTGAGTTCCACATGAGAAGTTGAATAATGTTTCTCTTCCAAACACCAACTTATTCTCGAAAGTAGTCCTTGGATTTATGAGCAACCGAAACGAAGAGCCTAAAGGATGTTTTTCAGGACTATACAAATATTCAAAGAATCTGTCTTCGATGTTTGGAATGTTCTTGGGTTTGGGAATTTCCTCATTCCCCTGAGAAGTTCCTGAATCTTCGTCCATGGAGCAGTCACCATCTCTAAAAGTGTCTTCTCTGGAAACGTCGCTTTCAGCATCATTACGGAATCGAGTCATCTCTGCCAAATAGCTGCAACATTCCACACGAATTTCATCAGTACAATGGAATTAAAGCAATCAAACAACTACAATGCTCACAATCAACGTCTGCAAAATGGTAATTCTTAACTCTTACCTATTTACGACTTCACGAACTTAGTGATAACAGCGTAAAACCTCAAAACTTGTTCGTTCTTTCAAACCTGCAAAGCCGAGCAAAAATTTATTATTATTTAAAGTCAACATTGGATTTTCATGAAACTATGAATAATTCACACAACCTTCCATGTGAATATTCGTTGATTTTTACGTGTACATACGCCATAAAATCGTCAAACTTGCACATACACTACCAATTCATCAACTCATAAATTGTTGGCTTTCGACAATTTTCCATAAATCAAAACTTGAATTCTATTTAATAAAACGTGAACAAGTCACGTAATTTAAAAAAAAATCCGTGAGCTAATAACTCACGTGTTGTTTCATAAAAAAATATATATTTTTGCTCAATCGAGCATCCGTCATGAAACCAGGGTCTTTTCTATTTTTTGTAAAAGTCCACATGTTCCAAATAAAATTTTAAAAGCTTACAAATAAAATTTGTCATGAACTCCAGGTCTTTTCAAAATTCCTTTGACTCTAAGGATTATTATTTATTACTTTTACGAACAAACCTACGTTTCCAAAAGTATTTGCAAAGTTCATGCTTCAAAAAACAAACTAGGGTTTTCATGAAACCTAATAAATAAAACTTTTACTACTGCAACTATACCATATCCATACAAAATTTTATGTATCTCTTCCATATTGAGGATTTTTTATTCGTTTCCTAAACTAACGAAAAACGGGCATTCATAAGTTTTCTAAAATTCTTCATGAATCCTACGTACACATGAAACTATGGGATTTTTGTTTTGTGAACAACTCATAAATCATTATACACACAGCAAAAAAAATAATCACGGACTTACCTGGTCGGCGCCGGCCGGAATTCTGCCGGACGGTGATCGACAACGGGTGAGCTCCGGAGAATTTTCTTCCTCTCCTGCTGCCGCTCGCGTGAAGGTGGTGAAGAGATGAAGAAGCCTGGTCGGTCCAAAAATAATGATGAATTCTTAGGGCTTCACCCTTTTATATTAATTTTATTTCCAAAACCTAATAAAACACGGGTTTCCTTTTTTGGGCTCGGGCCCGAAATTCCTAAATTGACCAAAACTAGGATTTTAACTGACCAAATCAGCAGCACTTCACCTCTTCATGCTTGCAAAATAGCACTCTATCACACTATCAGGGTCCTCACCCGAACATTTGCTCATACATGACACCATTGGAGCAAATCGAGGATTCTGAAACTACCTTTGTAGATTGAGTTCAACCACGATCTCGTCGATGAAAATCACCATCTAATGCTTCTGCGGAACATGATTGTCCCTCACTAGCGGGGACTTAATGTTGATGGTGGATTTTCAACAAAGGTCAAATCCGTAAAATCATGATAACGCATGTTTCGATACGGCTTCGGGCATGTGACGATTCATATTTTACGAAGCCATGATGAACATGTCTTTCGAAAAGCCTCCACTAGCTGAGCGTTCGATCCCTGACATTTCATTGTGCACTCTATGTAGAATAATAGAATTGGGCGGTCCTCCTACATAATTGTTTGTTGAGAGGGCTTAACGCTTTCAGGACGTCGGTGATACTCACTGTTCCCTGACTACATGAGAGCAACTCCCCTCTACATAAAAGAACGATTGGGCGGTTCTCCGTAAGATTGAGAGCAACGACGCCTTCAGGACAGTGACACTCACTGATCCTAACTATGTAGAGCTAACATGTATAGACTCGGGTGTTCTCTGTAGTGTCGAAGAGCACCCTCAGGATTAGTCGTCTCCTGACTATGCACATTGTAGGATCATAATATCGCAACGTGCAGGGCTCGCGGGGTTAATAAACGACGATGTCGCGAGGAAGTCGCAGACAGCTAAAATAAACGACGCGATGAATAACGACACACAAAACAATTAAAGACATGGAACAGGGCGAGGTTAAGAAGTGTCGCGAGAATAAATGTTTGTACATCTGCGACACTTCGCGGAACATTTCCGAAATAAAAGGATAGATTAGTCTGTCATCCACCGTGTATTACCCTATATAAAGGGCTAAGTGAGTGCATTTGTAGAGAGAGATCTTTTTGGAATTGTTGGGCAAGTCATTAGGAGAGAGAAAGTTTAAGAGTGTTTTACTTGTTAAGTGTAATCCTACCTTTCCTGTGTAAACAACTCATGAGATTAATCAATAAACATTCTCAATTATACAACTTTCAATGGACTAATTAACCAAAATATAGTGAGGGGTGTAGTGTGGGAAAACCTGCTACTACATATGCGCTAGAAACAGGGACGAGCAGTGATTGACGAAGAAATTGGAAAGAATTTAGATTAACAAGAGAAGAGATTTGGAAAAGATACTCAAGAATTCATTGAAAAAGAAAGATGGCTAGAAGAAGAAATGTACAAGGGCAACCAACAATTGTAAGAAGAAGTGGGAGACTTGTGGAGAAAGGAGGAATGAAACGGGAGAATCATCAAGGATGAATATGAGAAATGATGGAGAAGGTCAAAACCAGACCACCAATCTCCCCAAAAGTAGCAAACGCAGTGTGGATTATGATAGAGTGAGTGTACATACTTGGAGATCCGATTACGAAGATGAGAGAGAAGAGGAGCAGCAGTGGTGAACAATGGACAAGGAGAGCAAGGGATGAATGGAGAGATGAATCCGAGAAACGAAGAAGTGGCGGCGCTAGAAAGATTGAGACAAACAATACACGAAGAGAGACGATTAGAAGCAGAGAGGAGCGAGCAAATTTGACAAGACAAAATCATGAATTGAGGATGGAAAATATGAGATTACAAAGTAGGAGATCTAGAAGTAGCGTGAGATCAAGTTCAAGATCGAATAGAGAAGAAAGAAGGAGAGTTCTACCAACAAAAATACCGATGAAGAAACACAAAATCCAAACGCAGAGCATGGCGAGAGAAGAGGGAAATAGAAGATCGTTATATTCCTCGGCCGAAAATCTTCAAAATGAGCGAAATAGGGAAAATCAAGAAAACATGCAACTCCAAGGGCCGAATGATCCAGGCTCTTGAAGGAAGAATAATTCTACACGGAGAGAAGAATTGAGAAGAAACCGAGAGATCGAGGATGACATTGAGAGACACTACATAGAACAAAGCGCGACTAGCCCGCGAGAGAGAAAGAATAAGAGCGGAAATAGAAAATCAAGAGATGGAAGAAGCAATCCGCAGAATAACCATGACAACCGCGAAAGAAGGAGGGAACAAAATCGTAACAATAGAAATATCAACGAAGAGTATGAGAGGGTGCGAGATGATGAGAGCGGAGAGGCAACCAAGAAGAGAGAATAACCGATACAATGGCGTGCGAATTGATGAAAAAGAAACGAAGAAGAGCGTCGCGAGGAAAGAAGAGGAGAAAATAACGAACAGGAAGGTCAAAATAGGCACGAGCGAAGAAGGAGAGAAGCGAGCTAAAAAGACCGGTAGAAACAAATTCCGAGGCAAATGAACAAATCTTAAGAGAACTAGGCGAAATGAGAGGATTACTTGAACAATAGAAGGGAAGGAGGAAGGAGACAACTGGACGAAGCCATCGCGAAGCCGCGAAGAATCCCTTCACGCTAGAAGTACAGATGGGAGGAATACCTCCTAAGTGCAATCTACCTGTCAATCCTTTGTTTCAACCCGAATACATCTTCAATACCTGGTCGCGAAGTGTTATTACTTATGTATGCTCCCAGGAATGTGGCTTGTAAATGGTTAAATGATGTGATTGTGTTCCTTGGCAAACCTTCAAACCACTTTAGTGCTTCTCCTATTAAGCTTGACGCGAAATATTTGCATAATATGGCATCATGATTCTCCCATTGTAACATACATCTCATATAAGCCTTAATATGTTGTATCGCACAGGTTGTTCCATCAAAGATGTTGGTTAATGCAGGTAAGGAGAGCTGATGAGGGACAGCAGAAGATAGTAGCCATGGGAAGCCACGATCAAGAAGAGTTTGAGCGAGAAAGAAACTACTACAACCGTAACGGCAATAATAAGATTCGAGAGGTTAGATCATGTGCAAGAAACTTATGGTGGACGAAGGCAAAATAACCGTGGAGGGCAGAGAAGTCATAGAACAAAGAGTGGGAACAGTTAAGATGCCTC
This sequence comes from Papaver armeniacum, assembly GCA_023531295.1. Classification (NCBI taxonomy): domain Eukaryota; kingdom Viridiplantae; phylum Streptophyta; class Magnoliopsida; order Ranunculales; family Papaveraceae; genus Papaver; species Papaver armeniacum. Next base: position 259,577 of record JAJJWW010015003.1, on the reverse strand, counting down.
CACTTTGAATGCTAGCGTTGAAAAGATCGGGAAGCTATACTTGTGATGGAAAATGTACCGGCACCTTGGAATGTTGGAATGGAACCACCGCTTGGCGATAGAAGTCATGAGTTTTGTTCTTACCATCGCTTCCATGGGCATCAAACAAACGATTGTAGAAACATAAAGAGAATTATTCTCGGGATGATTGATCGGGGAAGGCTGAATCACTTTCTAAAGGGAAAGAAACAAATGTCGAGACATTACCACCACCACCCCGAGAGATCCACGAGGCGAGTGTCGTGAAAGGAAAGGAAACATTTGTGATAGAAGTATGAACAAAAGCCAAGAATTTGAACTGCAACTCTATTGTCCACTCCTATCGCACCATCGAAGATTTCCATGACAACGTACTCAGTAGAGTCTTTGCGAGAGACGCTAATGATAAAGAAATAATGAGTCTGGCGAGAACAGACGCAGTTAGAAAAGTGGCGATTGAAGACTATTTCTTTCTCCGCGAGATGAAGTACCAAAAGGAAGAGAAACACACGATAGCCGTTGGTTGTGAAACTAGAGATTAACCCGAAACCGATCGATTGAGAAGATGATGAGGCGGAAGCTTGTTGGGCGATCAACCGAATTCTAATCGACACCTAAGTTCGGTGAATATTCTTTTCTACCATACTTACAAGACGATGGGCGGAAAAGATGAGGATTTGATTCCCTCGACATACAAGATATATGGCTTTAATGGCACCGCAAACAAACCGAAGGAGAGGTTCACATGAGAATACCTCTACAAGGATTATCAATCGATATTTTATTCTGTGTAGTTGATGTGGAATCCCCGTATAATGCACTAATTGGGAGGCCATGGCTTCATGAAATTTTGGGGATCGCCTCAACATACCATCAATGCATAAAATTTCCACACCCAAATGGCATTGGTATCATACAGGGAGATTGGAAGGAGTCGCAACAGTGCCATGAGGTCGATATAGAAAGCTGCGAAGAAAGAAATGCCAAAAGAAAGGGTTGGAAGCAACATGTGAGAAATGAACAGAGAAAGGAAAAACTGATGGTAGATGCTATAGAAGTGAGGGCTGAACATACCCCGCGAAGTGAATGCTTGGAGACAGACCAATATTATAACAATGAAGAAGCAAAAGATATGAGGAACAAAAGGCATAAGAAGTGAATAATCAATAAAAGCAGGATGCAAAGTAACAAATTGAAGTAATGATGTACGAGAATCTCGCAGCCAAGAGTAAAATGAGAATTCGACTAAGAAAGAAAAGTGAAATACAACAGGTGAAACAGAACTGTGCGAATACTTCGCAAACAAATATCAGGAAATAATGAAACATGAATGATTGAATGATTTAACAAATATAAATGCGCAAATGAATGGGACGAACCTTTATGGCGTACACCTAGTTCGCGAATAACATTTCGTAAGAGGCAAATGTAAGACCTAAAGTGCGTCATATAAGGGGGATCTCTCGCCGTGGTTCGGGGGAAGGTTACACCGCTCCTGAAGCTTTGAACCATGAAAATTTGGGGCCCATGAAAGCCTATCCTAAGAGGTACCTTGGATTCCCAACTATATATGTAGGTTATACCTGGTTGGGCGACCGAGGGTCTCTTCCTAGGAGTCGGTGTATGCACAAGGCGCCGAGGTACGGTTGAGCCGAGTGCCGGGATGGATGAACCTACCCTGGCCATTCTTGGCAAGTCTTGGCATGCGTTGCACTCGCCCGAAGAAAACTCCACTTAGGGTGCGATCTCGTAACCATAAACCCTATAGTATAAGGGATAAGAGACTGCGAAAACAACGGTTGTTGTTAAGGCCCAGGATGGGAGGAGCTAGTCTTGTATGGCCGATGTTTCGCCTCCTTGAAGGGGCAACCGGGAGATGATAAGGCGGTGCTCTCCATTAGGGGAGTGCCAAAGCAGACGCAAATGTCATGAGGCTTTGTTTTCGCAAGGAGACTTAGGCTTGTCATATTTGTGCAATGATCTGCCGAGGCAATAATACTAACGCGAGGGTAAGGCGAGATCAATGGGTCTTTGCACGAAAGTGTACGGACGTCCTGCGATTTCGTCGCAAGACGGCAATGTCATAGGGCTTTATATTCGCAAGGATATCTAGGCCTGTCATATTGTTGCACCAAAACATCCTGCAGAGGCAAAAATACTTGAAAAATGATAAGGCAAGATCAATGGGTCTTTACATACAAGTGTAAAGACGTCCTGCGATTTTGTCGCAATGAATCTGGCAGGAGGACCTCTAATTAGGGAGGTCTGACTTGGGAAGACCACACAAAATGATAAGGCAAGGTCAATGGGCCTTTGCATGAAAGTGTAGAGGCGACTGCGACCTTGTCAGCAAAAAAGAGATAGAATTCTCAATTCATAAAGATATCTGCGACCTCGTCGCGGCTATACATTTCAATAACACTAAAATTATTATCCAACAAAATACATGAGGATAACTAACTTCTTCCATCGAGAAGATAAATACCGAGAGCAAGTATGGGAATGGAAAAGATGGAATATTGTTATTCATCTTCCGATGAAAGAGTTATACATCAATAAAGATAGCCAATTATATTACAAGGAAGAACTAACAAAAAAGGGGAGTGAAGATTGAATTCATGAAAAAAGAGTTCACTATAACAAAGATACAACAATGTACAGATATTACACGCAGCAAAAGAAAACAAAAAGAATTACATCTTGGGTGATTCTTCTTCTTCATCTGATTCATCAGTTTTATTATTCTCATCGCCAGAATTTTCTTCTTCGCCAGCTTCACTATCGAAACTTCAGAGACGGGTAGATTCTCGGGAACCTTTTCAAGAAGCCGGGGATATGTATGCAAAGGGATGTTCTGGTGCTTACAAACATACTCCATGGCTCCATTGCGAAAACGAACAACATCATTATTAAAGTTCTCCACCGTTGTTTCAAATTGTTTCTTCAACTTGGAATACTTGTTATTACGAAGGGAGAGACTCTTGGCGAGTTGTTGTTTTTCAGTTTCGAGTTCTTCAATTCTCATTGGAAAATTCTGGAAGCTTATTCTTTTCGATTCAAGCTCTCTAATTCTAACTCGAAGCCTCTTCTCAGATTCTGCAAATAAGTAACAACAAGTTAATAGTTTACAGGCAATGCAACAGAAGTAAGAAGCAGTAAGGTATAATAAGAAACCTTCTCTATTAGATATCATATCTTTAATCAAGGAAGTATGCTCGGCATGAAGACTAACGTCAACACCTAGGTTATTCCTGGCGTTATCTAAAACCTTCGCAGCCCAGGCGAATTCATCATCACTATTAATAACAAAAAGAGAACGAACTTGCTCTTCTCGCTGCTTAAGCACAGTATTCTGATGAAGGAGTTCATCTCGTTCAACTTGCACATCGAGAAGAGATTTGTGAAATTCTGCTAACGCCTGTGCACCTCTGTTAATGTCTGATCCTTCTCATCTATGAGATCACTAATTTTCTTCCTTAAAATCTTGGTTTTCTCCTCGGAATCAAGGTACATTCGTTTAAAGCGGTTAGTTAAATTTAAACTAGATCGGTGTTCGATTTCTAAAAGTTGATATTTGGATTGAAGATCCTTTAATGAAAGGAGATTAGTTTTATCTGAGGAACTACTTAGAGATTGGTTAAGGTGAGCGAGAAGAAGGTCATTATCCATAGGTTCAGGAAATGTATGGAGAAGAATAGCCTCATCGGAGAGATTATATACATCTGCGAAGGTAATAAGTTAGGTGGCAATATGCGATCGATAAAATAGAAGCAATAAAAAGAAGGAAAAATTTTATACCGTAAAGTTGCTGATTAGCATTCTGAAGAGTGGACACCCTATCCCTTTGAAAGTCAAGTTCGGTATTTAACTTTTGAATTCTCTCATCTTTATCGCGAGATGACGCAGCCTCAGCCTCTAATTCCCGAATCTTCTTGCTCTGTTGCGAGTTCTTCTTCTCAAGATTGTTGCGTCTTCTCTCGAGATCTGAGGCGACTACAAAGGAAGTTCTTCCAACCTATAAAAGAAGATAGAAGGATCATTAATACACATATATTTAAAAATATAAAAGGGAAAGTGTGACTGCATACGTACCAAAGATCCAAGTGCATTCAACAAGTCAGGAGACACGACTCTAGAAGCTCCATTAAAAGAATCATTGCCTTCTAGTAAAGCAAAGATTACACACATTTGCGAGAGTCCCGCAAAGAGAAGCTAGGGAGCGTCTCCCATTCCTTGGAAAGAGTCGAGAAGATGCTAGACAACCGATCCATAGGAGAACCAGCCAATGGAGTTTCTTTAGCAAGAGAGCGGTTCGAATCATGGTCATCCTCATCGAGAAGATTCGGAGCTTGAGTTAAGACGAGAAGAAGATTGAACCTTTCGCTTCTTAGTTAATGGAGCGAGAAGATTTACCCTTGCGAATGATAGTTTTGCCTTTACCTTTAGACTTCGCGCTAAAGCTTCTTCAACTCCAACCTTCGCATACGGTTAAAGATAAGAAACAGAGGCAACAATATTATTTCAAATAATAAAGGAAATGTTTCTTACTTCACTCGTAAGCGATCGAAGTATGGCCAGAGTACTCTCCAATGGATTATCCTTGTACTTTCTTCTCAATTTGGCGATCTGAAAAATTATACAAACTCAACATATGTAAAAGAAAGTTGCAAAGGCAAGATTTAAAATGGGAAACATACCTCATTTGCTTTATCGAGGCCATTTGAATTCCCAAGGATGATACCTGCGAGATTCGCGGGAAGAACGTCTTGCCCGCGATATAAGGACCATTTAAAAATAAGGGTACAACCCACCATTTCTCATCTTTGGAATGGCGAGGGTAGTATTATTGCCGGGTGCCAATCAATATCCCGCATGACCAATTTATCCTCGAGAGACATTGTCCTTCTTTTTCGAGGCGAATGCCCCAAATGAGACTTCGCATTAACCATCTTTATCACCGAATAGTTTTCAAAAAAGTTCTCTACGGTGTACTTATCGGCACTATTTCCAAGTCTTTGAAATCGGGATGTCTAACAGATGCTTGAGGTATAAAGATCCTTTGCCAAAGACCGCGATTCGCGAATTCAAGCATTAGGCGAATGCAATCGCCACTCAATTGATAAACGGCCCGAGAGAATTTTTCATGGGCCAAGATTTCATAAAATAGAGGCAACTCTGGATCGTATAAGGGAATGGGAAGTCCCGCGAGAAGCTGACCTAGCGAGACTATAATCCTTTGATCATCACATTGATGATCAGAAAATAATTTTGCAGAAAGAATGGATGAAGATTCTTGATCAGGAATGGTTGATAGAGTAAAACCCTTCTCGAGTAATTTCTGTTGAACCTCTTCAAAAGAAGCTTTGTATGCACGATTGATGGAAGCCATTTATCAGTATGGGAATGGATGGGAGGTTAAAGATTAAGATCGATGCTAGAAAAGACGAAGAGAAGATTTGCAGTAGCAGGAGCGCAAATTGCGGAAGGAGAAAATCAAAGAAGTTGCAGAGAGAAACTAAAGAATGAAAAGGAGGGGAAAAGAAAACTATATATAGGAAAAAAGATCCTCGAGAAAAACGAGGTCATTTAATGCGAGAAGAGACATGAACGGTCAAGAATAAACGGTTGGAAGAGACGTGTCGAAAAAGGGCTTTAATGGTTAAAAGCGTATGCGGAGCTGAAACAGGATAAAGATAAGCGATCGCGGTGAATAAAAAGCATCGCTCTCATGATATTCCTCCTTCGCAAGAAGAGTATGAGGAGAGACAGGAGACGCAAAACTTCGGAACATCGCACAAGAATAGAGGCAAGTACGTACTTTTCAAGTACAGTATTCTTACCTCGTTCCTTCATCGGCAAGACCAAAGATTATTACAACAATGATTTTCCTTAAAAACCGCTCTTCAAGCAATATTCAAGGAAAAAGAGGCAAGATGTAGGATCATAATATCGCAACGTGCAGGGCTCGCGGGGTTAATAAACGACGATGTCGCGAGGAAGTCGCAGACAGCTAAAATAAACGACGCGATGAATAACGACACACAAAACAATGAAAAGACATGGAACCGGGCGAGGTTAAGAAGTGTCGCGAGAATAAATGTTTGTACATCTGCGACACTTCGCGGAACATTTCCGAAATAAAAGGATAGATTAGTTTGTCATCCACCGTGTATTACCCTATATAAAGGGCTAAGTGAGTCTGTTGTAGGCAGAGAGATCTTTTTGGAATTGTTGGGCAAGTCATTAGGAGAGAGAAAGTTTAAGAGTGTTTTACTTGTTAAGTGTAATCCTACCTTTCCTGTGTAAACAACTCATGAGATTAATCAATAAACATTCTCAATTATACAACTTTCAATGGACTAATTAACCAAAATATAGTGAGGGGTGTAGTGTGGGAAAACCTGCTACTACACACATAGATTAATTATCGTGACATTCACCACTTAATTCCTAGAATAATCTATTATTGCTCTTATTCCATGGTCGAATCCACGGCTTTGATCCTATGGAATGGCAATAACAATTGCTCCTATTCCATGGTCGAATCCACGGCCCGATCCCATGGAATGGCAACAACAATTGTTCATATTCCATGATCGAATCTACGACCCGATCTCATGGAATGGCAATAACAATTCATATTATCTCATTACTCCGATTTCATAATCGAATTCACTGCTAATCTCATGGAATGGTAAAAGATAACTCTATTACTCTGATTCTATGGTCGAATCCACGATCCCATGGAATGGTAATGCCTATTTTATTATTCAATTCATGGTCGAATCCACATTGATCCTATGAATTGATAATAAATAACTACTCATTTTTATTATTCAATTCCATGAATTATTCTACATGAATTTCATGGATTAGCAATAAATACTCAACAACCGGAATCTGGATCATCACTGAGTAAGCCCCACAAAAATGGTGTAAGTGTACTCGACAATGATGCACGACGAGCACCCCCGGATGCACGAACGAGCATCCAAAAATATGGACAGATGAGGAATCCTACTCAAAACAGGAGAAAACAAAAAGTATTAATAAAATAATATGGAACGCCCAGGGGTCGGGCCCACCGGCCGGCCGGCCATGCCATAGCCATGGAAGGTCCCCATGCTTCTCTCGTTATTTTTCCCTATTTTGTTATTCCATGAACTCATGAAAAAACTCCTTGATTTTAGCAACTTTCCTTGTTTTTACAGAATTCATGAATTCTCCATAACTTCACGGATTCATGAACAATAATAATATTATAAAATAAGGAAAGGTGTGCGGGACCGGGCAACATGGCCGGCCGGCCATGCCTTAGCCGTGGTCGGTCCCACACCTTACAATCCTTAGCCTATTATAATAATCATTCCCCAATTTCATGAAACTCCTTGGTTTCAACAAAATTCATGGATTCATGAAATAATATTATAAAATAAGGAAAGGTGTGCGGGACCGGGTAACATAGACTGCCGGCCATGCCTTAGTCGTGGCCGGTCCCACACCTCACAATCCCTAGCTTTTTATAACTATTATTCCCCAAACTCATGAAACTCCTCTGTTTCAACAAAAGACTCATGGATTCTCCATAACATCATAGATTCATGAAAATAATATTATAAAATAGGGAAAGGGGTGCGGGATCGGGCAACATAGCCGGCCGGCCATGCCCTAGCCGTGGACGGTCCCACACCCTGCAATCCCTAGTCTTTTATAATTATTATTTTCCTCAAATTCATGAAACTCCTTGGTTTGAGCAAAAATCATGATTTCTTCATAATTTCTCGAATATTGCTCAAATCATGAAAATTGAAAAACCAACGTGGTCACATGACCAGCTAGCCTCTCTCGGCAATTTTGAATATTAAAATACACTTATTTTAATATTTACAAAAACATTGATTAATTGAGCATACATGCTCATTCCAAAAAAAAAACAAGAATTTCAGTGAAGATGAAACTCTTCTGAAAATTCACAATGTTGCTCGAATGCACATCAGAAAATACTGAAACTCTCAGTACGGAGACACGGACACCACGGCAACACGTGCATGCCTTAATGACCGACCAAAGTCATTCCTAGGGCTTGCACAAAGCCGGTCCCACACGTTTTCACACTTTTGACCTAATTTGCGCAATCGCTCATATTGGGCCCAAACTATCTCCAACCAACCTGGGGATTGCTCGAACGGACAACATCGAGTCCCGTGACCACCAAATCCGGCCTCATGATCTCTTGGTCGGTCCCCCATCTTTCATACTTAGGTTTTTGCCTAATGTTATACCCAGCAGTAATTCAATAAATGATGAAACTGGCACTTAATCATCATTCTTTCACCAACTCTTCAACTGAGAACCCTGGTGTATGCTCACTCGAGCACTGGGTACCACATGGATGCTCATCATTCCATGTGGTTTGTCCCTCTATCACTCATGACCTATTTTCAGCAATTCATCAATTGTTGAACAATTGCTCAAAAATTAGGGTTTCGAACAAACGCTTCACGGAATCATCATTCTGAGCAAGTTCAAACACCAAATGAATTTATGTTGATCCACGGGGATTAATTATACAATATTTGGTAATCTACCAATATTTTAATATTTTATTGGGTTACGTTACCAATAAATATTTCGTCGAATTGAGCGACATTTGCTCAGTTGCTCAAATATTGGTCCAACTATCAATCTTTAGTAATTTATCAGTATTTTGTCGAATTGAGCAATACTTGCTCAATTGCACGTCTAATTATTCATACTCAGTATTTGTCGGATTGAGCAATACTTGCTCAATTGCACGTCAAATTCTCAAATATTCAGTGATTCGTCGAATTGAGAAATACTTTCTCAGTTGCTTGAATATTGACCCAACTATCAATATTCAGTAACTTATCGGTATTTATTCGAATCAAGCAATACTTGCTCGGTTGCTCGAATAATCCACATATATTCAGTAACTCATCAATATTCAACAACTCGTCGAATTTACAATATTTGCTCAGATGAGCAACATTAACATTCATGAATCGCTGAGCATTTGTCAAACATGCTCGATTCAACAAAACCTAGACTCATTGTCTAATAGTCAACAACTGACAAACTAAATACACGTCTGTCATGCAGACTCCACGATTCTTGAGACATCAATCACGTCAAGTTGGGGGATAACAACTAGGGTTTTGATATGGCAGCCTACAACATGTGGATTCATCCACGACGAGAAATGTGCGTAAGTTGTGTCAACGGTTGAAGGAGTTAGCAAAGTAGTGGGTGCATGATCCGTCAAGTCTCCACACGACGTGAACCCGACTTTACCACGATCTTCCATTTGCCCACTCTCCCACTCATGAAACCGTCACACTACGAGGATCAAGGTGTTCACAACTCGACAATATAAATAAGTTTCTGAATACATGATTAAGGACAACGTTTTTTGGTCTACACAGAATTTCTCGAGTAACTACTCTCAAGAATTCATCAATCCATCAGAACTTATTCGAACTCAAAAGTTCACCAATTATTAGAAACCTTTAACACACCCACAATCCTTGATCATCACTGATCCTACACAATTCTCAGCTTCCCTCCTATAGATCAACCCGTCTCCCTCTTTGCGGCCGAATTGACTCTGGAACAGCCATTGTCTTGGTTTATGTCGGAGTCCTACAGATTGATCTCTCGAATCTAAGCACTCCCTTTGCAGTGAATCTGTGTGAGATTGAGCAGTTTTCCCGGTTCGAGGAGTCTCGACAACACGCTCGACTCTTCACTTTCCTAAAAAACCAGCGAACCGTTTTCCCCATCCACACCTATCTTTTCTGGAAACTTTGTTAGTTGGTCCAAAGCCCATATAGTTATTTATAGTAGGGTCCAACCGGATTTTACCCTTATCCTAGGGTCCAAAGTTCTTTGAAACATGGAAATGACTAATATGCCCCTATGGTCAAATACGTATGAAATAACATACTTCTACCAAATTGGGATTTTATTTTATCTGAAGGTCCAAATTTAATTAAAACATATAAATGATCACAAATTTGAGTACATGTCTTATACACTGTTTACAAATTTGAGTACATATCTGCAACACTGCTTACAAATTTGAGTACATATCTCTTTGCCAACACAAATGCGAGTATATATCCGCCGCACTGCTTACATATATAGTATGTATCCGTTGGACATATTGAACCCTGTAAATGTGACCAGAATACAACAAAACTAACATCTATTACAGTATTTCGCATACGTACTCATGGATCAAACCAAAATAAAGTGGCAAAACTATGAATAAAACAGAATCAAAAGAAGTTTCTATCAATTTACATATACGCATTGCGCATTTATAAACTAAAAATTCAATTGATTGTCAAGAAGTGATGAATCCATGAATATAACCGAATCAAAGCAAATATTTCGGTATTTCACATAAGAACTCATGGATCAAACCAAAAAAGTGGCAAAACTCGAATAAAACAGAATCAAGAAAGTTTCTATCAGTACACTATATACGTACTACGTATTCTTGAACTAAAAATCAAATGCATGTAAAGAATAATTGATGAATTGATGAATATAACATAATCAAAACACATATTTCAGTATTACACATACGTACTCATGGATCGAACCCAAAAACAATGGCAAAATTATGAATAAAACAAAATCAGAAGAAGTTTTTATCAGTACGTCATATACGTACTGCGTATTCATGAACTAAAAAATCAACCGCATGTAAAGAAGAAGTGATAAATCCATGAATATAGCTGAATCAAAGAACATATTTCAGTATTACACATACGTACTCATGGATCGAACCCAAAACAGTGGCAAAATTATGAATAAAACAAAATCAGAAGAAGTTTTTATCGATCGTCATATACGTCTTTGCGTATTCATGAACTAAAAATCAACCGCATGTAAAGAAGAAGTGATAAATCCATTAATATAAATCAATCAAAGCACATATTTCAGTATTACACATACGTACTCATGGATCGAACCCAAAAAATAGTGGCAAAACTATGAATATAACCGAATCAAAGCACATATTTCAGTATTACGCATACGTACTCATGGATCGAACCCAAAAACTGTGGAAAAACTCTGAATATAACCAAAGCAAAGCACATATTTCATTATTACACATACGTACTCATAGATCGAACCAAAAAAGTGGCAAAACTATGAATCTAGCCGAATCCAAAGAATTTTATATCAGTACGTCGTATATGTACTGTCAATTCATACAAAAAAGCAACCTGTAACAAACCTGAAAACATTAAAAAAAAAAAAACGTCATCAAAATCGATTTGATCTTCATAACACAATCGAAAAACAATCAAAAAAGCATAAACTAACAAAATAATCAAAGAAGATGATTAAAAAACATACCTGGAAACACAAAAAATCTTCTCGTCGTAAATCATAATGATGCATCTTCTTCTTCTTCTTCTCAAAAATAAACCAGGTTTATGTCAGTACGGGATATACGTCATGTTGCTTCATATACAAAAACGAACTGAAACACATCTAAAACCAACAAAATGGAAGTGGTATAAGTAATTCTAATAACGGAATAACAAAAAATATGATTATTCATCTAGATCTAGTAAATAATCAACAAATCAAACATGGAGATCGAAAGCGTAATCAAACACAACAACGGTTAAATCGTGAAAACCCTAAAATAAACATTGCAAGAGAAAGAGAAGAAAAATAAATTGGATTTGGTCAAAATCTAATCGCAACAGCAGTGAGAGGAAAGATAAAATGAAAATGAATCTGAAATGTCAAATGTTTTTCCCGTGCTTATAGCTCTGTTAAATAGGGAAGGTCATTTGTGGTATTTTTAAATTTCGCATACCTGATCCCGCACGTGCATAGGACTTGGGCTTAAAAAATTGGGTCCATTTTTCCTTTTTCTTTTAATTATGGACCTCCGGTTACTGGGCTTTAGTGGGTGGACCTGCCACTAACTAATACCACTATAATAGTACCTATAGGTAATTCCTACAACTCAATATTAGTCTTTTCCTCTTCCTTGTATCGTCATTCATCTTTCCATGTTTTTGAACCTAAGGGAAAAGGAAGAACAACCTGACATTTGCATAATTAATGGGCATGGTTATTGTTTCAACTTGTTATATATATGTTTGATGCAGTGGGTATTCATCGCTGAAGAGTTTGCTCAGCTGTCACAAACCTCTTAACATGGCCTTTAAAGCATGCTTAGGTGGTCATTCCATGAGTTCATTTGATTTTCTACTGGGTCGCATGAGTTCATTTGATTTTCTACTGGATCACAAAAATGTTAAGCTTTTATGCTATGTAACGTTTTGTATTACTTTAAGTTAGAAAAAAAAAAACAGATCAATTTTTTCTTTTTTGGTGAACGTCGGAAAAAAAAAATATTTGACCCCATAGAGTCGAAGTCCTGGCCCTGTCATTCGTTAAAGCGCTCGATGGATTGTGAGTGTCACAATATTCTGGTTATAACAACTCTATATTAATTACTCTTCCGAATTTGTATGGAAATGGTGGCTTTACCATTCTTTTAGTTTTATAACTTGTAAATTTTGTTTGAAGCAAGCATATGGAGTAGAGATGGTAAAGTGTTTTAGACTTTTAGTGAGCATACTTTTTTTCTCCCTTCTTATAAATTAATAGGCAGCCATGTAAGCTCATCGCTTTAGTTTTGTATTTTGTACTTCATCGAATCCCAGATAGTGTATATAGGTTGATAAGGGTTTATGTTAGTGATTCAGTGCTTGCATTTAAAAGAGTTGAGCTTAGTGGTTAATGATGATTTACCCTTTCCATGCGGTCATTGTGCCTGGTGTATTGGAAGTCTTAGTTAAATTCTAGGTTGACTTTTGCACCATCCCTGAATCCCTGCATTTAAATTGCTTATTAAGAAGTTTTCAGTGAGAAATATTGAAGGTCACCAAATTGAACAATGGCTAAAACCACTGATCTACACTGCATTTTCTTGCCTTCAAAGAACTGTCTAGAATTTTGTTCATTTTAGATGTTTCAGTGCTACCTTTCCATTTTTTTTTTTTTTAAGAGGGGAACTGAGAGGCACCTTGACCAAACATAGAGATAGAGGGCCTGGCATCTCTTGAACAAAGAGGGTAGTCGTCTTCTTACTGGAAGTGTGGATAAATATGCCGTTGAGTGGCAGTGGCAAATGAATAATACCTTGGAATGGAGTCAGTAATTTCAACTTCACTCTGGTTGGTCCCTCGTGTTAAGAATCATGTTGTCATTCTAGAGTAACTAGTTTGTCACCCGTGCGATGCACGGGTCTTTGTCTTGCTTATGGAAATACTGGACACTTGTTATAATATAAATGATTAACAAATCAGTTAGTAATATTTGAGTTGGTATGTAAGAAAATAAAATGAACCAAAAAAAATTAAAATAAAATAAAATGCAAAATTCAATTTTTCAAAGGTAAATTTTTGGGATTTTTTTTCCCCTCTTAGAAATTTGATATTTAGCCCAGGATAGAATTTAGCCCATCTAGGTTCTCAATAATGCTTCCGTCGCTGTGAGGGAGACAACGCAATTAAAAAGAACTTCTTGTTAACATTCTTCCGCATCCTCTTTGTCATGTCCATAAATCATTCTTCTCTTTTATGATAAAGAAAGATCGTCGTCATGGAGGTAAAACATTCCATTTCCTCTTTATCTTTGTAAAGAGTATTAGAATTATTGGTCTTCGAGACCATGGACAGTGGCGAAGACAGTGGTTGAAAAACCATGGCCATAAGCCCCTAAAGATCTTCAAAACTATACAAATATCATTCATTTTTCCCGTCTCTTAGCACTTAGTCGACAAAATATTAGCATTTAGTCCCCCAACATTTGTATAAACTTTTTTAGCCCCTTTTCATGGTTTTTTTCTGCCTCCGCCATTGACCACGAACATGTTTGATACATATTAAATCATAAAAACAACGTATCAAAAAAAAAAAAAAACTTGTCAAATAATGCCAAAGCGTGCATCAAAAATATGTCTTGCCATCCAGTCTTCATATTGCATCAAACAGTGCCGAAGCATCTTTGAGATTGTTCCCCTTGACATTATTATGCAAATGTATCATTTCTTTGGTAAATATGATACATAAGCAATGAAGGTAGTAGTTATTCGGATAATTGATTTTCAATACCTTTTTACAGAGCTCCTCCATGCTACGGCCCATGAATTCTTCTACTGGTCTTTCCATAAGAATAAAAAACGCATCAGAAATATGATCCATTACTCTGAGATGAATTTTATACCCACATGCAACACTAAACTTGATCGTTTGCACCTCACATTATTTTCTTATGTTAAGCATATTTTTTCCACAAAATTGGTTAAAAAGATCAAAATCAATAATTCTGGTGAAAAAGACATTTAGATTTTGATATCATTTAAATGGACAAAAATATAAAAATAGTCGGGATGTAACCGATTTCATCCTACCCATTTTCAAATACATTTTCTTATTTTTAATTTACATCGGGATGCATCCAAGTTTTCATCCTCGCTATTTTTTAAGTTTAAGCTGGATGAATCCGGTTTCATCCTTTCTTTTTTTTTGTCCATTTCACCCATAATAATTTTTACTCGTCCATTTGAACCATGTTTTAAATTTTTTGGACAAATGACCCATTTTCCGTATTTTTCATACGTAAAATGGCTTTGTTGATGACACCTAGGCATTGCATTATTGCATCTAACACGTATGACCAATTATCCTTGCGTACAATTTTCATGTTACATATGTCATCGTGTTCGAAATAATTAATGCCCAAACCCAAACTATTTAAAAAATAACTTGATATTTTCGGGCTTAAATACATCCAATGAGGTGTCAAATTTGGACTAAAATTGAACAACCATAATTTGCATTTGCTGACAACAAAGATATTAAGTGTGTCGCCTATTTACATGGATAGAATCTATTTTAAAATTGAACAACTATAATTAAAATTTATGGCAGCTTTCGTATGGGAATAAAAACAGAAGGATTTAGTAAGAATATTTACTAAGATTTACGGTATTAGTTTGGAAGATTTTAGCAAAAAAAATCTTAATTGATAAGTGATACATGTTTTCTGTTTTTGGAATACATGATATGTGCATTTGGAAATGGTGCTTGGGATACAAATGTACACCATTTATTGCAATAGGGATCTTTGGCATGAACGCTATATTATACTCATGACTCATGTCTCATGTCTAATTATCTATCCTCTTGTTCCATTGCGGAGGAGGCGACAAACGACCGATGATGAGAAGAGTGATTGTGCGCAAGGCCTCCCCACTTGATTTTTACTTTACGGGAATTTAAGTAAAGCTTGAACTATATAACCAACATATTTTACCATTCTCAAATGAAGCAGTTATTTTATAAATTTTCTTATGGTGCTTTCAGGACTCATATGTCTTTTTTTTTTTTTTTTTTTTTGAAAAAATGGCAACTTTTATAAAGAGAACTTAGTACACACCAAATTAGTGACACCAAGTAAACAAAAGTTACATGGATGAACTCATTCTTTGCATTCCAATTACATAACAAAGTAGACAAATCAAAACCGAGAGAACAAATCAATTTTCTTGCCCCAATTAAACATTAAACATATGATATCTGCTATCATTTGGTTCAAATACTTGTTTCTATTATTATAGACTCTCGCATTTCTTTCTTTCCAAACACACCACCAGATGGCGAACGGTAGAATACTCCAGTTTTCCTTTTCTGCATTTCTTTCTTTCCTTTGCTATTATTTGAGACTCATATATTTCGGAGTTTCAAATTTCTTCTACAAATGTTCCCAAGCGAAAACAAATTAAAAACTGGTAGTCCCATCGAAAAATAATCAGTTACAATATTTTGAAACATAAGAGAGTGATGCAGAACCTTATATCAATGCATTTAGGCAGTCAAAGGTCCTAAAGGATGATGTGAAGGGACGAAGGGTGATTACACTATGATCAAACCATTTTTGTCTATAAAGAATCTTTTTCTCTTTGTAGCTTATCGACATCCAGGTGTTTTTGGTCATTTATGTGACTATATAGATCATCCAAGAGATATTTGTTGGTCACTTTTGATAAAGTAAAACAGTAACAATGATGGAAGATGGAACTAATGAATCCGTGACTTCTAAAAAATCTATCAAAAGAATACCTACAAAATCAAACAAATTTAATTCCTAAATAATAAAAGCAAGAATAAACGAAAATTTCTAAGTATCCCAACTGCAAAAAAATTGAAACCAACAATGTAAAATTCTACTAACCATTCTCATGTCGATAGGTTAGTGCTGGGAGAATATGGTCTATATAGATCTTGAATTTTCAGGAAGGTGTTGACGCAAAAGTATTTTGGTATATCCATTCGATAAATCATTCTTCTTGATGACATTTATTTTTTAAAGCTGCATAAGTTGTTTTTGGGCCTTGTTTTTGATGGTCCATAAGTTGCATTTAAAATGTCCAATGTACATTAGATTTTCGTTCTTATCGAATACTTAAGTAAGTAGAATTCGTCTAAACACTATGACCAAAGACTTGTTCATGTGCATTACAAAGAATTTTTTTTACTGGAAATTGACTTTCAGTGTAGATTAATTACATTCTGCCATATCTAGTTCAGTGTAGTAATCACAAATCAACAAACTAATTAATTACAAATTTTTTAACAGTACACGTCTATTGCAAGTAAGCTGGTCGCACATCTTCTTGGTTGAACCATTTCAACAATATCTGGTTCCTGAGATCGCAATATATGTTCCGGACGCCTCTGTTTAACCATTGGCTAAACCATTTCAACATGGTGATGCAAGACACACCAACATATATATATATATATATAACATATAACATAAGAATTACTTCATTGATACCCACACCCTATCAAGTTAGATAAGACAACAATGGCAAAGGAGATTAGCATAGACATAGTACTTGAAAAAGTGAAAAAAAATATTTAAAAAAACTCAAGCTCTAGAGACACAAGAACCTTGCTCAAGAACCATTTTTCAAGTGACGGAGTCAGTCTATAAATATTTTGAATATAATGAGCGTAGTTTGAATAAAGAAACAAACACCTTTGCTCTTTAAAATAAAAATGAATGATTATCCTTTTACCTTACAAAAAAGAGTTAGTCGACACAATCCGCCTACAAAAATCAACAACAAAAGCACCTACAAAAATTCAACAAAAGCATCGGATGTATTTATTAAGTTGTAAATTGACGTGTGTTGATGAAAAAGAGATAGCAAATCGAAGCCTTCATATTCCTTTGTATTAGTTCCCAGTATTTAAACCTTAAAGAAAACATTGGACAAACTCACACAACATAAGGAGGAATACAAATGCTAGAAGATGAAGAACCAATTTTCAGTTGTCTAGAAATGTGAGATCATGCCGATGAAACGATCAACAACCGTGAAACAACACAATATACCCTAACACAATAATCTGACATAAATCAAAAATACGAAGGATAACATTACTTCAATACAATGGAATGAAACCTTCAATACAACGGAACAAAACCTAAAGTAGCAAAAATACAACCAAGATAGAACACCACCTCTATGGGCCATTGAGATCAGCTCCAGCATAACAAATTTTTCATTAGCCTGATCTTCTTCAACCAGTTCTAGGATTTCGGTTAAGAAATTACAATACCAATTCAACAGATCGCACACATTAGCAAAACACATTTTAATCGTCATCAAGTTTATCCACCCTGTGAAGAAAAAAAAAAATACCCCGACCAAAAATCTCTTTTGTTACCTAGATCTTAGTCGACCAACCATAAAAAAAACATAAAAAGAGAAAATAATAACAGTAATAAAATCGGACGAACCTTTATTTCCTTATTTAGGAGGTGAAACAGCGATAAACAATAATAAGAGTTGCAAAACTCGTTTCGATGCACCAATAAGACCTGCAAGAAAAAACAATCCTGGTGTTTGATACCGATATTTGCAAGAATCTATGAGTTTATACCTTGAAATTTCTTGACATATTCCCCTGTTCTGACATGTGCAATCAGTTTATGATATGTGCATGATCGAGGGTACCAACACAAAAAAAAAAAATGTTTGATACGGATATCTACAAGAATCAAGGAGTTTATACCTTGAAAATAATGGAAACAAAATTTGGATAGAAACTTGAATCATTCATTAGAGCTTGATGTTCTACTACGGACTGTAAACTTTTCAAAAATATTATTTACAATACAATTAGAAGGAATTGAGCAAATCACCTAAGCTGATTTCGAATGAGAGAAGCAGCGTCCGTTGTGTATCGTATTATTTTATGACCTGCAAACATAAACGACAACCACGAGATCGAGGCAAAAAAAAAAATCCGCAAGCAAGTAGAAGAACAAACCCTAAGAACAGGCACCGTAAAAAAAAGATCTTTCGCTTTACCCCAAGCATTTTTATACAGGTGAAATATTATTATTTATGGATTTATGCCTTATATTTATCAAGAAAACGGCAAAAAAAAAATCCTTCTCTAATTTGAGATGAAATTTAATATTTACTAAAAAAGTTTAGGAAATGAAATTTTAAAATTACCAAAAAATAATTCTAGCAAGATAGTTTTGTTTTATCTACCGGTTTATTTTAGGAAAATATATAAAACAATGAGGTATTGTTTTTGGTTAACTACTATATTAAAGCTTTTTGATATTCATGGAAAAATATCTAAAATATTATTGTTTTTGGTTAATTATATGTCTTTATTTATGGAGTGATTTTTTTTCTTCTTTTTTTTCCTTCTAATAGAACGTATAATGCAAAAGAAAAAATGTTTTTTTTTTTGTTTGTTTCTTTTTTGCTGTTCTTCTCATGACTTTTTTATTTTTTTATTTTATAGGATTCATGTTCAAAGTTTTGTTAACCTATTCTTTCTACAGAGAAAAATAGTGTATTCGGATCAAGGGTGATCAAAGGTCCCTAATTCCAGGTATTTTTACTTTTTAAACTTCAACTATTGGTATCAATTTTATTAATCTTAATTTATCGCGATCGAAGTTGTAATTGTAATTTTAATTTTATCTGGATTAAAATTGTAAGATTGCAATTATGATTAATTTAGTTAGCAACAACTTGGAGTTGCAATTATAATTATGTGATTTTAAGAATTGTGGTAGAACTTTGGACATTGGACTTTCCTTAATATTATTATTTTTATTTCATGGTTGTTTTAACCCTATGATAATTAAATCATGATGTATTATAATTCATTTTTTATTTATTTATATTATATGTATCTTAATGTTAGGATTCAATTCTTTTAGGTAATTAGTTGTTTTTGGTAAAAATTTATTGTGATTGTCTAGAAAATATATTGTGGTACAAAATAATATTTTCTCAGATATTTTTTCAAATTTTTTATAAAATTAACAAAAATAGATAAATGGTGGGGCCAGAATCAACCAGAAGCTCCGATTAACCACATCGCTCGAAAAAACTCTGTTTTTATATAGAGAATGTGCATATCTTTACACATTCATTTTCATTACTCTAGGATATACTGAAGATATTCAGTATATATTAGTTTCATTTTCATTACTCTAGGATATACTGAAGATATTCAGTATATATTAGTTTCTTAGTTTTCTTCATATTCTGTAATATACTTGTTTCCCTTTTTAGTATTGTATAGCCTGTATATAAGAAGCAGTGCTTCATTGTAATTGATACACCATCAATACATAGAAATCTCGATTCCATGACTACTCTTTTCATGGCATCAGAGCCAAACAAGATCCAACCTTCCGCTGCAAACAACCAATAGTCACATTTCTTATCAAAATTTGAAACCTTCCACATCATTCATGTGTACCCATCCTTGATCTTTTTTTTCTACACGTGATATCCTTTTCATCCACCATGTCTCGAGAAGACTCTCAACCTATCACCACCAAGTTTGATGGACCAAACTATAATCTCCAGAAAAAGTCATCAATATCAAAAGATGTGTCTCCGTATCAATGTAACTACTGCAAGGAGTTTGGACATACTGTGAACAACTGCACATCACCAACCTCCAGAAACATGCGTGAAAAGAGGAGGAACTTCAATACAAATACACCAACAAGATTCAGTACAACACGTATCTCATCTAAGATAGAAAAGAAACATGAACCGTCTCTAGCTGATATTCAGGCGATGATTAAACAAGCTATATCAATTGGTAGTAATCCCACAATAACTTGCACTTGCAATTCCTACAGGTATTTTCTCAACTGGATGGTTTCTCGACACAGGTGCTTCCAACCATATGACGTTTAATCCTCAATTCTTTGAGAGTTTGCATCAATAATAACTCCTAAAATTCATACGTCGATGGAGTGCAGATTAACGCAAGCCACATTGGGTGGTTAAATCTTCCAACAAATTGTGTATCACGATGTACTTCTAGTTCCTAAGATTACCATGAATCTTATCTCTATTTGTCAACTATATGTTATCAAGGGTTTAAAATTAACTTCTTTCCTTAAGTTTGTGTTATACAGGATCCAGGGACGGAGAAGCTAGTTGGGATAGGCCGTAGAGTGGGTCGACTATACCTCCTAGAGATGCTCATTATCCCTCCACAATCCAAAAACCAAGTTCCTGCTGTTTCAGCCTCTACACCACCATCCACCACTTCCCTATTTATGTCTTGGCATTCTAGGTTAGGTCATATTTCATTCCCTCGTCTTAGATACATGATTAATAAAGGTCTGTTAGGATCAACCCAACTAGATAAAGAACCTTGTTGCATTACTTGTAAGCTAGCTAAACAACCGGCACTACCTTTTAATAGCAATACCACTTTTTCCACTGCACCATTTGATCTTGTTCATTCCGCTGTTTGGGGAAAATCACCTATTGTTTCCAAATGAGGGGCTTTATATTATGTTATCTTTATCGATGACTACACAAGGTATACATGGATATATTTGTTCGGTTCAAGGTCAGATTTCTTAAAAATATATACGAGTTCTCTACCATGGTCAAAACCCGGTTTACAAAAACTATTAAAACCTTCGCGTGATCAAGGGGAATATATATCAAATCCATTTAAAGAATTTCTCAAGTCTGAGGGTACCCTTCTTGAATTGTCTTGCACGAAACCCACGAACAAAACGGTGTTGCGGAACGTAAACATCATCACATAGTAGAAATTGCTAGAAATCAGTTACTTTCTGCATCGGTTCCCTCTAATTTTTTGAGGGAGCCTGCCCTTACTGTTGTATACACAATAAATCGTATCCCAACAGCTATTATAGGTGGTATATCTCCATATGAACGTATTTATGTAGAAATACCTAATTATTCAGAGCTTCGTGTTTTTGGTTCAACCTGTTTTGTTCTTCTTCCAGAATGAGAACGTAACAAACTCAGTAAAAAGAACTCAATATGTGTATTTTTAGGATACGGGATAGAACAGAAAGGGTATCATTGTTATGATCCAGCAAGTCAAAGACTTCGTGTCTCTCGTCATGTAACATTCTGGGAGAAAATACCATACTTTTCCCTTCCACATAAGTCATTTGAAAATTTCTCGTATAAAGATCCTTTTGATGTTGAGTCTCTTCCATTAGAATCCATCTCTGACTCACCTATTCCCGAGACCAGTATACAACCAGAAAGTTATCAATCCTCCACTCCTGATACTCTAGATGTGCCTGAATCCTCTTCGAATCACTCTATGCCTCATCCTGACATTGCTTCTCAGGAATGGGATCACGCACTGAAGAGATTACTTTAGCTCCTCGAGAAAGGCGTCCACCAGCTAAGTATTCTGACTATCATTGTTATCTCTCAACTATTTTACCCTTGTATGAACCTAAGAGTTACAGGGAAGTATCATCAATTCCAGAATGGCAACACTCAATGAAGGAAGAATTAATTGTTCTTGACGAAGCTGGAACATTTGACATGGTAGATTTACCACCTGGAAAATCTGTAGTAGGATGTAGATGGGTTTATAAGATTAAGAAAAGAGCTAATGGATCGATCGAATGCTATGAATATCGCCTTGTTGCTAAAGGTTATACTCAGGAATATGGTATTGATTACGAGGAAACATTTGCACCAGTAGCTCGTATGATAACAGTTCGTACCCTTCTTGTTGTTTCTGCTGCTCGTGGATGGGATCTTCACCAAATGGATGTTACAAATGCCTTCCTTCACGGAGACCTTGAAGAAGAAGTATACATGCAGCCACCTCCAGGATTGTCTCATTCCCAAAATCAAGTCTGTAAGCTTCGTTGAGCGTTATATGGTCTCAAACAAGCACCTCGTGCTTGGTTTGAGAAGTTCAGCAGTGCTGTTACTCAATATGGATTCACTCAAAGTGCATATAACTCTTCCATGTTCCTTAAAAGGTAAGATAAAGGGATTGTTCTTCTTCTCTACGTTGATGACATGGTTATTACTGGGAGTGATTTGGAAGGAATCAATGCTCTGAAATCACAGTTAAGTATGTCTTTTCAAATGAAAGATCTTGGCCATCTAAGATATTTTCTCGGTATTGAAGTTGATTGATCATCTAAATGATATTTTGTATCTCAAGTGAAGTATGCTACGACATTATTCATCGTGCGGGATTGGTGATAATAAAACAAATCCATACTCCTCTTGAGGTAAATGTTAAGTATAATCCAACAGATGGGAAGATTTTATCTAATCCTACGTTGTATCGACAACTAGTGGGTAGTCTTAATTATTTGACTATCACACGTCCATATATTAGCCATGCAGTACATGTTGTGAGTCAATTTATGTCAGCTCCACGTTCGACACATTATGCAACTGTTCTTCGAATCCTGCGTTATCTCAAAGGTACGTTACATCAAGGACTACATTTTTCTTGACATCGATTTAAAGCGAAGGTATATTCCGATTGATTGGGCTGGTGATGTAACTGATCGTCGATCAAGGGCTTCTTCTAAAGATTGATTACACATCTGGTCTAAGAGAATGGTTTCCTTAAATTCATCTAAAGAATCTCCCAGTAAAGTGTCATGCCAATTATCCTGAACTAAAGTGCTAATCATATTCACTTCTTCTACATCATCATTCTCAAAAGGTTGTCTAGTAACATTAAAGACATTTAGTTCAGTGGTCATATTACCAAAGGATATGTTCATAAGCCCAATCCTACAATTGATGATGGCATTAGGCGTGGCTAAAAATAGGCGACCTAAAATCATCGGATTTGAGCATTTGGGTCCTGAGCGGTTGGGTGTCCCGAACAACGAAATCCACTGGATAAATAAACTTATCAACCTCAATCAAAACATCCTCTATGACACCACGAGGGACTTTTACAGACCTATCAGCTAATTGTAGTGTCATTTTAGTCGGTTTCAACTTACCAAGACCAAGCTGGGTGTATACATGATACGGTAGTAAGTTAACACTAGCTCATAAGTCAAGTACAGCTTTATCGACTATGTGATTACCAATCATACAAGAAATGGTGGGGCATCCAGGGTCCTTATACTTAGGGGGTGTTTGGTTATGAAGAATGGAACTTACTTGACCAGCTAAAAAGGCTTTCTTTTGGACATTAAGCTTACGCTTTCTTGTACAAAGATCTTTAAGGAACTTGGCATAGCGAGGCATCCGCCTAATTGCTTCTAATAACGGAATATTGATGTTCACTGTTTAAATGTTTCCATTATCTCGTTAAATGTCGACTCCTTCTTTGTTGGGCCCTAACAAGCTGCGGATATGGGGCTCTAGGCACAAAGGTAGTCCTATCAGGAATTTCTTGGGACTCCATAGGGATTGTTTCGATTTCCTCGATTCACGGGTTCCTCTTGGGAAGTAGAAGGTGGAACTACAGTATGTTCACTAGGCATGGCTACCTTATTGTCTATTGTTTTACCGCTCCTAAGGGTTTTTATCGAGTTCACATGGTTTGATGATTCCTCACCAACTAAAGATATTTGATGGACTCCCCTAGGATTGGGTTGAGTTTGAGTAGGAAACTTACCTTCTTCTCTCTCACTTAAATACTTAGCTATTTGGACGACTTGAAGTTCTAATTTAGCAAGAGTCTGGGAATTATCCTTATGGTTCTTCCTGGTTTCTTGTTGAAATCTAAGGTGTTTAGCTGATAACATATCATGGTTCTTTACTAACATAATAAGAGCTTCTTCTAAGGTAGAGATCTTTTCTCGAAGTGTTAAAACCTGGGTTTTGACTTTGAAGGGTTACTGAGTATAACCAAAACCTGGGGAGGATGAGATTTACTAGACCGACCTTGATTACGGCCCTTAGACCAATAAAAATTAGGATGGTTTCTCCAACCATAGTTGTAGGTCTCTGAGTATGGGTCAAACTTCTGACGGTTCTCAAACCTAGCATTGTTATAGACAGCATGAGCTTGCTCTTCACTAACCTGACCTTCAAAAAATTAGTTATCGGGCTCTATTCCACAACTAGAGACTTGAGAGGTTCTATTAGATTCAACAAGGGACCTATGTTTAGACTGACCCATTTCCAAAGCTTCTAACCTTCTAGACAAAGAAGCAAACTTAGCATCTGACCTTGAAACTCGTATCTACCATATTGATGCTACTTCTATTAACCAAGAGTCTTTTAGGGGTTCAACACAAGACTCCCACTGTTGGGAATTCTCAAAGAACAACCCTAAGAAGGTAAAGGCATCCTCAAAGATCAATTACTAGTGAACTCACCAGCGCACATAGACTCGACCATGGCTTTGGTCGAATAGTCTAAACTATCATAAATAATCTCTACAAGTTTCATCTTATCAAATCCATGGTGAGGACACTGGGATAGGAGATCATTGAATCTCTCTAAAAACCTATAAAGAAACTCTCCCTCTTGTTGCACACTGGAACTAATTTTATGTCTAGCAGTTGCAGGTTTTATGCTTAGGGTAGAATTTCATATAGAAAGCAACAATAAGTTCCTGCCATGTTTCAATGGATTCAGATGGTAGGTTGTTTAGCCAGGTCTTAGATTTATCTTTCAAGGAAAAGGGGAACATCTTAAGTTTCAAAACTGTATCAGTAAGGTCTTTTATTCTAATAGTCCCACAAATTTCCTCAAAGTCCCTAATATGAAAATAAGGGTTCTCATCATCTTTTCCTAAGAATATAGGGATCATCTGAAGAATACTAGGTTTTATCTCGAAATTAGCCATATTGGCTGGCAATTTAATGCACGAAGCTCGGTTGGTCCTAGTTGTGAACATGTAATCTTTCAAAGTTGCCATCGCTGACACAGCTGAAGTACTAGGGGTACTTTCCTCACGATGAGATAGATTCTCAAAACTGAAGTTTCCAAAAACAGGCTCTCAAAAGAAGAGTCTTCGAGCTCCCCGCTTCCACAAGAAGAATTACTAGGTTTTTCACTAATCGACCTAGATTGTCTCTTTTCCATGCCCGCTCTCTAATAAGCTCGGGCATACACTAGAAAAATAAAAGAAAAAGAAAAATCCTAAAAAGGAAGGGAAGTTTTATGCAAACACAAACAAGGCTGACTCCACCAAAGCAAACCTAATGATTTCTAGCAAACAAAAAGCATGATGGCTCCACTTAGATTATTTGTAGACCAGCTTCTAATCTTTCGAAAAGGAACTCGTTACAATCTGAGCAAACCTCTCTGAAATCAATCCGAGTTTAAGTAAGTTGAATAGAGGCGAGAGAAGCTGCGTGGATCTTTGATACCCAAGGCCTCACCGGCATTACAAGGCGGCGCAGTCACGCATTCAACTCACATAAACCATCATGAACTTCGAAGTATGCTTAAAAGAGTAACCAATATTTTTCGAATGACTTTCCTATTAAGCTCGTTACCCTATCGATCTCGTTCTATTCCAAATTTTAAAGCTTAGGTTCGCGTTAAGTATTATTTTCCTAAGGCAGGCAAGAAGAGAACGGTGATGAAATCCGAACCCTTATCTTGTATGGCAAGTCCTTGCCCTTTACTAGGAAATTAAAGCAGCCGTTTTCAATTCCTCGGCATTTATGCAAATGAAGGAATACAGTAACTCGCTGACAGGGGATTCACGAGTGTTTCGACAAACTTACCTCCCGTTCCAGATGGGGGATGAACCGTTGTAGTCGACTCGGGCCACGACTCCAATGTCGTGTACGAACCGAGGGGCCGAGACGATATCGTAATCGTCGTCCTTCTCTGCACACAGTTTATATTTAAACTACCCTTCCGTAGGGTTTAAAAATAATGTCACAAAGTTTAAAGTCCAAAAATAAAGTGCAAAAGAAAAGGAAAGTCTAAAAAAAAAAAAATGTCTCTCTTTTTTTTTTCTCTTTTTTTTTTTAAAATAAAAAATCTTCTTCTTTTGCTCCTTTCGCTTTGCCTTTTACTCCAAGTCTTTAAGTATTCACCAAAAGCTTTGGAAAAAATTTCTTTCGCTCCAAATTCCAAATTCTGTAAGGAAAAGACAAAAACCCAAAAACGTAAAGAAGAACAAAAACAAATAAAAACCTAAAAAAGAAAAATAAATCTAAAAACTCTAGCCTAAAGACAAGTCTGCGGCGGCGGCGCCAAAAATTGATGTGATTTTCAATTGAATTTTAGTAAAGGTTCGTTGAGACTTGTGAAGGTTCGATTTTTAAACTTAATAAAACTAAGAATATAGCAAACTCAAATATAAAAAGGTGTTTGTGAAAATTATGGAGAGACTAGGGCTACGATTCCACCAAATTCCGCACTCATATGGTTCAGATATCAATTCTAAATAATAAAAGCTCAAATGATAAAGTTTTATTGACTCTAATTCATTGCCTAAGGTAGATTTCGAAAGTAATGGGTGTAAAACTAAAGCATGGGACATCAAAATATCTAAGCTAAGCATGACCCGTCAATTGTAATCACAACCATTCAATCAAACTCATAAATCAATTGAAAAACAGTGCAAATAGTCGTAACAAGAATTGATATAATTACCACATTTGTGAAACTTGGCTTCCCCCCGTCGCCCCAGAGGATGAGTTTATCTTCTCATCATGGAAACACGCTCAAAATTTGATTTCATTGCTCAAAGGGTGTTTACAAATAATGAAATGGAGAAAAACTATTAAAAACCGGGTTTGTAACACTTATTTCTGTTACAAACTAGTTGTTCTGAAGAGACGATAAAAACAAAGTGTCGTAGTCACTTTGAAGACAACGACTTTGTCTTACGGGTCTAATGTTCTTCGAGCTCTCTTCAATGGCAGCAGCAACAGCAGATTTTCGAACTCTTGTTTCTTTGCTCTGTTATCTCCCCAATCACTCTGTAAACCTTAAATGAGTCCCCAACACCCTATATATACCCGACAGGACCTCCAAAAATTGCATTCAACTCCCAAATATTCTCTCATTACTCGGTAATATTTTGTTTCCATTTATTCAAGCTTTCGTGTCTGCAGCTGTCAATATATACTCAATCACTCATCGAATGAATGTGTACACGAATCATATGGTGCTAACATGTTCAAAACGCACGCCATCCTTCCAAAAATAGAACAGAAAAATTCCCGAGCACACTTCCATCTCTGTTTTCACGAGAAAAATGCATCTTCGCTGCTTCACCTCAACATGGGTCTTCTAGCCAAATTCAATCGAAACAAAGACCCATACCAAGCATGTTAGGCTCAGCCAAGTCATCCCAACCAATCTCAACCATTGAGTCTCCTTCTAGCACGTCCAAAACTCGAACCAAAAATCTGCCATAGCCTGTGAGCTTTTCCCGCCAAAACTGGATTCAAACGATGAAGATGGGTGCGATGGATAAATTTGGGCTACACATAGCCGTGGGTGCTAAGAGTGAATTTGGGCTGCACATAACCTTGGGAGCCCCTTAGCCAAATCTAGGGTCCGTTTAGCAAATGTCCTCCGGGGGTACCTTTAGCAGTTTTTCGAGCTGATTCTTCCAAAAACGTTTATTTCCAAAAAATACCTAGAAACACATAAAACGACACAATAAGTACGAAATCGAGTACCAACAATACAAAAAATTGAGGACAACTTAGACACAAAAATGTGTCTATCACAAGGGGACTTGTAAGGAGCAAGTCTTAAGAGACACGAGAACAAGGGGACTTGCAAAGAGCCAAGTCAAGACAAGGGAATCTATAAAGAGAGTACATACACCTGAAGAAGAGTAACTCCGAAGGAGAGAACATCCTGCCTAGGCGATGAGCTGAGAACACGCCCAGCTAGGCAATTCGTAAAATTTAAAAATCAGAAGTCCAGGGTAGGCCGCTTGAGAGATGCAGTAGACTGTTGAGAAGGCTAACGCCTCGCCCAAACAGCCAGGGGACTTAATGTAGATACCTGAAAAATACTAAGGGAGAAGCGCGGCCTCCCCGTATCCAGAAGAAGGCACGAAACAGTGTCCCACCTGATGGGAAGGCGTGAGTCCTCCCCTCGTCCCCGAAGGAGGTGTTATCAAACAAGTTATCCCCACGACATCCGAACACACGTGCAACGGTTAAATAGGACAGATCTTCTAGAAGAATCGAGGTACAGGTTAATACGATCGGAAGAAGCAATAGTAATATAAGGAAAATAGAAAAGGACACACACCTAACACTCTCATTTGAGGAAATAACTATAAATATGGGTCCTTTCCCAACGAAAGGACTCAGTGATATCATTGTGGGAAATTGTGTTCTACTTCTAGGAACTAGTCTCTACAACCTATTTTTATATGTACCCTGTATATTCCTTACTGTGTACAAGAAGAAGAAAAAGTCTAGGTAACTCAAGAGAAGAAGGAGAAAGAACGAAGAGATAATTATACAAGAGGCGATGATAAGGGATTAACTTATGCGAATCTTACTGCACCAACACCAATTGAAGCCAGCTCAGATGGTCTGGGGAGAACTAAACAACGTTGATGTCACGCGTTCAATTCTCACCCACCACGTATTTTTCACATATTTTTTCAGAACACCAAAGAGCGACAACGTGATAATAAATGATGCGAATTATAAAACTACTTCACAAACAGGAGCCAGCACATTTTAGGTGAAGTGCTCAGGATTGATGTCGGAGGATTGATTCTCTACTCACCCATGTTTTTTACATGTTTTCTTCAACTTCGCAGGACGAAGAAATAAATAAGAGAGCGGCAATATGATTTTCTATGACAGACAACAGTCACCAAAGTTGGTGAAGTGCGAAGTTAATGAGTTTCAAAATGGTGTTCGAATCTTCCCTCATGCGTATTTTTTTTTTCCGCACATTTTAGGAAAACTAAGGGCGAAGTTTATGATAAACTTTAAGCATGGTCAAATATTTTCACAAGCAAGAGTTCGCACAAGTAGGAAATCTCCAATTGGTCTAGAAACATTATATTATGATGAGTCTAGTCTATTGACTGATCATGTAATACTGTTTGGTCCTTTTTGGACAATTAAATTATAGTTTGGTCCTGAAATTATGGTTTGAATACTAGGGTATTGTCCACCCACACGGAATATTATTTTTCTGTTACCAAAACAGCCCTACACGTGCTCGGTTTATTGTTTGGTCCTAAATTTTTATTATTTGGTCCTTTTACCAGCATATATAATCGAGAAAACCTCTCGGTTTCGGTTTTTTTTCTCTCTCCGTGGAAGTTCTTCTCTCTCTGTGATTTTTTTTTCTTCTAGGGTTTACGAAATCTTTGAGATTTCGATCTTGATACCAAGATCGATCCGATTTACAGCAGATTAACTTGATTTCAGAGTTACGGAGGTTGATTTTAATAGCTTAATTTGATTACGGAGGTTGATTTGTTTTTCAAGATTCGGTTGACTACATTATTGATTGTTGGAGTTGATTTTTGGAATCACGAGATTTGGAGATTGGTGTTTGGAATCACAGTTCGAGAGATTCTTCTTCTTGGTAAGTTTTCATGCAATCCTTTCCTTGATTTGAAGTAATTAGTTTTTCTTCTTATTGTTGATTCTTTTTGTTCGAAATCAAAAGAAGTAATTAGTTTTTCTTCTTATTCTTATTCTTATTCTATAGATCAGCTAATTTTTTCTTTGATTAATTTTTTTTTTTAATTTTAATAGACTTCACTCCTGGGAATGAAGTCCATTTCTATGGCATGGAATGAAGAGGTTTTAATACACTTCATTCCTGGAGTGAAGTCCATTTCTAAGGCATGGAATGGAGAGAGTTTTGATAGACTTCATTCCAGGAGTGAAGTCCATTTTTTCTATGGTATGGACTGGAGAGGTTTTTCTAGACTTCACTCCAGGAATGAAGTCCATTCTATTGCATGGACTATAGAGAGTTTTAATGGACTTCACTCCAGGAATGAAGTCCATTCTATTGCATGGACTATAGAGAGTTTTAATGGACTTCATTCCTGGAGTGAAGTTCATTCTTTTGTCAAGGAAGAAGTACTTTGTTGCTTTGTTTATAGTTAGTTTATATGTTAGTATGTTAACGAATGAACTCTTTTTAAGGAATAAGTAGTCTTTTTAGTTTATTTGTTTATCTGTTAGAATGTTATTGAATGAAGTTATTTTGTTTCATTTTTCAGGTTCAGAATGGCGCTCTCAAGTTGTTATGCAGTTGTGTACTACAAAGGGAATAGTATTCCCTTTGAAGTTTCTTTAGATACGATGATGCGTGACCTCAAAATACATGTTTGTGATTATTGGAGAAACTTGACTCATCGTAGCATAAGATTTAGGGATGGCGAAGGTTGTTATAATGCTATCATCAATTGTGATTATTCTCTTCAAGGACTAATTGTTGTTACTTGTTCAAAGGAATTTCCTAGTTTTAATTTGTATGTTGAGGAGGCTTCTAATGGTGGTGCTTCTACCTCTTCTACCTCTTCATCTCGTATTTCCACATGATCGCTCGGTGATGATGAATCATGTAGTAGGTTCAACGGCTGAGACTTCAAAGATTAAATACGACGGAAGGTCATGAGGAATTAAAACCTCTTTTATCTGCGGGGTGGGAAGATATTTTTAAAGGTGTTGGTCAAGTTTTTCATGGTGGTGTTGATGAGGTTCGCTTAGGCGTCAAAGAAATATTCTTTGCAAATCTGTTATACGATTGAAAAGATTAAGAATGATAGACTTAGGTACACGACCAAGTGTGGTAGGGAGGTGGAAAAGTGTCCTTGGTATCTGCACTGTATTCTAATTGATACGCAGAAAAATATCTTTGCTATCAAGGAATTCAATGGGGAGCACAAATGTGGTGGTGCTTATCAGCTGAAGGAACCACCTGTGAAGAAGAAATTGATAAAACATTTATTCAAGGATCAAATACGGTCTAATCCATCTTTAAATCCCAAGGATATGGTTGCTCGGGTGAAGAGTTGTTACGGTATTAACATAAAATACCACCATGCTTATAAAGGGAAGGAAGCATCTAAGGCGGAGATATATGGCGATGATGTAAAAGTTATACAGATCTTGTTTGGTATGTTGAAGCAATAAATGCTACCAATCCTGGCAGCTATATCAAGTTTGAATATGATAAAGTGACTAAATGTTTTGAGGGCTTTTCATATGTTTTTTGCTGTATGGAAGGATCTGGGTTCATTCGTCCCATGCTTTCTTGTGATGCAACATTTCTCACTTTGGGAGATTCAAGGGAACATTGATGGCTGCCACTTTGGTGTGAATGGGAACCAAGGTACTTTTGATTAGTTTCTACTTTGATTAGTTTTCTACAGTCCATTTTATATGAATGGACTTCATTCCAAAAATGAAGTCTAGGAAAGATATATATTGATTCTACAGTCCATCTTATACCGAATGGACTTCAATTTTGGAATGAATTCTAGGAAAATTATAAATATTTGATTCTACAGTCCATCTTATACAGAATAGACTTCATTCCTGGAATGAAGCCTAGAAAAGTTATAGATATTGATTTCTATTTGTTATCTGGTGTTATATTTGATTTCTATTTGTTTTTACGGTGTTATAGTTATAGGCTTCATTCCCGGGAATGAAGTTATAGAAAAGTTATAGATATAGACTCGGTTTTCTTTCATTTCTGTAGGTTTCTTCCCTTTTCGTTTGCTTTAGTTCCTTCAAGACATTCAAGGTTGGGAGTGGTTCATGGAAAACTTGCAGACATTGTGTCGACTCTCGTCTATTACATTTATCACCGATCGTCATGAAGGGTCAAGCAAAGTATTCCCAAGTATTTTCCCAACTCTTATCATAGTTACTATTTTTATCATCGAAGAATAACCTTCCTATCAAAAAGGACATGAGAAGTATAAACAAGTTCAGGATTTGTTCCATAAAGCCGCATACTCAAGCTCTGACGTTGCAAATATGAGTCTGCTTTGAATGAGATGTGCACCATAGGATGTGAGTGGGTTGCCAAGTACATCGAAATATCGATCCCAAGCACTGGGCAAATGCTTTCTTTGTAGGATGTGGTATGGTGCACTCATCAAGTATTGCAAGTCTTTTAATAACTGGATTCATCGTGAAAGGGATCGCCTCCGGTGCTCTTGTTGATGAGGCGAGGATAAAGATTATGAGGATGAGTTCGGAAAGGCGTGAGCTTGGTAGAACTTATCGGGATAGTTTGACTCCCATATACAAAGCTTTACTCAAGTCACATGTCGATATAGGTCGTCCATGGAATGTTACCTAGTCGAGTAATGGTATATATGAGGTTCACTCACCCATTTCGCATGTTGTTGATCGATGAAGATGACGTGCACTTGCCGAGAGATGGAAACTATTTGGTTTCCCCTGCTCACGCCACTGCTGCTATTACTATGAGTGGTATTGATATTTTGAGTTTATTCAGCCCTTACTTTGGTTCAAACCAATTCCCATGACTCTTATGCTCCTGCCATTCGACCAATTCCCAACTACGATAGGCCGAGGCGTATGAACTGAAGAGAGTCCTTCTGGTATTCCAAGGCCACCTCCCGGGAGACCGCCAAAGAAGGGTATTCGCAGTGCTTATGAGAAGGAAAGGAGGCCTATGAAGTGCTCCAATTGCAAGAAGATTGGGAATCACAACAAAGCTACACTGTATAGTGTATTAATGTGGAGTAGTATGCCTGAACTTTTATTAGTTTTCTAAATTAGTTTTCCTTTGTGAACTCCTTTTTTTTGTTCTGTTTTACGGGATATGCACTTATTTTTGTTTTGTTCCCTGTTTAGGATATGAATTGGTGGTTTTTTTAGTTTGTTCTGTTTCTGGGATATGCACTTATTTTTTAAGTTAAGTTTTCCTAGACTCCATTCCAAAAATGAAGTCCATTCTATGGACCAGAGAAGTTTTCTCTAGACTTCATTCCGAAAATGAAGTCCATTCTATGGACCAGAGAAGTTTTCTCTAGACTTCATTCCGAAAATGAAGTCCATTCTATGGACCAGAGAAGTTTTCTCTAGACTTCATTCCGAAAATGAAGTCCATTCTATGGACCAGAGAAGTTTTCTCTAGACTTCATTCCAAAAATGAAGTCCATTCTATGGACCAGAAAAGTTTTCTCTAGACTTCATTCCAAAAATGAAGTCCATTCTATGGACCAGAGAAGTTTTCTCTAGACTTCATTCCTGTAATGAAGTCCATTCTATGGATTTGTATAAGTTTTTTTACTAGACTTCATTCTGGAATGAAGTCCATTCTATGGACTGTATAAGTTTTTACTAGACTTCATTCCTGGAATGAAGTCCATTCTATGGACTGTAGAAGTTTTCCAAGACTTCATTCCTGGGAATGAAGTCCATTCTGAGGGGCGAACTGTAGTCCAGCAAAAACATCAAAGGAAACTACAGATGAAATATTATAGATGAAACTATAAAACATATTAGAGTATTAATTACATTAGAAGCTAATCTTAATCTAATAGACAAAATACCATTTTTTAGAAAAAAATTTTGTTTCAGTAATAATCTATGTCAAAATACTATAGTTAAAAGAATAAGTAGATCAGTTATATATGACATTGGAGAAGCTAAGGTTTAATCATTTCGATCTTTGCAACCATCTTTAATCGGTTGATTGTTAAGAAATTCTTCATTAGTTGTTTCACTCCAACTTAATCCATCTTTCTCATCATTTAGAAGCTTGCACGCCATTCTACGTATCTCCACCGCCGCATCTTTTTTATCATTTCATCTCTCGGAATCGATCTTGAGATTTCGGGAGCAATGGCTTGCAACTTCGCTTTATCCAAGTAACATGTATTGAGAAGGCAATCCGGATGTGCTCCACCCGATCGAGCACTTGCATTTGCTCAATTTTTAAGTCGAGCCTCTTTCTAGATCATTTTTCACCAGCCATTTATCAATGTGTGGTTTGCAGTAGGCAGCCATTTTCCTTGCATTATTTGCACATCTTTCTCCTATTTCTCCTCTTTTGAGTGAGTTGTAATGCTCCCACTGATAGTCTCTGATGTCGTAAACAAGCAGGTGCCAGTGTAAACCCATAGGCCCTTTTGATTTGCCTTCACCAGGCAGGTTCATTGGAATGATTAACTTCTGAGTCTTGCTAGGCATAGCTGCTATGAAGTCGTCAATCTCACCTTTCCTATCATCCACTTTCTTCTCATGGAAATATGTCTGCAAAGATATATATATATAAATTTTCAAATTCACAATACTATCAATACATCATAAAAATGAACTCCAACATATATGTGGACTTCATTCTAAAAATGAAGTCCTTTATGTGGACTTCACTCCTAGAATGAAGTCCATTATGTGGACTTCACTCCTGGAATGAATTCCATTAATGTGGACTTCATTCTTTGCTAAATAGTTATAATGAATAGTTGCCACTAAAATTTCTTAAAGTAAGGACTTACAAATGCAATAGGTGCCATAATCTCAAAGTGTATGTATTTCAGTGGATTTTGGCTGTCTTCGCTATCCATTTTTGCTCTCTCTCTTTGTGCTGCTATCTTCCTCTTGTAGCAGTAGTAGAAAAGAATTAGGACATCAAGGTCTTTATTGAACATTAGATCATTAATGTGTTCTCCTTGGACACCAAACTGAGCTTTGTTAGCGCATCATCTATAACCCAAAGGCGCTTGACTGCAGGAGGATAAACAAAAACTTCAACATTAATGATATAAACAAAAACCTCTACATAGATGAATGGAAGTTCATTTTTCTGTATGTTTTCCTACCTTTGCATAGCATGTTTGTAGAAGGTACCCAATAATTTTTTTTGATCTCTGTCCAATGTGGAGAAGTATGGAGACTTTTTCAGGTCCCCCATATTTGGAACAATGGGCATGTACGCTCTCAGCTGCTTTTCTTGCTCTCTCTTCTCTGCAGGATGATGATCTGGTTCATTTCCTCTTCTCTTCTTGCTTGCTGCATCTTTTTGATTTTCTTTCTCGATAGCAGCAGGTACATTCTTTCTCTTCTTCTGCTCAGCATTATTCTCCTGGTCAGCAGGTTTAGGAGGAGTCTTCGAAACAACTTTCTTGCTTGCTCGATTCTTCACTTGTTGTTCGTTCTGCTCAACGTTCTTCTCCTCATTTATTGGTTCTTTCCTTTGCAGTCTCAATCTAAACCTCAGTTTCGATTCACTGTAGTCCGATCCACTGATGTACTCTTTTCTAAGCACATTTGTTGCCTTTTTGCCCCTTGTAGTCATCCCGTGTCTTTCAACTACTTTAATTGGGGTTTTATCACTGTCTGAAGAACCAAGACCATGTTTATTCAAATCAAAGCAACTATTTGTGATATTGTCTCAATGTTGTTTCTTTGGCTCAACAACTTCTTCATCTTGTCTTTCAACAACTACACCAATCTTTTGGCTCAATGTTGTTTGCTTGCTCAACAACTATCTCGTGTCATCCCAATCGAGAAACTAGGAGGACTACAGTTGATTTGATTCAAGTCTTCATTCTTCTCATTCTTGTCAACAATAATCTGCAGACTCGCATGCTCTTCATTGTGAACATATTATCTCTTGTCTCTTCTTTGCTATAAATAATTCAAAAAAAAATATAAAACAATTCAATAATGGTATTGTGCATCAAAAATCAAAGTTCACCCCTCAGAATGAACCCATAACATCTATATGTGAACTTCATAATGGTATTTTGTATCCAGAGTTCATCCATGAGAATGAACTCCAACCTTTATGTGGACTTCATTCCAAAAATGAAGTCCTTTATGTGGACTACATTCCAAAACTAACTTTTCTATTCCATTATAGAACAATACTATACCCTAAATTTTCTATAATGTACTTCACTCCAAAAATGAAGTCCACATAATGGACTTCATTCCAAAAATGAAGTCCCTCATAGAACAATAATATACCCTGAATTTTCTAAGGCACGGACTTCATTATGTGGACTTCATTTTTGGAGTGAAGTCCAACCTTTATATGGACTTCATTCGAAAAATGAAGTCCATTATGTGGACTTCATTCCAAAAATAATATACCCTAACTTTTCTATTCCATTATGTGAACAATACTATACCCTAAGTTTTCTAGACTTTATCCCAGGAATGAAGTCCAACCCAGTAAAGCATAAATTTTTTTTAAAAAGGGATAAGAATAGTTGGAATTTTTACCTAGGTTCAAACATTGATCCATATTTAAAGGAACTCCAATGGCTGTCTGCATTGGAAATGAAGGTAGCTCTTCTTCAGCCATCGTATCAAGTAGCTTTTCCATAGCATCAACTTGAATAGAAGGATTCTACAGTTAAGACGCGGAAAGATAGGAGCAGTCTTACGGCAGCTTCCATATCAGCATCTGATGCTAGAACAACATTTTCATTCCCTCCACCAGCTTCCGTGCCTTCATCCACTTGTTGATTCAGTATATTGTTTATTTCATCACTCAACAATGAACTCTTGTACTCATCAGGGAAAATTGTACGCATGTATTCACAAGCCTGTTCTGCCATGAATTTCGCGACATTCCCACCTTCATTATCAATGCATCAACCTCGGGTTGCTTAGAAGACAAGTGTTCTACAAGGGACTCCATCTTCCCGTCAAAAAGTGTCTTTGAAGTTGTTGCTTCTGCAAGTGAGTGCTCAAGTTCTTCTTTGCTTTAACAAAAGATGCCCCATCTCCTCTCGAATGCTTTCTTGTCAACTTTTTAATCTCTCGAGTATGTTTAACTCTCGGTTCTCTATCTCACCAACATGTGTAGCTTTAAGACTTTCTATCGACTGACATAAGGTTGAATTCTTCCTCGAGCAACTGCCTTTGTCTTGGGCTTTTGTTGTTGAAGTAGCTTTTTTCAGCCTCGTATATTCTTCCGAATTTTTTCGATAAATGCACACACAAAATGAAACCCAATTACTTCCTCATTCATAATTTGAATTCATTAAAAGGAATGAACTACGGGTTCGAGCAATTGACATTAACGGTCGGAGTTCATAACAAGTTTTAATAGACTTCACTCCTGGGAATGAAGTCCATTTCTATGGAATGGAATGGAGAGGTTTTAATAGACTTCACTCCACAGGAATGAAGTCCATTCCTATGGCATGGAATGGAGAGGTTTTAATAGACTTCATTCAGGAGTGAAGTCCAATCTATTGCATGGACTATAGAGATTTTTAACAGACTTCACTCCACAGGAATGAAGTCCATTCCTATGGTATAATGAATTAACAATTTTTTTATCTTAAAGTGCCTATTTCATAACGAGGTTTGAATGCAATATAACAATATCATATTAATCTACTTTGTTACCTCTCCAAAATCGTCAACATTCATTTCTATGTGATTACAAAGGCTCTCAATGTTCCACCTTGCAAACCTTGGACAATAGGCTTCTCTATTCTGCACCTTCCACTTGGGTCCTATTTTCTTTGAATGCTCAGCAAACCAAGGCTGCAAAAAAAAAAAAAACTACACTAGTCAGTTTTTCAAATATACAAAATGAAGAAATATACAAATGAACTGCCAAAAATAATAATGAAACATATAAGTATCTAACAGTTTTCATCTCATCATCAAGTAAAGGTAACATCCTTGAAGAACCTCTTTTCAAGCTTTCCATCAAATGCTTGTGTATGAGATGCGGCAAAGACACTATACCTAGTGACTCTAGGCAAGCTAGGTACTTGGAGTGTATGGAACCTCCATCACCAGTAGTAACAAAAATGGTAGACAAGAGAAAAAGTTCAAACATTGTTACAAGATCTTCAATAGATCCTTTATTCTTAATCAACTCAATAATTTTATCTTTCAGTTCTGTATTCTTAATATCAAAAGGTTTCCTTTTCGGTGGATCAAATTTGTAGGTTTTCCAGAACCTTCCACATGTGTTGTCTATCTGGTTTCTTGAGTCCAAGAAAGTTTCTTCTATTCCGCCGTCAGGGATGCATGGTATTCCAAATATTAATGACAACTCTTCAGGTGAGGATCTGAGCACAAATGTTTGTTCCCCTACTTTGAAAATGAACACATGATCATTTGAACCGGGAATGAACTGATGTGTGTAACATATAATTTGGACGGCTGGTAGTGACTTATTCCATGCAGTAGCAACAATGGTCTCTTCCAGAAACACTTTGGCTACATTACCCAATGGACTCCTATACAATGCACGTTTCTGTTCTTCATTCAAAGCCTCTTCATCCTCTAGTGCTTTAATCTTTTGGACAAGTGCAATTACTCCAGCATAGCTACACTTTATCTTCTTATCTACATTTTTTAAAAGAAAAACAAAAAAACATTAACGCTCAAGGGTTTTTCATAAAGTATTAGGTGATATAACGAAGATAAAGTTCATTCTATCTATGTTATGGACCGTAGAATATATATCTAAAACTTTTCTAGACTTCTCATAACTTCATTATATCTATGGGATGGACTGGAGAGGTTTTTTTCTAGACTTCATTCTAGGAGTGAAGTCCATTTATAATGCATGGACTGGAGAGGGTTTAATAGACTTCACTACTGGGAATGAAGTTCATTTCTATGGCATGGACGAGAGAGGTTATTCTAGACTTCATTCCTGGAGTGAAGTCCATTTTATTGCATGGACTATAGAGAGTTTTGATAGACTTCACTCCTGGAATGAAGTCCATTTCTATGGCATGGAATGGAGAGGTTATTCTAGACTTCACTACTGGGAATGAAGTCCATTCTATTGCATGGACTATAGAGAGTTTTAATAGACTTCACTCCAGGAATGAAGTCCATTCCTATGGCATGGAATGGAGAGGTTTTAATAGACTTCACTCCTGGGAATGAAGTCAATTTCTATTGCATGGATTGAAGCGGTTTTAACAGACTTCACTCCAGGAATGAAGTCCATTTTTCTATGGCATGGAATGAAGAGGTTTTAATACACTTCATTCCTGGAATGAAGTCCATTCTAAATCTTGGGCTATAGAGAGTTTTGATAGACTTCGCTCCTGGGAATGAAGTCCATTCTTATGGCATGGAATGGAGAGGTTTTAATGGACTTCATTCCTGGAATGAAGTCCATTCTATTGCAGGGACTATAGAGAGTTTTAGAATGGACTTCACTCCTGGAATGAAGTCTATTCTTATGGCATGGAATGGAGAGGTTTTAATGGACTTCACTCCTGGGAATGAAGTCAATTTCTATGGCATGGATTGAAGCGGTTTTTCTAGACTTCACTCCTGGGAATGAAGTCCATTTCTACGACATGAAGTCTAGAAATGGAACAAGACGAATCAAAAATCTACATGCAACAAGACGAATCGAAAAACCAAAATAAAAAGTATTCAGAAGAACAAATAAACATCGAAAATGAAGAATAAAACTTCTACTACTTCGAATTAGGGTTTTTTGGTACCTTTCGACGGTTTCTTTGATTTGGATTTCTTTAAAACTAGTTCTTCTTCAACTTCATTTACTCCTACAAACTCAACTAATTGACTGTTTCTTTCTTCAACTTCTTCAACTTCATCGTCAGAAGATGATTCCACTACTTTTTTTGCCCTTCGATCTTCTCATTTTTAGGGTTTTGATTTCTCTTTTTTTTTCTACTGTTTTTGATTTTGGGTGTTTTGTTCTACTGATTTTTGTGAGGATTGAAATGATTTTAATGTTTTGATTTCTGGATCTTGAAGAAAAAAAGAGGAAGCAGTTTTCTGATTTTAATGGCGGACGAATCAGTTTTCTGATTTTCTCTGATAAATGAAAATGGAAAGAGAGAGATATCGTGGAAAGAGATAGATATCTCATGGGCGGTTACAGTGGGACCAACGACACGTGTGATTATGATGACGTGTGTAAGGGGTATTTAAGTCTGTTTCATATTTTTTTTTAATTGTGGACCAAATGCTAATTTTTTTTTCTAACAGGACTAAACTGATGTGGGCCCAGGCATAAAAGGACCAAAAGATATTTTTCTCTTCGCACAATTGGTTAGGTGCGTTAAATTCGCGTAGCAAGAGGCGGGTTCG
The DNA here is from genome assembly GCA_023531295.1 of Papaver armeniacum. Classification (NCBI taxonomy): domain Eukaryota; kingdom Viridiplantae; phylum Streptophyta; class Magnoliopsida; order Ranunculales; family Papaveraceae; genus Papaver; species Papaver armeniacum. The sequence goes on along the minus strand of JAJJWW010015003.1, from coordinate 219,185 downwards.
AATCCCACCTTATGCATTTTTTTTAGGTCGCCAAAGGCGAAGATAAGGCTAAGCTTCAGCAGTACGTTGATTTCGCACACAAGAAGCTACAAGTCCGGATCCCACCCCCAGCACAGATTTTTTCTAAAAGATCGTTACAACAAGTTTGCTCACACTAGTTCAACACCAACAAAGATTATCAGCACACTAAGAAGAAAATGGGCCAATGCTAGAGTCAAGAATCAAGGTCAAATGGAAAAAAAAAAAACAGCAGTAAGAAAAGAAAAGTTGCAGAGGTTGAAGGAGAAACTCAAAACTACAAGAATAGAACGCTACAACAAAAATGAAGAAAAACACAACAAGCACAAAGAAAAGCGAAGAAAAGAGAAGAAACAACAATACAAATGGAAAAAAAAGGAAACAATAAGACCTCAATAGGGAGGCAATAAAATTTAAAACCTCTAACTAGGGAGGCTAGGCATCCAATTGTGGCGTGCACCCTAGTTCGCACATGTGCAAGAGGCAATATAAATAAGACCTAACGCGCGTCATAATTGGGAAAAACCTAGTAATGCATGGCTCGGGCGAAAGCCATACCATCCCCGGAACCCGAGTCATGGATATTAGGGGCGAAATAAAAGCCTATCCTAGTAGAGACTCCTTAGTTGAAAAACTAAGGTACCAAGTTCTCTATCATGGAGTGTAGAAACTCGATCGGGCGTCGGGGTACACGGTTGAGTCAAGAGTGTCGGGGGCGTCTGGAGCGTACCTCGCCGCTCTTGGCAAGTCATGTCTATGATACACTCGGTCCTCAAGAAACCCCACTTAGGGTGCGGTCTTGTAACCATAAGCCATATCGGCTGAGGGATAAGAGGCCGCGAACATAATTGATAGTTACATCACTGGATGGGAGGAGCCCACCCTAACCCGGTAGGGGTACGTCTCCTTGAAGGGGCAATCAGAGGGAAGATAAGGACGGCACTTTGACACAATGTCATGGGCCTTCTACTCACGGGAGTATCTAGGCCTATCACATTGTCGCATAAAAAATATCCTGCCGAGGCAATAATACGAAAGATAATAAGGCAAGATCAATGGACTATTACTTGAAATAGTAATGGTCACCTGTGATTTTGCCGCTCGACCAAAAAGAATACCCTGGGGCAAGGATAAGTCCTATTAACAGGGTGAGGCTGATTAAGACCTCTACTTATGTGGGCACAATAAGACCTCCATAAGAAACACGAAGACCTATATTGTGATCATATTATTATTATGCGATACTAATAATGCATGAATAAACAAGGGAGGCAATAATACAATGCGATAAAATGATCTAAATATGGACAAAGAACAAAGGTGAGAAAGATGAAGCACAAGCAAATGAACATGCGAGGAACAATAAGTACGCGAAGGGGAATGCATATACTAAAGATCAAGACAAAATAATAAAGAATGAAAGCAATTTGAAGTCGCATCAACATTAGTGCGGCGCAATAAGCTAAGTAACACAAACATTATCTATACGTTCCATTTAATCAACAATAGATAAGCATTCTCCTCATATAAGCATCACATTCGCATAGCACAAACATTAAGCATTTCATGGCATAAGCATCGCATACGCATTTCATGGCATAACCATCACATAATCGTTATAATCGCACAAGTGTTTTCCAAAATTTTATGGAATAATGTCGCATGATAAAGCACAAAAGAACCAATACCATGCAGGATAAAGCCGAGGCACGATAAACAGGATGACATCACCAAAGGAGTATGCGATTATTTCGCTCAACTATTTCGCATCAACAACTTGAAACCGAGTATACAGCCGCATGAGAAGAAAAGAAGAGGCAGAGGCATGACAAGAATGAAGGGCGGTACCAACAGTTCAAAGAGAGTGTTCCACATCCACAACAACATCATCATCAAGCATCACTAAAGCTCATTAACCCGAAAGCAATAAATTCCAAGCACAAGTTCGTAATAAACCTCACCAATCGAAGCATCTCGATCTTCATCAACAATTCTTCCCTCATAACTAAAGAGCAAAGGCGATCATGGACTACCAAGAAGATATTTGATGTTCTTTACTTTCTCGGTCAGAATCATCTCCAAAGAAGACGCTCACTCATGAATAACAAGAATCTTCCACAACAATGGAGCACGCGAAATAGAAGTTATCTCACAGAAGCCACACATAATAGTTCACTAACCTCCAACATCAACAATCCACGAAGCATCATCTTTACAAGACCAAAGACACTCAAGCTCAACAAAATCTCTAAAGCACCAAGCCCGTTAAAGCTCCAAGTCGTTCAATATCAACAACCAATCCTCAACCTCAAACAACATGATTCTCACGCAAGTTCAATATCATCTCAACTACTCCAACACCAAGTACGCAGAGGCAAAATAAAAAATAATGAATCATTCCATCAAGAATTTGTGAACAACAACAATAAGTTTCGGAACTTCACAAAAGAATAGAGGCAAGTATGTACTTTTCAAGTTTAGTATTCTTTCGCTCGTTCCTTCAACAACAAAAATCAAAGACTACTCCAACATCACGCATCTCGCTCCAACAACTACAACAAGGCAGTTTTTTTTATTAATGATCGCTCTTCAAGCAATATTCAAGAAAAAAGAGGCAAAATGTAGGGATAAAATATCGCACATGTAGTTATCATGCGAAGTGTTATAATTGTACAAGAGCGAGCTAGTTGCGCACGTAGCATATCCAAAATGACGGAACCAATGACGTCACGAACTCATGAGGAAAGTGTGAAGTCTGTGCGAAGTTCAAGAGCACGTGCGAGAAAAACCTATGTAAGCGTGCGAGGGTATCGCACGTTAGATCCGAAAATAGGGCTTTCTTAGTTGTCATCCACTATGTAAACACCTATATAAAGAGAAAGGCATGAGAGAGAAGGGGAGGACACATTTTTTTGTAGAGAGAGACTTTATTTTCTTTATCATCTTCTTTCCCAAAAAAACTAGATCTAGAGCTCTACCAAAAACCCATTAATAGAGATTATAAATGTAATATTCATGTAACAACAATCATAGTGAAGTATCATGGATGTAGATCACATTGATCGAACCATGTAAAAAATCCTTGTGTCCATTTACAATTTTAGCACTCTTATCATGATTTTCATATTCAATATGTTAGATTTCTACAAATTCTTAAGGGGTGTTAGTAGTGGGATTTTCCACTACTACAGGTTGTAACACCCTTTTCTTTGGAATAAAATTTTAACCTTTCATTCTCAAGAAAAAAATTGGCTGAGTAAATGAGTTGCTTCATCCGTTCTTCATATCACTAAAATTGAAGGTAATATGTGATTTGATTTTTCATAAATGCCCTATCGAATTGCACTTAGGCGTGTGCTAACTTCTGAAAGATATTTTTTTCATTACGCAAAATGAAAGAAACACTGTAGACCAGTTACAGAAAGATAGACAAAAAGAGTTGTATCCTTTCCAGCCGCATTGCAGTTCAACCTCTGCAATTAAGGTAAATAAACTTCTTACGAAGAGGCGTACTGGCTTCTTAAGCAAACGACTGAATAAATTTCCTACTAAAGTAGATAATAAAACACAACACTAGAAGAGTAAAGAGAGGGCCTTGAAATCTAACTAAGTTAAAGAACACTACGCTTACACTCAGGAAAGAGATCCAATTAGCTATCGTTGCCATTGCTCCACATAACCCTCTAATTTTTGTAGGGTATATTTCAGAGTTAACAGTCCACGGGAAGGTTTCTAACCCTGCTGACACGAAGAAAATGTAGACGCAAAGCAACGCAGCTGCAATAATCCAGTATGCAGATCTTGGGCAACCTAAGCTTAGGTAATAATGATCTCCGGGACACTTGTTCCAGTCGAAGGTGCATGAAAGAAAAGATCAACCATAATAAGATAATCAATAAGTAATATATGGAGTAACAAATTTCTTGCTTATTTACTTACACGTATATCTTCACGAAACCAAGGTATAGGTCCCGAAAATCTATTCACGCAAGCCAAACAATCCCATAATACTTCACAAGGTGGGATATCCTTTATATACATCAAACACTAGGTCGTTGGCATCAAATACTAAACCAGTTCGAGAATGAAAAGTGGAAGAAGGGTACCTGTTCTTGAGATGCTAGCGCTCCTGAATCCACAAAAAGTTTCCACAAATGGGTTAAGGTTCCAAAACTATTTGTGTTATTAGCAGGTGCCGCCATAAAAATAAAACTCAGCATACAAGTCGCCGTTAGCAAGGTATCAAGTGTAATGTTAAATCCATTTTTGCTACAAGGAAAACATACACTGAAAATGGCACCGATAATATTGTGGTGAGCATAGAAGTTCAAGAGAGTGTACTTTTGGCATGTGATGTGGTCATGGATGGGAATTACGGATATTCCTTCAGCCCCCCACATTGTAAACACAAAAGGAATAAAAAACATTAATGCGTTTAGACTGACGAACTGTTGGACAACCTGAAGACTAATGCCATAAGCAAGTTGTTTACGAACTACATGCTTCCCTTTCTCATTCAGAGTCTTATTTTCATCCTCAAGTCTCAAGTTTAAGGCACTGATCTCTTTCGCAACATCATTATCATCAGAGTAAATTAATCTCAAAGCTTCAACAATATCATCCCTTTTCCTATCCTGTTTAAAATGAAAGAAAACTTGTAAGCAAGTAACTTACTGGGTTACTAATTTCTCACAAGATATGGATAATTCTTTATGACTCACCATTATGTAGAGCCAAGCAGGCGATTCAGGAAGCGATGTTAGTACTAATATAAACTGAAGTAGAGCTGGAATGCACGCTACTATCATGATATTAGTTCTTGCCGGTTCTTGAAGATTGGTGTGATATCCAAGATAAAAGGACAAAAGTTTTCCGATTGCAAAAAATAAACGAGAAAATGGGTCATTTGTCCAAAAAAATTTAAAACACGGTTCAAATGGACGAGTAAAAAAAGTACGGGTGAAATAGCCAAAAAAATAGCAAAGATGAAACCGGATTCATCCGGCTTATACTTAAAAAATAGCAAGGATGATATTGGATGCATCATGTGTAAAATAAAAATAAGAAAAAAATATTTGAAAATGGACAGATGAAATTTACATCCTCGCCTATTTTTAAATTTTTGTCAATTTAAACAATATCTTTTTAATTTTTGGCTATTTAAACAGTATCAAAACCTAAGTGTCTATTCCACCCGGAAATTGTTGATTTTGGTCTTTTTGACCAATTTTGTGAAAATAAACTACAGTTCATGCAGATAAGAGTATCTCGTAGTATGGGAAGAGAAATTTCGGATACATAAAGTGGTGAAGTCCCGGAGATCAATCCAACACCAAAACTTAAGATTATCTTTCCGGTAACAAAATGTTGCCACATCATGAGTATTCCACCAAAGATGATTAATGCATCTGCGATCAGAATTGATCGTTTTCGACCCAAGGAATCATTTGCCCAACCAGCAAATAAAACACCAAATACGCCACCGAAGAAACCCGTGTTCAAAATAGCTTCTTGTATGAGAGAATGAAAATCATCTTGGATATAAAGGAGACCGATGATGATTCCTGAGTAATACCCATAAATGAATCCTCCTAAGCTGATACAAATGCCGTGGTACAACGTAACAACAACGTCCCGGGATTTTGCCATGATTCTTCTATCCCAAACTCGGTGAAATAATCAAGATAAAACAATATTTGCCAAATGAGACTTTGGAGGTATTGTTTAGATAACTAATGAGGTTTGGGAGGTGCTGTATTGTTTAGATAACTTAGACTGACTAAATCAACTACTAATGATCCCCAAATCTCAGAAACAAATCAGTAGCCGGTGGTGACTAAGTAGTAAATACAATCCAAATTATATATATTAAAAAAAAAATCTACAAAATGAGTAACAAGCCGTGATTTTTGGTAGTATTTTGAGAACCAACTTTGACCGTGTTCCTATTAAACCGGGGAATATTGACAGAAACATCTAATGGCCTCCCGGTAAATAAATAATTGAGGAAATATCCAGAAAAATATTTGCATTGTAGTGACTTCGCGATTATTAACAATATTTTTAGGTCACTGTATTGTTCTCGGTAGCTGTAAATTTTAGTAATTGCCAAACTCTGAGCCATAAATATGTGCTAAATGGAAGAATTTGGGTCCTGATGCGATGCAAGGCTCTGCCTCTGAGATAAATGCAAAATTATCGTGAGGCCAATTTTTTTTTTTTTTGTAAACCTGATCCGTCCCAAATTAGATGAGCTAATTGGTTTTATATTTTGTCCCAAATTAGATGAGTTATCTCTCTAATTAAGGGGATATTTCTAAAATTACCCTTTTAATTGATTATTAACAATATTTGTAGGTCACTGTATTGTTCTCAGTACATTTTAGTAATTGCCAAACTCTGAGCCATAAATATCTTCGTTTGATTGGGGCCATGAATATTAACTTGGGGCCTTGACATTTTATTTGCACCCCAAATTTTTCAGGGGCGTATTATTTTATTTTTTTTGCTAAATCACAAATTTTTATTAATGAGAATATCTAAAAAGGATTACAAAGATTTAAAAGGAACAGAGAAAGAGAAACCAAAAGTCAGCAAAAAAAATCAAAAATCAAAGATTAAACTAGCAAAACCTGTAATTCTTTTTTCCTGGCATTTCCAGCTGGATTAAGAAAGATGGCCTTCCTTCATGAATCTTCACTTCTCCCAGATTAAGTCATGCACCTTTTTTAGCCAAATCATCTGCAGAGAAATTGACTTCTCTCGTAGCAATGAATGTATAATATTTCATTTATAGACTCTGCAAGCTTTTTCCCATCTAGTTTGAACAAACCAGGGGATACTTCCTTTCTTGAAATCTTCCACTGCTACTTTGGAATCAGAGCTGATGATAATTTTATTATAGTGTAGTCTCACTGCTCATTCAATTGCCCACACTACAGCCATGACCTCTGCAATGTAATTGGTAGCAATGCCTATACCACCTGAAATAGTCCCCAACACCTGACAAGTATGATTCCTTGCAATGATGCCAAAACCTGCATCCCCTGGATTGCCAAATGCTGCTCCATCACAACAAAACATTACATACCCTTCTGCAGGAGCATTCCATTGACATTCTACAATTGAAGTGAATTTAGAGAAAATGTTTCTAATGTTGAAGAAGTTCAGAACCTCTGAATCATAATTTTGGTTCCATCTGATTCCCTTCATTCTATAACTTCCTTCATAAACCAGAGTTATAATTCTACATTTGAACTGAAGATCATTAGGCTGAGAGTTTTCAAACATTACCTTGTTCTTCTGAAACCAAAGTTCCCTAATTGTAGCATAAGCAGCAATTGCCCGGACTTCTTGTATTATGGAACTTTTATGCCTTGCAATTGTAAGAATATCATCAAAAGAAGTTGGACTTTTAAACTGGAAGGAATTACAGAGACATCTCCAGATTTTTGTGCTGAAGTTACAAGACCACAAAAGATGATCCATGGAATCTTGATGAGCTTTACATATACAGCATCTTGAGGCTATGGAAAAACCTTGATTCACCTTTTTTATATCATCCACATAAACACCTTGTATGATTTTCCATACATTACTTGCAATAGTAGGATGTAAAAAAGTTTTCCAAAGGTGTGATGGCCATTGTAAAGGAGGTTCTTTATGCCTTATAATGTTAACAGCAGAGGATGTTGAAAATTTACCTTTAAGATCACCACTCCACACAATGATATCAAATCCACCACTCACTGCAGGAAGCAAGGCAGGCAGATTATCTTGAATTTCTTGTGGGATCATCCAGGTATGCTGAGGTAATAAATCTTTAACTTTCATACTCAAATTAGCCTTGACATAATCTGTATAGCCCATAATTTCAATTAAAGGTTGATCTCCAATCTACACATCAAACCATACATATATTTTCTCCCCATTCCCTATATTCCATCGAATGCCATCTTTCAATTGCTGCCATGCCCACTTCAGTCCAGACCATACTGAAGAGTACTTCCATTTAGTGCACCATTGACCATTCTTGTCTCTGTATTTGACAGCAAAAAACCTTGACCATTCATCCTCAGATGTATGCATTTTCCACATTATCTTCATTAATAAGGCCTTATTAACCACTTCAAGTCTTCTAATTCCCCAACCCACCTTCATTAATAGGAGTGCAAACTTTATTCCAAGCTAAAATGTCATATTTTCTAGTTTCATAATCCCCCGACCATAGAAAATTTCTCATAATCCTTTCACATAGTTTAATTATTGACTTTGGCCATTTATAGATTGCCATTGAATATAAAGGATAACTAGAAAGAAACAGACTTGATTAAAATCAATCTGTCATGAAATGCCAATAATTTCCCTTTCCATCTTGCTAATGTCATCTCGCATCATTTCAACTATTGGCCACAAAATAGATGATTTAACTCGCCGGGCATGAGGATAATGCCTAAGTATTTATCTGGAAAAGATGTAAGCTCCATATGCAATAATTCAGAAATTTGCATTCTTCTTTGAGGTGTGCAACCATCTACAAAGCACTTACTTTTACTTCTATTTATGATATGTCCTGAACAATCTTGATACTGCTGTAGTAATTGAAATAAACTCTTTAGACTTTTTTTAGAACCATTTGAGAAGATGAAAACATCATCAGCAAACATCAAATGAGTAGGGTGTGTTCCTTTTCTGTTTACCATAGGTTGTAGTTTACCTGAATAAACCAAATTAGTTATCCCCCTGCTTAAAACCTCTTCCATAATGATAAACAGGATTGGAGATAGTGGATCTCCTTGCTTTAATCCTCTGCCCATAGAGAAGAAACCTCTGGGTCCACCATTGACCATTACAGAAACTCTTGCCGATGCAAATAATATTTGTAACCACTGGCACCAATCGATGAGAAACCAAATCTGGCAAGTACTTGAAATAAAAATTCCAATTCTTGAATCATATGCACGAGAAATATCTAATTTTAATCCAACATTACCACCCCTCCTTTTAGATTTCATTTCATTAACAAGTTCAGACGCCATAAGAATCTGTTCATGAATACTCCTTCCTTTGACATATGCAACTTGATGTAGGGATATTAGTTTTGTGATTAACTGTCCCATTCTAGATGTAATATTTTTTGTGAAAACTTTAAAGCTCACATTACTTAAACCTATGGGTCTGAATTGGCTAGGCTTTTTAGCACCTTGTACTTTAGGCAGAAGTACTAAGAAGTTAGAGTTTAGACCCTTAGGAATGAACTTTATTTTCCAACAGAATTGAACAACACAAACCAAATCATGTTGAATAATACTCCAGCATGCTCTATAGAACATACCCGAGAATCCATCAGGACCAGGAGCACTTTCAGCATCAATGTCAAAAATTGCTTGTTTAATTTCTTCAGCAGTCGGCAAGGCATCTAACATTTGCTGATCATCTTCAGTTATAAGTTTAGGAATAACATCAAAAAGAGAATTATCCACACTAGTTTCTTGATACTAAAATTTCTGCTCAAAAAAATTGACAAGAAGATTTGCAATCTGTTCTTGAACTGTGATTAAATTTCCATTTTCATCTTCTAGTTCAGTAATAAGATTATGAGAACGCCTAACCTTGAGATTAGTGTGAAAAAATTGAGTATTACCAGAACCTTCTTTAACCCACTTTATTCTTGATTTTTGCCTCATCATGGTACTATATTGAACTTCTCTTGAGTTATACTCATTTTGTGCTTGCACCAATTCATTCAAAGCAATTGTATTGTGTGGATCATTATCTGATATGAGCATCTTGTTCTTGACATTTTCCTCAGCTTCCTTAATTTTTTGTTGGATATTTCCAAACACATTCCAGTTCCATTCCTTTAAAATTTGCTTAAGTCTTTTAAGTTTATTCATAAATACAAAAGCTGGATCCCCTGATAATGGTAATGCCGAATTATCTGCAACTAATTTAAGAAATCTTGGATGATCAAGCCACATCTTCTGAAAACTCAAGGGAACATTTTTTGGCTTGGGTATGTTAGCACATCCACCAAATAATGGAGAATGATCTGAAACAATCCTTAAACCCACTTTATATCCCCAATCCTGAAATTTATCCAACCATTCCAGATTGAAGAAAGCTCTATCAAGATGACATAGAATCCTTTTATCTCCATATTGACAATTGGACCAAGAAAAATCTAATCCAGTTTTTGGAGCTAGTATTAGTTGACATTGATCCAAACATTCATTAAAATCTAACATTGACCTTCTAGAAGGAGATCTCCCTCCCACTTTTTCTTCAATTGAAAGAACTGCATTGAAGTCACCCAACACAATCCAAGGCTTTTTAAACTCACTAATCATCTGCATTTCAGACCAAAGAAATCGTCTTTGCACCATATTGACATTAGAATGTACCCCAGATACCATAACTTCACCTACTTACACTATAATCATCTGACTTGTAATAGATACAACTGAAGGAACTGAAATAGAATTACTCCAAAATAACCAAATATTACCCTTGTGATGAGAAGAAGAATTATGAATTGCCATGGATTGCATCCCAGGAAGATTCAATTTGTTACAAAAAGAAGGAGTACAATGAACATGAGGTTCTACAATCCAAACTAAAGAAGGAGAAAATTGATTGACTAAAGATCTAAGTTTCTGCTGGGCCCTAGTTCTTCTAAGGCCCCTTAAATTCCAAAAGATGATTTTCATGTTGGAGAATTGGGGTTTTTTGGACCCCCCTTACCAACATTTTCCCTAAAGTTGTATTTATTTTGAACTTTAAAATTATTGCCATTACCTTGCTTAGTAGAAGGAGCTGCCACATTTTTAAGATCATTCTTATCAGGTGGAGCATTTGCCTTAGCTTTATTTTTTACTGCATAAGTAGAAGCAATAGAAGACCAAGAAGTAAAAGCAACGAGTTACGAGGTAACCTTTACGAGTGCCATAATCAACAAATTTAACTACACTTGTTTTCTAGTTCAAGTAGCTTGACTATTTGAATTAATTTACATGGAGCTAATTCAGCCATAATTTCTTCATCAACATCAGTAATAACTTCCTCCTGTTGTTCAAGTGCACTAAATCTTCCACCTACTAGAGGAATGGATTCCGGAGTACTTATTAATTGTTGTGAAGAATTAATACTACTAATAATTGAATAAACTTCAGTTGGTTTTGCACAAGGTGTAGCAACTTTACAACTTCTTTTTCAGCTTCAACATCTGATCTATCACATATATCAAAAGGAATATGATTACTTGCAGGAGTCTGAACTGGGCTTTGCTGAGAATTACTAACATTTGATTGTTGTTTATTTTTCTCCACTCTACATTCAGTAGTAAGATGACCAACAATCCGACAAGAGTGACAAAACTTTGGACAATCTGGAATTGATATATTCTGGAGAAAAAAAACCCTTCATATTTGGTGTTAATCCAGATTTTACTAGGAATATCTTGAGCAAAATCGACCTCCACAAGAACATTTGCATAATAACCCACTTCACATCGTTCAGTAGCAGCATCAATTTTAATTGGAGTACCAATTTCATCACAGATCTTAAATAGAATCTTTTCTTTTCAGAATTCCAAACCTAATCCAGGCAATCTAACCCAAATTGTAGCTTTTGAGGTTCTTTGATACTCTGGATGAAAATTAGATACCCAATTCCTGATTCTTAATACTTGATTTTGAACTTCCCACACTCCAGTTTTGATATAACGACGATCCACTTCATTATCAAGCTTAATAGTGAAAAACCCTTTTCCCAATGGAATAAGCTTACAATTACCAACCAACTTCCATTGATTTCTCAATATAACAACAACATCAACAAACTTAATTTTCTGTAATTCTAATCTGCCTATTAATGAAAATTTCCAAGGATTTAAACCCTCTTCAAAAAGATCATCAAGCAAATTAATAGACGGAACTTTTTTAACAACTTCATTATTACCAATTTCAGACATATTGATGTTAGATTTAGGACTATTATCCATCAATCCAACCATCTAATCATAAGTAATAAACCGATTGTGAAAATACTATTTTACCCTTCACTAAAAATAAATCTTAAAAACCTATTAACCCTTAATCCTAAGCCCCAATTCATTTCTAGTTCTAAACAAAAAGATCACTCCCTCCCCTCTCACCCTCTCGACTATTCTCTTCTCCTCCATTAACGACTCCAAGAAAAAGAAAAAAAAAATCTTCACCCGAAAAATTTGATTCTGATAAAAAAGGGTCGTCAATTCGACAAGCCTAAACCCTAACGATTTTTCATATGCATGTAGAGACCATAAAAAATCGTTAGGGTATATGATGATCAAGATAACAACCATATTTCTGGTTTTTATATTTTTTACCCTAGGTTAGAGTCGTTAACATAATATAGAAACCTATGACGATCCTCTATGGACGACCCTTTTTTAAAGGTCAACGACCCTGTGTGAAAAACAAAATTTCTCTCTGTCCCAAAAATTTTCACAGTCGTCTTGGTATAGACACACAAAATAACGACTCTTTGTGACCCAAGCTAAGAGTCGTCAGGGTATATCATATTACCCTGACGATTTTTCATAACTTGGAAAAGTTGCAGGTTTGAATCGTCAGTGTATATCATATTACCCTGACGATTTACCTGGAAAAACTGCAGGTTTGAGTAGTCATTTTTGGTGTCAATAGAGTCGTTGGGGTATACATCCCTCGACATTGACGACTCTTTCTCTGTGTTGTGACATATATCCAATCCATGGGAGAATTTAAGATAATCTTACCATCAACACAATCATCTTTGTTACTTGAACCTTCTCCAACATCATTTCCCCTACTTGAATTACTCATTTCTAAAAACCCCAAGTTTTCCTCTAAAACCTCCTCTTCTTCTTCTCAACTCACAAAAGAAAAAAAAATAAATTTATTCTAAAATCTGATTTTAATCTAACATAATCTAACCACACTAATTAAATTAACTTTATTAAGTTTTAATACTAATCATTCAGGGGCAGTTTAGGTATTTAGAAAATTTTTTGCTAAGGGGTGACTCAAATTAGGTTTGGGTGACCCTTTTTGTCCTCTAGTGGGAGGCCCCCAATTAATATTCATGGCCCCCAATCAAATGAGGATAAATATCCTGGCTTGATTGGGGTATACCCAAATTAATTGGGGTACACCAAATGAGGCAAAATAAGGTCATTTTGAAGTAAAACACAAAACCCCTTATCCACATATTTACAAAAATGGCTAATATACCCTTGATTAATTAATACTAATAAATGTGATTAGGATAATTAATTTAATTAGTTGATTAAAATTAGGTTTTATTTTAGATTGAACTCATGGATGTGGGTAGATTTTTGATATTTTTTTTTTTTTTAAAGAATTCTACTTGTAACGGAAATGAAATCGTACTACCCAAACACTTATAAATATGGGATTGTAGAGCTGCTGGGCGATTTTATACTCAAAATTACGGAAGGAATCAACATTTTCAGTTCTGAAAATATGAAAAGTCGGCAAGGTCTACGGATGAAGAACATGCCGACCATATCTCTGAAGGTGCATGGATGAAGAACATGCCGAGCAACTTATGGCCTAGGTCGATAAAAAATACCCCGCCGACTATAGGATTTTTGACATACAGAGAAGGTGTTACAATGCATGATTAGTCGGCAAGGTAATTTCATAACCTGCCGACTAAAATATAGTCGGCAAGGTATAGAGATGGATATCTTGCCGACTCACATGCTTCGCTAATTTCGAGAGATGAAAAGTCCGCATGGTATTCAACCTTATACCTGCCGACTATATTTCGATCGGCAGGGTCAACAAAAAATACCCTGCCGACTTTTGGTTCGTTTTGATTCTTCGTTTTTTTTTTTTTTTTTTTTTTTTTTGATTTCACATGTATAATTAGAGTGTAGAAGAAAGGTTTGATTTTTTTTTTTTAATATGTTTTGGTCGACATGGTTTTTTAGTATGAGCAATTTGGTCTTTTAACATGTTTTAAACACGCCTTAGCACACTAGTTTGGATAGGAATAAAATGGGTATACCCCAATCTCGCCCGTATAAATATGTGCCAAATGGATTTTTTTTTTTTTTTTTTTTTTTGGTAAAACCTTACTAATACTAATACACTAGGCTAGGCGGACCTAGTTCTTATCTATGCCGCTCTAGTGTTCCCATTACACTTGTCTCTGACGCCAAAAGAATAAACAAATCAATAAAGCTCCGTACGCGCCCAAAAGTTCTCTCGGTATTAACGTTCCCCCAGAACTTTCATACTTCACATTTTCTCAACATTATTTTTCTAGGGTTCATTTCCCCTTTCCGCTCTCTCGTCTCGTAGAAATCTCAGCCAGGTAGTCGACGACGACGATGAAGAAGATTTATAGTGTGTAAATAGTAGCAATAGTGATTGAAACTGATTATGGCATCTACTTCCGGTACTAAATCGATGGACGAACCTTCTACTTCCGGTACTAAAGAAACCGACGAACCTTCGGCTTCTTCTTCTTCTGTAAAAGATTTGATTGAACATGTTTTTTCTTGGAGTATTCAAGATATACTCAACGACGATCTATACAAACACAAGGTAATCTCTCTCTCTCTCTCCCCGACTCAATCACTCACTAAATCATTTTTATAGTTTTCAAGTTTGAAATTTGCCCTAGATTTTTTTAAATTTCCTAGTCTTGATTTCTTGAATAATTCACATAGATGAAGCGGATTATGCTTGATTTTATGCTTGAGTAAACCATTTTAGCCCCAATTTCAGTGATCACTAGTAGTACAGGTTTATGATGCAGTGCAGGATAAGCTGGTGATAGTGGCGTAGGTCAAGAAATGCAAAACTATAACCATTTTCCAAAGGATGTTCTACTGTTGGGTCTGTATGGACCACCACCATGGTGGTGGTGATGCCGTGATGGGTGTTTTGGTGGTCCACACAGGCTTATGGAAGTTGTACAGTAAGAACCATTAACCTTGGTAGCAATTATATGAATCTGCAGGTGACAAAGCATGCTTAATTAGAACATGTTTGCCTCAATTTAGTTATCACTATGGCTATTTCCAGAGATATTAGGTAAGCTTTGCAATTGGTCCTGCATAGACCACCACTGCGAACACCCATTACGACCATGGTAGCAGTGGTGGTCTATGCATGCCCAAATGTTATGGAAGTTTTAAAGTACGAACTGTCAACCTCAGCCGCAATTATATGGATTTGCAAGGGAAGAAGTACTACCTTATCTTGGCCGTTGTGATTTCCAGTTTTATGATCTAGCTTATCTTTACGCCTTCTCATATTTCTGTGTTAATTTGTAACTTCTCATTCTTGGATTTAGCTAAGGTGTGGTATTCATATGTGGATTTTGTACTATGATTGGTTGAATTTTGTATGTCCTGTTTAAACTTAGAAATTGTGTATGTTTCTTTTAGGTGGAAAAAATACCAAAGCGTTTTGAATCCGTGAAACATTATCTTAGCTCTTATACTATGCCATTACTCGAAGAAACTCGCATGGAGATTTGTGCGCAAATGGAGTTTATGTCAGGTGTACCTCATGCTGAAGTAATCTCAGTAGAGGAGTCTAAGCTGCATGAGGGGTCATTCTTGTATTGCGTCAAGGTCGATTCCTGGAGAAACCGGTATAATGTATATGACAAAGAACCGTACAGTCCGAAACCTTGTGATCTGTTTATTTTGGGCGATACTGTACCTGAGGTTGCTTCGGACTTGCAGCGGTTTGGAAGCAGTTGGTGTTTGGCTTCAGTTGTAGAAGATATGAAAGAGTCCGATTCTGTGGGGGACGAAGACAAACTCACATACTTTCAGGTTAAGACCCCAAAGCCCATAAAGATAGAGATGAAAGAGGGCATGAGGAAATCACTTTTTGTAGTATTTCTGGTAAACTTGGCGACCAATATTAGAATGTGGAAGGCGCTACATATGTTTCGAAACTTGAATATTATCAAGGAAGTTTTGTGTGCTAATTCCATGGTAAGTTATATTCACCACATAATCAGTATAAAAGTATATATGACTAGGTGTATCTGAAGCATTTAAAGACCTTTTTGTAATGGGAAAATAAAGGATGCAATTGCGCGATTTGGCTTCACTGTTTCTGGTTCAATTTTTGGAGTTGGTTTTTGTGTTAAAATTTTGGTTTTTCTTTCTTTTATATTGCATAGATATGGTAAAAAAGATAGTAAGATTTTTTTCTCCTCTTGAAAAGTAAAATGTTAGTATAACAATTCGTATGAAGTAATTGTGTGGGAAGTGATTTTCACATTGGCTTTATGGTAATGCAGGTAAAGGAAAAGTGTGGCTTCTGTTCTACACAAGGTGACAGGATTTGGGATGGAAAAGTTGATTCACAATTACTGGCTCTTAATGAATCTCAAAGAGCTGCAATACTTGGGACTATATCTGCAGTGCATTGTAACCACAGGTCTTCTGTGAAACTTGTCTGGGGTCCACCTGGGACAGGGAAAACCAAAACCATCAGTGTATTATTGTATAGCTTGCTAAGCATGAATTGTAGAACACTTGCTTGTTCCCCAAAAAGCATTGCAGTTGCTGAACTTGCGTTACGTATCTTAAACCTTCACAAAGATGCTTGCGAATCAAACTTGAGAAAGAGCAAGTCAGGTTGTTCATTAGGGGACTTTCTCATATTTGGGAATATGGATAGATTGGAGTTATGTGATGATCTTGGAAAGATTTATGTGGATTATCGTGTGGATAGTCTTGTAGAGTGTTTTGCTCCATTAACTGGTTGGAAGAAACTTTTCGATTCCATGGTGGATTTTCTTGAAGATTGTGCATCTCAGTATCGTTTGCTTTTGGATTATGTAACGGAGGAAATTGGAACTGATTCTGACGTCCACATGTCACTTTTCAAGTTTGCAAAAGACCGATTCAGAGCATTAGCAGTACCACTCAAAAGAAGCATCAGAATAATATGCACTCATCTCCCTAAGAGGCTTATTTTGCCGGACAATTTCGAAAAGTTAGTTACTCTTTGTGGTTTGCTTGAATCCTTTGAAAATTTGCTCTCCCAAAGTCAGGTGGCTGACAAGGAATTAGAAGAACTCTTTGCACGACAAGAAGATTATGTCGAGGCACAACGAAGTACAGCCTTTAGTTATATATTAGCCACCTTACACAAGATGAGAATTGAAAGTGTGCAGGTTCTAAGATCTGTCGGTCATTCTCTAAGTAGTCGCCTTCCAAGTTCCACAAACAGAAGTTTCTTAACAGAGTTCTGTTTGAACAATTCATCTCTCATCTTTTCCACTGTGTCAAGTTCATATAATCTGCATGTAATAAACCTGGAACCACTGGATTTATTAGTAATTGATGAAGCTGCTCAGTTGAAAGAGTGTGAATCAGTGATTCCCATGCAGCTTGAAGCCATACGACATGCTGTACTAATTGGCGATGAGTGCCATCCACGTGCTAGGGTCAGAAGCAGGGTAAGTATAACATCAATTTATTTGCTTTAATATGATGTTTTTGTTCTTAATATTTTCCAATGCTTTGTAATCTTAGGTATCTGATGAAGCTGACTTTGGAAGAAGTCTCTTTGAAAGACTGGGTTTGTTTGGGCATTCGGAGGATGTTCTCAACATGCAGTACAGAATGCATCCTGAAATAAGCTCCTTTCCGAATCGCAAATTTTATAAAGACCAGATTATAGATGCTCCTAGTGTTCTGTGTGAAAATTTTGAACGAAATTATATACCAGGACCTATGTTTGGTCCCTACTCATTCATAAATATTTCTAATGGAAGGGAGGATCCCGATGAAGCTGGGCATAGTATAAAAAATATGGTTGAAGTAGCAGTTGTTATGGCAATAGTGCGAAACCTTTATAAAGGTATGACTAATGCTGGTAAATTGATTGCAATATCTTCTTTGTTATACTATATATTGTTAAGTATAAGATTCAGTGTAGTTTTACATGTTATTGTTCTGCCATTATCATGCCTTTGTATTATTCTCAGTATTAGTTAGGACACCATTGTTGCTGTGAATTGATACCATAGATGTTAAATACAATTTATGTCACATTATTCTCAGTTGCATTGTTAAATCTTGATTCGTCCATTTATTCTACCTGTAAAGGATTTTTTAACTGTTTGCAGCATGGGAAGGCTCAAATCATAGCTTAAGCATTGGTATTATATCTCCATACGCTGCCCAAATTGCTGCAATAGAGAATAAAGTTATTCAGAAATATGAGAAGCTAAAGGGCTTTACAGTGAAGGTGATGTCTGCAGATGGATTCCATGGTTGTGAGGAAGATGTCATAATAATATCTACTGTTGGGTCTAACCATAGTGGTGGATCAGATGGGTTCCTTTCTAATCCTCAACGTACTAATGTTGCTCTGACACGGGCTAGGTACAATTAGAGTTTGTGTAAAAAAAATATATTGTGGGAGATTCCTGTACATGCTAATTTTGATCACACACATCTTTTAGTCTTCGTTAACTCGTTGCGTGTTAACTTTTCAGGCACTGCCTTTGGATTTTGGGGAATGACAAAAAGTTGTCTAGAATTGGATCTTTCTGGGAAGACTTAATTCGTGATGCAAAACACCGGCAATGTTTTTATAATGCTGATGAAGATGAAGAGCTAGTGAAAGCAATGATCAAGGCCAACAAAGAGCTTGATCAGTTAGATAATTTACTTAATGAAGATAGTATGCTTTTCAAAAGTGCGTTGTGGAAGGTAAGTCATTCCAAGATTAAATCAAATATCTACCATTTTGTTTGTTTCTACTCATTATTCATTGTCTCTTACCTCAAACTTACAGGTCATGTTCAGCAATAACTTTAGGAAGTCTTTTGGGAAGTTGAAGTCATCACAGACACAAAAATCCGTGGTTAATCTACTGGTTAAACTTTCCAATGGTTGGCGTCCAAAGAAGTTTAAGGTTGAAACTTTATGTGGTAACTCTGTCCAGTTTGTGAAACAGTATAAGGTTGGAAGAATTTATATTATTTCTAGTGTTGATGTTGCAAAATATTCATGCTACACCCAAGTTTTAAAGATTTGGGATATTTTACCTCTTGAGGAAATATCTAAACTAGTGAAGAGTCTTCACAGCATATTCTCCATATACACTGATGAATACCTCAACCGCTGTAAGATGGAACATGTTAAGGGGTATGTATGCTATATTTCATCTCACAAACACTAGTTTTTTTGTTGTAACGTCTCTTGAATTTGCATTCGACCTTAGATGGTGAATATTGGTCAATTCTATATTTCAAGGTTGCTTTACAGGTTGATTGTTAATAATATTTTACTGTGGATTTTAGTAAATAATAATATGGACATACTTTTCATAATCTATTGTTGCAGGGATTTGGTAGTGCCAATTACCTGGAGAATAGATGATGGGATCGTTAGATATAAGAATACTAATAATGCTGACATAGTAGATAGTTCAAGTGATGGGATATCAGATGGGAGATGTTACATTGAAAACTCAAAAGTGAGAGATAGTCTATTGCTCATGAAGTTCTACTCCTTATCAGCTGGTCTGGTGAACCATTTGCTCTCGGGAAGCGATGGAAAAGAGCTCAATCTTCCTTTTGAAGTAACAGATCAAGAATTAGATATCATTCTTTTCCCTAGAAGTACTTTCGTTCTTGGCAGGTCTGGAACAGGGAAAACCACTGTCTTGATAATGAAATTGTTTCATAAGGAGCAGCAACATTACTTTTCTTCTACAGGATTTCTGGAAGCCATGGGAGATATTTCTTTGAGTGCTCCAACCGGGAGTGTGTGCAGAGTGGTTGAGACAAAAGGTACTGTCTTACGGCAATTGTTTGTAACAGTCAGCCCAAAACTATGCTCTGCTGTTAAAAACCAAATTTCCGACTTGAAAAGGTATGAGATTACTTTTGTAGTGTCCGCTTTGAAAATTTTCTGTTACTTTTTTTTTTTTTTTTTGTAGATTGTGGTGCCTTTGTGGGTTTGGATGATGTTTGTATGTTATTTATTTATCTTCACTTCATATTTGAGTATTTTGTGTATTCTAATCAATTTTCGTGTACTTTTAATACAGCTTGATCAGCAGTGGCAGGGCCTTAACAGAACACAGTTCCATTGAGTTGCCCGATGTCGATGATGCAGTTCAATATCGAGATATACCAGATTCTCTTAGGGACGTTCCACCTGAAAGTTTTCCACTTGTCATAACATTTCAGAAATTCTTAACAATGCTTGATGGAAGTACGGGAAGTTCGTATTTTGATAGATTCAGCGATATAAGGGAACTTTCACAATCTAATATTGCAGCTTCAAGGTCATTTGCTTTGCGTGCTCTTATAAGAACGAAAGAGGTCAATTATGAAAGATTTAACTCAGCTTACTGGCCTCATTTTAATTGCCAGATGACCAAGAAGCTTGATTCATCTATGGTTTTTACTGAGATAATTTCGCACATAAAAGGTGGGCTATTTGCTGGAAGGCTACCTGATGATAGACTTAGTCGGGAGGAGTACATATTACTATCTGAAGGACGGGTGTCATCCGTAAGCAGGGAAAGAAGGGAGATGATTTATGATATTTTCCTTGAATACGAGAAGAAGAAAATACTGAATGATGAGTTTGATTTGGCTGATTTTGTCATTGACCTTCACCGTCGATTGAAAACTGGGTGTTACCAGGGAGATGAAATGGATTTCGTGTATATTGATGAAGTACAGGATCTCACCATGAGACAGATTGGTCTTTTTAAATATATTTGTAGAAATTTTACGGAAGGATTTGTTTTTTCTGGTGATACTGCGCAAACTATTGCTGGTGGGGTTGATTTCAGATTTCAAGATGTAAGATCCTTGTTCTACAACGAATTTATTTTGGATTCAGGAAGTGATGGCATGGGAAACGCAAAGCACGTGGATCAATCTCGTATTTCAGAAATCTATCATTTGAACCAGAACTTCCGTACTCATGCCGGTATTCTCAACTTGTCAGAGAGTGTGATTGAACTTCTGTGCATATTCTTCCCACACCACATTGACAATTTAAGTCCCGAAACAAGCCTTATTTATGGAGAAGCACCAATTTGGCTTGAATCTGCAAATGATGATAACGCAATTATAACTATTTTCGGCAAAAGCGGTGAAAATGCTGGTAGGAGTACTAGTGGATTCGGTGCAGAACAAGTTATTTTGGTGCGTGATGATTCTGTGAGGAAGGAAATTGCTGAACATATAGGTAAACAAGCTCTTGTTCTGACTATAGCCGAATGCAAGGGCTTAGAATTTCAGGTATGCAATAGTAACTGGTATTCCTTTTATATTTTGAGATCAAGCTCCACCACATTTTATCTTAGTACTTATTCTGCTTCATGAGTGTACTCAAAGCGTATGATTTAGCCTGACATTGCATTTGTTTTTTATGTAGGATGTTTTGCTTTACAACTTTTTTGGAACGTCACCTTTAAATAGTCAATGGAGAGTTGTTTATGGGTATATGAAGGAACGAAATCTTCTTGACTCCAATGATGCGAAATTTCCAAAATTTAGCGAGGAGAAACACCAAATTCTCTGCTCTGAACTGAAGCAATTGTATGTTGCTATCACTCGTACTAGGCAGAGACTGTGGATCTGTGAGAATCTAGATATAGATTTTTCGAAGCCTATGTTTGATTACTGGAAGAAGTTATGTCTCGTTCAAGTGAGAGAACTTGATGAATCACTTGTACAGGCAATGCAGGTTACAAGCAGCAAAGAGGAGTGGAGTTCACGCGGTATCAAGGTTGAAGTTTGAACTTGAACTTTAACCTCTCGTGCACATTCATGAATACACAATTTCTGTGCGGATAATATTTATTTTAGCATTTTTGCTACATGGAATGTGTTAACCAATACGTCAACATCTTTCTTTATTAGTTACATGTGCGACTTGGAGGAGGACTACACCATCAAATGTACATCTGTTGGATGGTTAGATAAAAAGTGATTAGACATAGATTTGTTTATAGATGGGAATCACACGAGTATATGAATTAGTTGCATTGTGGATAACCCTGTTTCCATCTTCCTTGCATCCATGCTACTAACTTATTACCTATTATGCTCTGAAGATACCATTTTTACATGCTTAATTATCGTGCAGTTACTGGATGAAGGTAATTTTGAGATGGCAACAATGTGCTTTGAAAAAGCTGGTGATTTATTCTTGGAGAAATTCGCTAAAGCTTCTGGTCTTAGAGCTGCTGGTGTTCACATGCTTGGTTCCAATACTGAACTAGCTCGCGTTGCTCTTGTAGAGGCAGCTGAGATTTATGAATCAATTGGCAAGGCTGATTTTGCTGCAAAATGTTATATGGAGTTAAAGGATTTCAAAAGAGCAGGTATGGACTGTTTTCCTCTGTACATCATGCCTACTTATTTAGTTATGCTTTGTTATTTTATAACACTTTATTTTAGAATATTACCTCTATATTTTCTGCACTTGAAGTGATCATATCTATAGCGCATGAAACAACAGATGTAGTAAGAGAATTTAAAACTAAATTGGTACTACAACTGGAAAACTAGTAAAATCAACCTTTTTCCACTTGAAAGTTCCTATCACTATATTGCGGTTACATAAAATCAAGTCTTTTCCACTTATTTCCCTGAATTTTGATTACTTGTAACGTCAGGTGATTGCCTGTGTATGGATCTTAGAATCATCCTACCCATCAGGTTATGTTCAGCTTGCTTATGTTCTTAGCTTCTTTTTGTGTAACAGGTACGATTTATTTGGTAAACTGTGGGGAATCTAGGCTAGAAGATGCTGGTGACTGTTTCAGCCTTGCTGGATGTTGGTCTACTGCAGCTGATGTGTATTCGAGGTGTAACTGCTTTTCCAAGTGCTTGCTAGTTTGCACGAATGGCAATCTCTTCGACACCGGTCTTCAATTCATAGAACGTTGGAAAGAAAGTGCAAGGCTAAACCCTGATACAGACAAAGGCCAAGATCTGATAGATATGGAACAAAGTTTTCTGGAGAGATGTGCCCTTCACTATCATCAACAGAAGGATACTAATAATATGATGAAGTTTATCAAAGCCTTTAACTCGTTGGACATGGTAAGAACTTTTTTAAGGTCTCATGATTATCTTGATGAGCTCGCCGTCTTTGAAGCTGGATCTGAAAATTTTATGGAAGCTGCCACTGTCGCGAGATTGAAAGGGGATCTTCTTCTTGAGGCAGATATGTTAGAGAAGGCAGGGCACTTAGTAGACGCGGCAGAGGTCATTCTGTTTTATGTTCTTGGAAATTCTCTTTGGGCAAATGGAAACAAAGGTTGGCCCTTGAAAACATTTCCGGACAAAGAAAAACTTTTGGCAAAAGTTTTATTGATGGCAAAAAACAAAGATGATCTTTTTTACGAATTCGTTATAACAGAGGCAAGCATATTATCAGACACCAATATTAGATTGTCAGAGATGAAAGACTCTTTTATTGCTTCACAAAGACTAGGGAGTCTATGCGGTGAAATTATTTCTTTAAGGAAAATCATCGATTACCATTTAGATGTAGCACCTTTACAGTACGCTTGGGTAGATGATGTGGTTTTGAATACAGTAGAGCATGTAGAGTATTTAATATCCAAGAACAAGGTCTCCGTCGAAACATTGGCTTACTTTTGGAATTTATGGAAGGAAAAGATAGTAAACATATTAAATTATCTCAATTCTCTTGGAACTCAAGACAAACAAGACTGCAAACGCTATGAGAATTTCTGTTTGGGTTACTTAGGTGTATATAAGCAGGAACAGAATCAAAGTTCCATATACTTTTTGCTGCACAGTGATGCCTGTTGGAGAAAAGAAATTGAGGATCGATTTCTTCTGAAGACCAGAGACTTAATTGGCATTAATGATCACCAATTTGCATCTTCTGCTCGAAGTTATTGGTTTTCTACATTACTTAGTCTCTGTATACAAGTATTGGAGAAGCTGGAAAGCCTCGATAACATTATCTGTATGTTCAAAAGTGGTGATCTTTCTCACAGGCTTTATAGTGTTCCTTTCCTACGTGGGATAACTGCGCTTAACAGTTATCAAGTTGCAAAATCAGTTATTGAGTACAAGATACTGGACAAAAAACTTCCTGGGGAATTTCTCAAGTGTTACAAACATTCCAAGGAGGTTTTTTCTGCGATAATAATTTTGACGGATACGAAATATACGATGTTCAAAAATATGATGAATCTGAGACTAACTGATCTCTCTAAGGATTTAATCAAAGAAGTTACCATTGAAATCATGAGAACAAAAGGCAGGTTAAGTTGTGTGGAAATGTGGAGTGTGGTCTTACAGATTTTTATGTGTGGTAATCTAAGCGAAGAGCTTTATCAAGTTATAATACAGCGTTCAGATCTGACTCCTGCCTACAAAGCTTTCATTAAGCAGTTGAAAGAGAGCAACATATCAGGAGCAGTCTCCATTTCTTTGGCCAGTAATTTCGGAAAATCATTGCAAGAAACTTTCGAATCCGACTGGATGAAAGAGTTTGGTTGCATGCCAGCTTCCTGGTTTGTTTATTTTCTAGAACGTCTTCTTTTCTTGGTATCATCTTGGCATGGTTTCTTTTTCACAGTAAAATCCTCCGTCTGTGAAACAATTCCCTGGGGGAATCTAAGATGCAACTCAAGCTCTTTTTCAGTAGCCGACTCCAAAAAATTCTCGAGGAGGTCTTTCGATTTTATAGCGTCCAAGATCAAAGAAATTCTTTCAAGTCAGCTTGAATGGCTTTGGAAAATTGATTGTGACAATATGGTTTACTACCCTCGTCTGGTCTTCAAGTTGGTTCTCTTGGTTACTTTAATTTGTTTGAATTCTGGATGTCACTTTGATTTGCTGTACAGTCTACTTAGTAGATACGATATAATAACCGTACTGCCGCCTACTTTTGTCAAGATCCTCAAGAAAAGAGGCACAAGGCCTTTTGATAAGTTGCTTGCCGAATCCCTTGAAACAATTGGGGATCCTTTGGTCTGTTTGAGGTCAGGAGATATTCAGAGGAAACAATTGAGCCACAATGTCTTAGAGATAGATGTGGATTTGATTCACTCCAGAGAAGACCTATGGGGAATGTTATATCCAGAAAAATCAGAATGTGACAGAAATGATGAAATGGAGGATGGAAGTCCAAATGATGGAAATGTTAGTTTCTCTAATTTTGACCATCCGAGTTATACCGAATGTCCAATTGAGCCTGATGATGATATTCCTGATTACGAGATAGAAAGGGTGGAGCTGGTGACTGATACTGAAAATGTCGATGTTGAGAGTTCCATTGATTTGTTTATGAATTTAATTCGAGTTTATATGTTTTCCAAAAAAACTATTGGGAGCATCCACACCTTCCATACTTACAAACCACAGCTGAAGGTTTGTCTTATGGTCCGTTTTTCCTTATATTCCCTTTTCAATAACAAAACCTCTAAATTTTTTTTTTTGTGTGTGTGTATGTATGTGTTTTCTCCAGTTGGATATATGTATCTGTTTCGTAGAAAATTCTATTCCATCTCGTAAAGGTGAAGAATGGATAAGGGAAATGAAGCAGCTCTCTTTTGCATTAAGTGCCAGGTTAGTTATTTCAAGTGTATTCCGTGGTTTTAGTTACAGTTAAATTAGTATGGCAGTACTGTTCTGCAATTTAGCTTGCGTTCTTATGAGCTTGTTCAATTATTTTAGGATCAGTTTGTTGTTTTTTGAGCATAGTTGACTTTATTCACTGTGTCCTCTTCGTTTCAGCGATGAAAAACCCGATATTCAATACGCACAAATTGGCAACTGCTTTAAGAAGTTGGTTGCAAAGACTCCAAAATTGAAAAGATTACTGAATAGTTTGTTGCGGATGATTACTAATGTTAAACCTATGACTACGAAAATCAAGAGTGAAGAAAGGCGAAAGTCCAAGAAGCATGCTGAGGGAGACACCTCGTTGGGAGTTGCAGCATTCTCGTGATAGTATCCTTTCATTGGGTTTATATGCTGAACTTCCTTTTATTTTCTTTTTAACTCTTTTAGCGGCTAAAAGTAAAACATTATTGAGACCTTCTGGTAGATCGAAATATATTCTTTATGAATCATTAATATAACATCGTCTCTAGAATGTATCCAGATAGTTTTAAACAATGGCTTTTCAGTTTCTCTGGAATCTGGTATGATAATCGATGCTTAGACTGGACAACAGTGTAACTTTCCTGGTTAGTTTCAATGCTATTTTGTGTTTTTTTATGAATTGTTTAGGACCTCAATCTGGCTTCCTGTAGACTTATATGTAAAGGAAACTGTAGCAATAGAACCCCCAAAGACTCTTTTGAGTCTTGAATATTGTTTAAAGGAAGGTTTTTAGTCCAGTAATTCAATCAATATTACTGCCAGTCTATGATAGAGATGGAACATCATTCTTATATGCGAGTACTTGATAAGGAATAATCTGTAGAATGAACAGGTCTTTTTTTATTCTGTATTTGCAAGGCAGCAGTTCACACTCGGTAGCATTTAACTATGGGTTCGGCCCTTGTCTTAAACTTTTTAATTTCTTTCTGTCATCCAGCTTAAGTTTCTTTTTCCTTGGTTACTCTGTTGGTAGATGTGATTGTGGTGAATTCAGAGTTTTGTAGTTGTGTTCATATTTTCTGAAGGTTCTTTTTAGCTTTTGACATTGTTTGTTAGAATTTCTCCGTAGTCTTTTTCACATCATTTGGGCGAGTTTCCTGTATTGTTGATGTTATTATCCTTCTTGTTTCTTTAACACTTCATGTTGCGCTTCTTGTTGTTTTGGCTACCCTCATTGTGTTTTTGTTGCAGTCTGGTTCTTCTTGTCACTTCATTTACAACATTTCCTGTTCTCGTTGTTTTCTCAGTTTTTGTTGTAGTGGATCTTCTCTCCTTACTCTTACTTACCTAGTGGTTATGTTTCTGCTGTTAGTGTGATGGATGGTTGTCCAAATTCATGTTGGATGACAATTGAAATTTGTCATGCGTGTCCATGATCACTCAAATGCTTGTCGGATAAATCAATTGAAACAACGCCCTTAAAAATACTTCACGGTCCTGAAGTAACAAAGGGCTCCTATATTAACTCAAGAACTAGTTGAGTTCAGAGACGTACCTAAGGGAGAGTTATACTCTTCTGAATGATCGTGGTATAAAATGTTAGTTTAAAATGAAAATCTTTGAAGCATCTTTAGAGTTTAGATTAAACGCGCAATTGGGGGATATGGGAATTAATTGGGGATATAGCTACAGGATAAAAATGGTATCCCAATAGCAATTCTGGGTGACCCCTATGTAATTATTTTTTAATTCCTAATCTAGCTCCCACTAATCAGGATTATTGATTAATTATAATTAGTAAAATGTTAAGTATTTGAGGGATAAATTAGTGTGTATTTATTTTTATTTGAATTTGTGTGGGTTAGTTGAGAGTAGAAGGAGGGAAAATGGTTTTTGAGCGGAATTTTTTTTTTTGAAAATGGAAGATGATTGTGATGAGATAATTGCTGCTAAGAGGTTGAAAATTTGAATTTTTTTCTTTGAATCCACCATTGTTGCAGCTGAAAAAGCTTGGTGCCGGCATGGTATTCAACCAAAAAACCATGCCGGCATTTGCTGGAAATTTTCATAAATTGTTTTGATCTTCAAAACCTATTTTTTCTGGTTTTGATCAGTCTACTTTAGCACGGTTATCCGATTTTGAGCATCTTTGCCGAACTGTTTCCAAGATGGTTTTTGCTTAAATTTCTATGCCGTAACATGATGAAAAGTATCCAGAAATTTGATTTTTTTGTTCACTTAACTACCGTATTGATAGATTTATATCGAGCATGCCGGCATTTAGTTCCGGCATTGAATTTCATCACTTCCTAAGGCATGGTCTTCATCATTTCCGACATGTTCTTCATCACTTCCGCGTGGTCTTCATCCTAAATAACCATGCCGGAACTCACTTTCGGTGTGATCTTCATCCTAAATTTCTATGCCTAGGCACATGATGAAAAGTATTCAAAAATTGATTTTTTTTCACTTGACTACCCAGGCATTAATAGATTTATATCGAGCATCTCGGAATTTAGTTCCGGCATTGAATTTCATCAATTCCGGCATGGTCTTCATAACTTCCGGCGTGACCTTCATCATTTCCGACATGTTCTTCATCACTTCCGGCATGGTCTTCATCACTTCCGGCGTGGCTTCATCATTTCCGGCATGTTCTTTATCATTTCCGACATGTTCTTCATCACTTCCTAGCGAGAGAAGGAGAAGAGAATTTGAAAGGAAATGGGGAGAATTTAGAATTTGAAAGAGAATGAGGAACATTTGGGTTTCAAAGTTTTAACCCTAAAAAGATTAATAAGAAGTGGAGATGGAAATGGGGAATATGATTTTGTTTTTTGATTTTAAATTTTTTGATTTTTATTTTGAGGGAATGGTGTTTTAGTATTTTCGCCCCCAAAAATCACCCCTTAGCACACACCATGGATTTGGGGAAGTAATTCATATCCCCCAATTAGTTTTTATATCCCACAATTGCGTGTTCTTTAGATTCTTAGATGGCTAGTCATTCTTTTACTCCATCTGAAGATCTGATTCTTCTGAACCCATTTATGTTGGGCTTGTCGTATGGGCTGTCTTTGCAAAAGTCAAGATGAAATTGTTGATCATCAGTTGATCAATGTACAGTCTCGAAAAAACTGATATGCTTATTGTTTAGGTAAAAAAACAACTCATTTTCCAGTTGGGATCCATTCGGAAATTTGTTTAGGTTAGTCTCATTTATATAGATTTAGAGAGCTAATCACAAATTGGGAAGCCATAATGGGATTTCGTTCTGTCTTTGCCTTCTTTTTTTCCATTTTAATTTCTTTTCTCAACATAATTTTACACTTTTTGCCCGCAAAAAGAAACAAGGAAAATCTACAAAATGGTCATCGTTCGTCTCATAACTTGTCAGTCAAACCTATGTTTTCTGAAAATATACCTAGGTTTGGCTGACAAGTTATCCGCCGTACCTTGGAATATTCTTTTGGGGATACCGTCGTGGTGCAAAATTCGGCTGACAAGACATCATTTAACATTGAAAAATTTGGGTCGCAAAGGGGATCTTTTAACCAGTAGTTAACAAATTTTGGTCACATGTGTGCGCCCAGTTGACCAGGTGCCTGATTCTCATATTTGTAGTCACTAAATTTGGTCCATGTTTTTTTTTTTTTTTTTTTTTTTTTTTTAAAAAGAAAAGAAAACTGAGTACCTGATTCGGAAGGAGCAGCTAACTCAGACAAACTACAATGCATTCAGCTGGGCTAGGAATAACACTAGGATGAAAGCTTCCTATAAAATCATAGTAGTCTGATTCAGAGTTATATCCATTACATCAAAAGATTGAAGAGAATTAAAAAAAAAAATCTGGAGAGTTGGACCTTTTCAGTTAAAGTTTCCAAAAAGAGTAGATAGGATGGAAAGCTGAATTAGCTTATCTAATAGCCGGAAGGTTTTGGTGATGATCTACTTTGCTTAGGGTGCCCAGATAAGTTCAATTGCTTCAAAGTTTCCTTCCTTCATTTGGTGATATACATGATTGAACCTTCCTTCAACTTCCTGTTTGTATTCCGACTGAATGGCTTTGAGAGTATCTTCATCTTGAGCTTCAAAGTTGATATTAGCCTTGTGAAGCTCCTTTCCCCATTCCAGTGCAAAAGTTGTTCCTCTTGTTTAGGAAAGAAAAAAGGTCGGACACTTACAACTATTGTGTTTCTCAGAGCTCAAATTCTTTATGAGATGTGTCTCCGAAAAAACTTTCTTTACTTTTTTGGAGCCGTCTCCGAAGAGATTTTTCAATCAGAGGACTCATTTTGAGCCAGATGTATATCAAAGACTTCTCAATCTCTCGATTTGATAGACCTCATAATGACTGAAAATCAAATCCTTTACACTTAAAGAATCGAGGCATATCCTCATCATCGGTTTCATTTGTATTCCTATTTTTAGGAAGAACACGATTATGAGGTTTGACCGATGCTTTAGGCTTATCTCTCGGAGAACCGTTTACTTATCTTCAAATAAGATCCCTAAACTGTCTTGTGATCATCGAGACCACTTGTCAAGATCTTCATCTGGATGAATTCGTCTCGAGTGATTGCGTCTTGAGATATACACTTTTAAACTTTTATCAAGTAATTTAGTGTCCTTTAGTGCTTTGAACGCAACATCCTTAGTTTTGGATGAATGTTCGTGATCAAAGATCTTAAGCTTTTCATCCAGCGTATTTCAGGAGACATTATCTAGGTTATTTCCCTCAATGATGGCATGCTTCTTAGAATCGCATCTAAATGGCAGCGATCTGAGAATTTTCATCACAATGTCCTTTTCAGGAATAATATTACCCAATGCAAAAGATGCATTAACAATTTCAGACACTTTGTGATTAAACTCACAAATGTTTCTTCATCTCGCCATTCGAAGGTTTTCCCAATCGGAATTAAGGTTTTGAAGCCTAGCTTCCTTTTCGCTGGTATTACCTTCAAATACGGTTTCTAATATATCCCAAGCTTCTTTAGACTTAATGCAATTTGACACATGGTGCTGAAGATTTGGGGTAATGGCATGTATGATGCCATTCAAACCGTCGGAATTTTTCTTTGCAGCAAATATCTCGACAAGACTGTATTCACCAATATTCTTGGGAACGTTTACATTACCAACTGCCACAACGGGAGAATCATAGCCATTAACAACATATACCCATGATTGAAAATCACGTGCTTGAAGAAAAGCTCGCATAACAATTTTCCACCATAAGTAATTAGAGCCATCGAAGACTGGTGGTACGTTTATTGAGATAGCACCTATGTCAATAGAGTCAGATTACTACAAACACAGACTTGTAAGGTCTTAAACGTGTTTTCCTGCTCTGATACCAATTGAAAGAGCGGGGGTACAACAACCACACCCAATATTTCGCTTAGCAATCTGTATGGACAAACTCCAATATACTTTCTAGAGAATCAACTAGACAGTCAGACTCAATCAAGATAAAAAGTATATAAAGAGTTTATATCTCAATCTCTTGATTTGATCTTTACTCAAGCAAATAGAAATCTGCGAGTCTTTATCAAAGAGAGATAACTTGGATGGTACCAAAGACCAATATCCAAGTGTCAATCAATTTAAATCAACAACCTAAAAGGTCGGATATTCTAATTGATTGAACCTAACGCACAACCTGTGATATTTTAATTATATAAACAAATATAATGCGGAAATAGAAATAATATAGACACCAGAAATTTTGTTAATGAGGAAGCCGCAAATGCAGAAAAACCCCGGGACCTAGTCCAGATTGAACACACACCGTATTAAGCCGCTACAAACACTAGCCTACTTCAAATTAACTTCGGTATGGACTGTAGTTGAACCCCAACCAACTTACACTGATCCAAGGTACAGTTATGCTCATACGTCTCTGATCCCATCAGGATACTACGTACTTGATTCCCTTAGCTGATCTTACCCACAACTAAGAGTTGCTACGACCCAAAGTCGAAGACTTTAATAAACAAATCAGATCACACGAAAAAGTCTACAGTAATAGATAAATCCGTCTCCCACGAATATACCTACGAGTTTTGTTCTGTCTTTTGATAAATCAAGGTGAACAGGAACCAATCAATAATATCATAATTATATTCCCGAAGAACATCTTAGTATTATCAATCACCTCACACTAATCTTAATCGACGCAGAGAAAAAAAGATATTACGGAATCACAAACGATGAGACGAAGTGTTTGTGATTTCTTTTTATCTTGCCTTTCGGAGATAGAAATCTCAAGCCAATTATTCCAATTGTACTCGTACGATAGAAACAACAAGATCAGATCACACAACTATAAGAAAATTAGTATCGGTCTGGCTTCACAATCCCAATGAAATCTTTAAGTCGTTAACCTGATTTTAGAAGAAGAAAACCAAAGGTTAAAGGAGAATCGACTCTAGCTTAGCAAACTAGTATCACACAAAAGGTGTGGGGATTAGGTTTCCCAGTTGCTAGAGTTCTCCCTTAAATAGTATTTCAAATCAGGGTTTGCAATCAATGTTAGCTTGGTAACAAAGCATTCAATATTCACCGTTAGATGAAAACCTGATTTAGATTCTAGCTAATATTTCTCAACCGTTAGATAGAAAACTTAGCTTGTTATACACATGAAATGCACGTTTCTAGGCTTGTGTAATCAGTACCAAACTTGTACATTTGTTGGTTCAACAATAGTTAACCAAATGGTTAGCCATATGAGCAATTTCATATCAACCATATTCTTCTTCACAATAACTAGTCCAAATGACTCAAATGAACTAGTTAGAGAGTTGTTCAATTGCTTAGAACATTATGTAACTAAACAAGACACAATCGAAGCAAAAACGATTTGATTCACTCAAATCGGTTCATGAACTTTATAGCCACGTTTTGCAAAAGCATTCCTTAGTTTATTTAAACATGAGTTCAAGAACAATCGTTTTTAGATATAACCAACTCAAATTCGCGAACAATCGTTTTTAGACTCAAAAGCACTCAATTAGATTAATCACAAGAGAATCCATAATTAATCTAATCGAAATACACAACCAAACTAATCACAAAAGTAATCAACTTAATTGGCCATACTCAACATAAGAGAATCTATGGAGCAATGACTAAGTTAATCATGAAAATAATCAACCCAGACAAAAACGCTCAAACATAAGAAAACTTACGAAGTCATAACTAAATAACCTAACAAGATGATTAATTTAGTTTAATATGCTCGACATAAAGTACCTTACAGAACAACAACAAAGCTAATCATGAAAAATAATCAACTTGGTTGTTCAATGCTCAACATAAGAAACATTACAAGAGCCTCACAAAGAATACATAAAATATGGATCAGGGAAGATCAATTCCTGCGGAATACACAAGGATTCATTCTATTTTCATCATTATTCGCATAACGACATTCAATAGACATAATACTTGCAAACAAAAGATTCTAACCTATCTTCCATCAATAATTAACAATATAGGCTTGGAAAATTTGTTGGTTGGTCCAAAGCCCATTAAGTTAGTTATACTAGGGTCCAATCGGATTTTAGACTTATCACTATGTCCATAATTATTTGAAACAAGCAAAATTACCACATTACCCAAGCACCACTCACGTGTGAACTCCACCACCTTATTACGGTTTCTCTTTCCCGTAATATCATTCGATATTCTTCTCTCTTTCATAAAAAAACCCAATCCCCGTGTTCTTCCTCTCTCTTTGTTTTTCCTTTCTCTTCTCTGTTCTAAGAGAAATTCTTGTGATTCAATCAGAGAATCACAAACCAAAAACGTATATTTCGATCTAAGAGAAACCAATACTCAAAAATCCAAACCTAGATTTCGATTTTCCAAATTGAATCAAGATTTTTTTTCTAGATCTACGAAGATAGTACTGCTCCCATATAAGAAGAAGATGATTATGAAGAATCACCAACACCAAAAACCAAATCAAAGGAGCAAAAAATAAAAAATAAGTCTTGAAATCGGAGCGAAAAAAAGTATGAATCATTAGTACATATATGTCTTTATCTTGAAAAAAACCTAGTTTATTTTAACCAATATGATACATCAAGATGGTTTTTTAGCTTTTGACTGTTCAAATCAGCAGTACATAACTCAAAAACTAATGAAAATCACCATACGTGACATGCAGTTTGTAGTTTGTAATTCTGGCACATAGATTTGCGAGTACATAACTCAAAAACTGTTGAATAACAATCAAAAGTGATATGCGGTATGTTTTTATTGCCAGTACATAAGGCCAATACTGATTAAGTAATTGGCATTGTTTATGCATCCATATATGGTTGTGTGTGTTTCAGGTATTATGAATTTTGAAGTGCATAAATGCTATACTAAGAAAAGTGTTGGACATGTACTCCTAATGTTCAAGTACATTAAGTACACTGAAAGTCACTATGAAAAGTGTTGTTAAGAAGATTTTACAATGTTACAAAAGGGGTGGAGTCAAGAATGAACTCACATTTGAGTTCGTTAGAAGAGGCTAAACGTACGTTCTCACATCAACACCATAAAAAGTGGTTGTAATCTTTTGGATGCCAAGAATTGCAGGAAGAAGAACTGATGACACCAATTTAATGGTTGTAATCTGACAGTACATATATGAAAAACTGAAAGCCCGGGTTTTATTTTGATTAGGATTACATACCTACTAGAAGTTACCCTAGAATATATTCTAAGTGTACTTGTTGTTTTGATACATTCTAAGTTTACTAATGTTTTGATATCAACTATTTTCGAATCTATGGTGTTTGTTTTTACTCTATGTGTCGTTATTTCCCTTTATAAATGTCTTGACATGTTGTTGGATAGCAAAAGACCAAAATATGTAGAGTGCATCTGTGTGTTTGGTGTGTTCTATGTAACAGTTGTTGTCACCTGAAAAAATACAGAGTACATAATGACTGTACTCAAAAAACTATCCAGGTACTTAGTGCTTACGAAGGCAAACAACCTTTGACAGTCATAATGACTGTCAAAGATTCTTTTTGTGTCCATAGATGACTATGTACATAGGTTATGTAACATTTATGTAGTCCATTCACCTGAGTACATAATGACTGTACTCTAAAAATTATACAGGTACTTGTTGACTATAGAGTAGAAAACAATATAGAGTACATAACTCCTGCACTCTAAAAGAACCTATAAAGCAAACTGAAAACCAATAATACCGAAACTCAATAATGATTGAAAATAATCTCAGAATATTAAATGAGTTTTAAATGAGCACAAAGTACTCTGTCCCAGAAAGATATAGAACATTACATAATTGCAGTACTCTAAAAAAGCTAATAGAAATTTGTTGTACTCGAAAAGAATAAGTATATGTTGATTGTACTACAAAAAAGTTTAAATTACATACTGATTTTCAAGTACTTCACATATAGCCAAAAAATCAGTACATCTGATACATACTGAGAAAGTGAGTGCATAATGGATACACTGAAAGAAAAAAACTGACTAAAAACACTTTCATTCACTTTTAACTCCAGGTATGCAAGGCCTTCCTCCATAGTTTTCAAAAGTGAACCTGCTATACTGCCCAAAACAATTAAATTGCTCTTCCCAAATCCCGATTTAACTTTTTTAGCAGCATCGATGATGTTTCATGGACAACAACCGACACCAGAGCATTATTACAGGTAAACTTCATCTACTAAAGCAAATATAACAGTACATATATGATATACTCTCAGAAACTAAAAAGCTACACTAATTGAAACCGGAAAAAAAAAAACTCAGAATTTTCAGTACATAACTGCCATACTGATTTAAAAACCATGCTTATGCTTACATATATGAGTTTATGTGTGTTAGACACTATGAATTTGCAGTACATAAACGATATACTGAAAATAAAACTAGTTAATTTGCAAAAAATAAATGGTATACTCAAAAAGTTCTTAGTGTTTGGATTAGAACTAGACATCTTGAACCTGTAAATGTGACCAAAACATAACAATATTAACACAACCATGATGAACAGCAGATAAAAATGAGTAGTACATGAAATATGCAGACATGGAGACCAAGGAGACATACTTTGGTGGTATTAAGACTACTACAAGTCATATGCAACTTGGGTTTCTCTATCTCGGCAAGTCATGCTAGAACCAAGATAAAACCTACAATAGTAGTCGATCAACTTTCTACTCCCTAACCCGCACATATAAGAACTAACCACTTATATGCATTCATTAATAAGACTTGTAGTATGCAGATCCTCATGAGATTTAGTTTTTTTTTTTTTTGAGAAAGATGTTATAAACGTGTATCCATCCAAACAGAAAATGTGTTATCATAAGAAATCAAACATCATGAGCTTATCCTTATTTGAAGAGGACCAAGCAGCAACATCTTCTCCAGGAACTAGTACAACGTCTTCTCCAGGAACTTAGCATATGTTAGAGAATAAAAAACCTGCAAAATATAACAGTACATATATTATATACTCTCAGAAATTAAAAAGCTACACTAATAGAAACCGGAAAAAGACTCTGAATTTTCAGTATATAATTGTCATACTCATTAAAAACTCATGCTTAAGCTTACATATGTGAGTCTACGTGTGTTAGACACTATGAATTTTCAGTACATAAATGCTATACTGAAAACAAAACTAGTTAATTTGTTGAACATAAATGGTATACTCAAAAAGTTCCTAGTGTTTGGATTAGAACTAAACATCTTGAACCTATAAATGTGAACAAACCGTAACAATATGAATACGGCCATGATGAACAACAAATAAAAATGAGTAATGCATGCAATATGCACTAATTCAGCTAATTAACTATAATTAAAGTTCCTAGTTTTACCTGTATCAGTTCATTCCATCATCATAATACATTAAAAAATGAAAAATACGGTACATTCATTACGCACTCCATCAAACACACTATAAATGCATGAGAATGGAGTAAAAAAATGAGAAATACAGTACATATTTCAGTATTTCGCATAATACTCATGGATCAAATCAAAAAAAGTGGCAAAACTCTGAATAAAAAAGAATCAGAAGAAGTTTCAATCAGTACGCCATATACGTACTGCGTATTCATGAACTAAAAATCAACTGGATGTAAAGAACAATTTATGAATCCATGAATATAACATAATCAAAGCACATATTTCAGTAATACACATACATACTCATGGATCGAACCAAAAAATAGTGGCAAAACTCTGAATAAAACAAAATCAGAACACCATATTTCAGTATTACACATACATACTCATGGATCGAACCCAAAAACAGTGACAAAACTCTGAATATAGCAGAATCAAAGCACATATTTCAGTATTTCACTTACATACTCACGGATCGAACCCAAAAATCAATAAAAAAAACACGGTATAACACAAATACACTGCAGGATCATACCAAATCGACGAAAATAGACTCTTCTAGTTTACTATCAACACCAGATCTAATACCCAAACATTAGATTTCGCTATAAACATGGATAATGAAATCGATTTACAAGAACATCATGAGATCATGTTCTTATTATCATTAATCAATTGAAAACAAACCAAAAACATCACTAAATCGATCTAATTATCAAGTATTAGTTGAAAATACAAACAAAAATAAAAGAAAATAACAGTAGGAGAAAGAAAGATGAAAGGATACCACACAACATACCTGCAAACAAACAAAAAATCAGCTGAAACCATAGCTCGAGGAATCCAGAAGCAGAAAGCGAAGAGAGAAAGAGCAGAAATCAGATCTCAAAAAATGGAATGAAAATAATTTAGGAAACTTGATTTAAATAGGAAAGGTTATTTCTGGTATTTTTTAATTACACATAACCGTTTCCGCACGTGTACAGGACCTGGAATTAAAAAAATTGGTCCAATTTTATTTTTTTTTAAAGTTTTGGACCTCCAGTTACTGGGCTTTAGTGGGTGGACCTGCCACTAACTAAGACTACTATAATAGTACCTATTGGTAATTCCTACTATAGGCTTAACTTTTGTATTTTTCAAAAGTCCATTCATTTTATCAATACATGCATATCGACATACAAAAGACTTTACTTTTGACAAGATATGGGATAATAACAGTTCACGGACGCAAACACACATATCCCATAAATAATTGCAATATATAAAACCATAAAGATTAATACTGCAAAAATCATCTTCCAAACAAATTTAGAGTTTAAACCAATAAATCTAAAAACATGAAAATGAAAAACGTTGGACATAGCTATGTGTAATCACAATAATGGCTATTCCAAACTCTAGTTATTCTTCTAAACAAAACAAGAAAAATAGAAGATTTACTAGGCAATATTACCTTTGAAGAATTTTTTATCGTCCCCGAACTCCTTGTCGTCAACAACCATTGGCACATAATCTTCATTAAGGTAGGAGTTTATATCAATAAACCTTCTTGGCTTATGATGTTGAACCAGGGCCTTCTGAATCTCATGAGTCTTATACACAAAAGCCTTTATTTGTTGAATCATCTTTCGCATCTCCTTCAACACTTCAAGAACATCAGAAAACTTCTGAGAGTTTGAAGGAACATCTCTTGGCTTCCTCACATTCCTTCTTTTTCTTTTCAATGTCGGAGCTAACGTAGACTTATCTTTTTCCTTCATGATCGATGGATTAATAATCATATTAACATCCGTTCCATCGGAAGACATGGTACTTGGAGCATCCATAGGCTTATGGGTTTGTGAGAGGAAATCACAATCTCAACAAGTAGTCTTTAGATAAAAAAAAGGTTTTAAGGAAGGAAAAAGAATGTAGGGTTTCGAAAACTTTAAACAGGTTCGTATGCGTTCAACTCTTAACCCTATAAAGAGATGAATTGTCGATAATAACCCTCCTTTATTGACAGACATGGAATCCTCAAAATCCAAAACAAAAAAAGAGAAAAAAAAAACTTCTTCTAAAAGCCTGAGAGGTAAAATCATTGTCTCTGAAAAGGCGAGGGTACCCTAATATACCTCAAGCTAAAACTTTTCCTACCTATAAGTACTTTATCCGAAAGTGATTGTCTATGGACTGAGTAGAGACAATGCAACTAATCGGTTCACACTTCGTGTGATCGTCTATGGATACGAGATCGAGACAATACAACAACGAAGTATGTTTACTTGATACAAAGGTTCGGACTTAACCAAACACAATAAGATTGCTTATCAAGTAAATAGGAATTAACATTTGTGTAATTTACTTTAATTATAATAAAACAATTATAATGCGGAAAATAAAAGTAAATGACACAACGAGATTTTGTTAACGAGGAAACCGCAAATGCATAAAAACCCCGGGACCTTGTCCATAATTGAATACTCTCAGTATTAAGCCGCTACACAAAATTACACCTAACTTCGTATAGTTGAGACCAAGTAACTAACTATATAATTCACTTAGTTCCGTATGTATTCCCACGCCTCCGACTTGTGAATAAGTCACGTACTTGGAACAATTCCTTTGGTTCCTATTCCAAACAGTAAAGGAACAACAAATTTGTTTGGTATCATCTCTATTCAACCAAGTGATATGAGTCGGACAAAGGCTCTTCTGTTTATCTTAACATAAACTCCTTCGTTGGGTCCTTAGATCTATCTTATGTTCAATCACCCAAAGGTAATCGTTCAAGATTAAGTCAATCAATACCTTTAATCACAAGAAAATGTATTGATGCCGATCTACTCAATTAATCAATCCAATCTACCACAAGGATAAACCGATTATTAATTGGATCCTCTTTTACTGAAACAAGTATTGTGCACACCAAAGATTATAAAACCCAAGTCAGATCTTCACTATCTTCTTTGTATTCAAATCTTCTTAAATCTTAAATAAAAACTCGCACACAATCACTTGAATCTCTTGTGATCAATCACGCATGCAACGGAGTCTCATAACAATGGATTATCACAAGATCGTCTTTAGAACTAACAACAGTCTAAAGATACCTGTCGAAAATCTGAACTAGTTTGAGTGAATCTTATATCAGAATAGAAGATTCTCAAGAATAAACAAACTAGGTGCAATCAGATTTCCACCACCGTTAGTCAATCAAATCAATCGAAAAACAAAGATAAACCGTAATTATCTAGTTTCCCACCAACGGGTCGCGCTAGAGCTTCTCAATCCCAAAGAAGACTTTAAACTGAGAGGCCGTAAGAGATTTCGCCTAATTAGGTTACTCTCCTTTCGAATAGGCGCTACACCAGTAACAACAACAAAAGAGTAAATATGTTGTTACGAAGGATTAGTTTGCTAGAAAGGCAAACTTTGTGTATTTATAGACAAGGAAGTTTGGACACCAAGGAATTTCCAAAACCGAAAATATTCTCAAGATATTCATAAAAGGACATATTCGGTTTTTCATAATTCCACGGAAATGCTCTGTCCAAAAATAACGATCGAAATCTCTCGGAAAATCTAATTAGTAAATGCACATTACTAATTCTGTAATTTCCCTACAAAATGAAATTAATAACCTTAATTAAAAGATTCTTAACTTACTTATGTTTCGATCCTGGTATTCTCTTCCTTAGCCGTTAAGGAATATCTTTGAACAATTATAGAAATAAACATTCACAAAGACGTGTTCAAAGTTTGTCGACATCTTAACTTTGTAAGTTCTCTTTCACACTTACAACCTTGAAACCAATTTTCCAAACTTCCAAACAAGTTTAGAATTGGTTCATCTGACTTTCAAGAACTATGTGATTGATAAAACCAACATTTAATCACAATCATGGGTTTACGGATCTACCAAAACAAGTTTCGGTTCTACCTCCATGTGAGTATTGTGCATAGTCACACTAGCTTCCCAAAAGTTCGGTTGACTAGGTACTAGGATTGGTTCCCCACATATATATGGTATCTAACTTATATGTGTTGCACATGTCCATAGGATCGGTTCCCCTTTCTGCTATAAACCTTGCTGCACCGCATACATGGATCGTTTCCCTTTGATGTACTTTGCACCCCTTACTAGGATCGGTTCCCTTTACCTTACTAGGATCGGTTCCCTTTCCTTACAAGGTCGGACATACAAAATACGATCATACCACGTGTGATTACTTAAGATCAGTTTCTTGATAAAAGTTATACCAATACATAAGTAAGGCCTTTGTGAACAGTTCTACCAAGAACACAACAAGTTGTTGGCGGTTATACTCTATCACACATATTGGTTATTCATAAGATATGCAATGAATAACAAAACCAATAACACCTGGCAATTTCCTTTTCGGTTCATAAACAAGTCTATGAACTTACTTCCTTAGAACACATGTAAACATTGTTCCCTAGGATGAAATCCTCACCTCATACCCATACATAATCATAATAGCATTCAAATGATTATGGCGATGTCTTATCTACAAAGTTTAATGGTTAAGCAATAAACCTCGTATTGTATTCCTTAATACTATGTCTATCTAGAGTTCAAATATGCTTCGCAGTTATGTTTTCTATATGCACGACTTGAAAGATACATCAGGGAATGAAACAGTTCAAGTCAAATATCACTAACCTCGAGTGGAAGGATGATTGTTGTCGTTGTAGCTCCTTACTTCTTCACATCTTCAAGTCTTCGCAATACTTGTAATGTCTCATATCCTAATACTTTCAAGCTAACCTATACGAAGTTTAACTCTAGTACATAATCAAGCGACTCTTAACATGAGTTTTGATTCACTAAAATATGACAACCAAACTTGACATACCAACGCTTGGTAGGTTCAACCGAGCCATGCTCTAACAGTCTCTTTTGATCAGGCACATGAGACAAGATTTTCAACAACAACACAATTAAGTTGCGTTGCGGTGAACAACAATTTGTCCACCATTTTCCTCTTGAGAGAAATTCACAGACCTTTGTCTATCAAAACGACTCGACCATACTTTCTTCTCTAATGGTCTTGGTCTATCCTTGGAAACTAAATTCTGGGACGAAGATAAAATCCTACATACCTCAGCGGTCTTCCGAGAAAGTTTAAGCTTATTTGCTAATTGATTTGCTCTTCGTTGAAGTTTGTTGACGTGCCTCAATTGGTGTTTGTACTTGTAACACTTTGAAAGTTCATGACCCCTTAAAGAACAGTATGAGCACATCAAACTAAGATAAAAGACAGGCTTCTGGGATGTGCAAGCAGCTAGACACATGGTGGAACCTGAACAATACAATTAGAGTTTCCAAAGAATGGGTCAATTTTTTCTTCCAGAATAGTTGGATTTTCTTCAGAAAGAATATCGAGATTGATGTATGTATTGCTACAGTTATCAAAATCAATATTCACCAAGAAGTGCAACACTTTATTTCTCGTCTTCATTAGAATCATAGTTGTCAGACATTTCATCAAGAGTTGCAGCAAGACCTTTGTTCCCAGTGTATTTTCTACGATTTGGGAACTCGTTTGCAAAATGACCAAATCCTTTACACTTAAAGAACTAAAGGCATATCCTCATCATCAGTTTCATTTGTATTCCTATTTTTAGGAAGAACACGATTATGAGGTTTGACTGATGCTTTAGGCTTATCTCTGGAGAACCGTTTACTTATCTTCAACAGAAGATCCCTAAACTGTCTTGTGATCATCGAGACTGACTTGTCAAGATCTTCATCTGATGAATTCGTCTCAGAGTGATCGCATCTTCAGAGATATACACTTTTTAAACTTTTATCAAGTAATTTAGTGTCCTTTAGTGCTTTGAACGCAACATCCTTAGTTTTGGATGAATGTTCGTGATCAAAGATCTTAAGCTTTTCATCCAGCGTATTTCTGGAGACATTATCTAGGTTATTTCCCTCAACGATGGCATGCTTCTTAGAATCGCATCTAAATGGCAGCGATCTGAGAATTTTCATCACAATGTCCTTTTCAGGAATAATCTTACCCAATGCAAAAGATGCATTAACAATTTCAGACACTTTGTGATTAAACTCGTCAAATGTTTCTTCATCTTCCATTCGAAGGTTTTCCCAATCGGAATTAAGGTTTTGAAGCCTAGCTTCCTTTTCGTTGGTATTACCTTCAAATACGGTTTCTAATATATCCCAAGCTTCTTTAGACTTAATGCAATTTGACACATGGTGCTGAAGATTTGGGGTAATGGTATGTATGATGGCATTCAAACCGTCGGAATTTTTCTTTGCAACAAGTATCTCGACAGGACTGTATTCACAAATATTCTTGGGAACGTTTACATTACCAACTGCCACAACGGGAGCATCATAGCCATTAACAACATATACCCATGATTGAAAATCACGTGCTTGAAGAAAAGCTCGCATAACAATTTTCCACCATAAGTAATTAGAGCCATCGAAGACTGGTGGTACGTTTATTGAGATAGTACCTATGTCCATAGAGTCAGATTGCTACAAACACAGACTTGTAAGGTCTTAAACGTGTTTTCCTGCTCTGATACCAATTAAAAGAGAGGGGGTACAACAACCACACCCAATATTTCGCTTAGCAATCTGTATGGACAAACTCCAATATACTTTCTAGAGAATCAACTAGACAGTCAGACTCAATCTAGATAAAAAGTATATTAAATAGTTTATATCTCAATCTCTTGATTTGATCTTTACTCAAGCAAATAGAAATCTGCGAGTCTTTATCAAAGAGAGATAACTTGGATGGTACCAAAGACCAATATCCAAGTGTCAATCAATTTAAATCAACAACCTAAAAGGTCGGATATTTTAATTGATTGAACCTAACGCACAACTTTGTGATATTTTAATTATATAAACAAATATAATGCGGAAATAGAAATAATATAGACACCGAGAAACCGCAAATGCGAGAAAAACCCGGGACCTAGTCCAGATTGAACACACACTGTATTAAGCCGCTACAGACACTAGCCTACTTCAAATTAACTTCGGTATGGACTGTAGTTGAACCCCAACCAATCTTACACTGATCCAAGGTACAGTTATGCTCATACGTCTCTGATCCCAGCAGGATACTACGTACTTGATTCCCTTAGATGATCTTACCCACAACTAAGAGTTGCTACGACCCAAAGTCGAAGACTTTAATAAACAAATCTGTATCACACAGAAAAGTCTACAGTAATAGATAA
Organism: Papaver armeniacum; assembly: GCA_023531295.1. NCBI lineage: Eukaryota > Viridiplantae > Streptophyta > Magnoliopsida > Ranunculales > Papaveraceae > Papaver > Papaver armeniacum. The sequence goes on along the minus strand of JAJJWW010015003.1, from coordinate 175,439 downwards.
ATCCGTCTCCCACGAATATACCTACGAGTTTTGTTCTGTCTTTTGATAAATCAAGGTGAACAGGAATCAATCAATAATATCAGACTTATATTCCCAAAGAACACCTTAGTATTATCAATCACCTCACAATAATCTTAATCGACGCAGCGAAAAAAGATATTACGGAATCACAAACGATGAGACGAAGTGTTTGTGATTTCTTTTCTCTTGCCTATCGGAGATAGAAATCTCAAGCCAATTATTTCAATTGTACTCAAATGACGATAGAAACAGCAAGATCAGATCACACAACTACAAGAAAAGTAGTATCGGTCTGGCTTCACAATCCCAATGAAGTCTTTAAGTCGTTAACCTGATTTTAGAAGAAGAAAACCAAAGTTTAAAGGAGAATCGACTCTAGCTTAGCAAACTAGTATCACACAAAAGGTGTGTGGATTAGGTTTCCCAGTTGCTAGAGTTCTCCCTTAAATAGTATTTCAAATCAGGGTTTGCAATCAATGTTAGCTTGGTAACAAAGCATTCAATATTCACCGTTAGATGAAAACCTGATTTAGATTCTAGCTAATATTTCTCAACCGTTAGATAGAAAACTTAGCTTGTTATACACACATGAAATGCACGTTTCTAGGCTTGTGTAACTGTACCCAAACTTGTACATTTGTTGGTTCAACAATAGTTAACCAAATGGTTATCCATATGAGCAATTTCATATCAACCATATTCTTCTTCATAATAACTAGTCCAAATGACTCAAATGAACTAGTTAGAGAGTTATTCAATTGCTTAGAACTTTATGTAACTACACAAGACACAATCGAAGCAAAAACGATTTGATTCACTCAAATCGGTTCATGAACTTTATAGCCACGGTTTGCAAAAGCATTCCTTAGTTTATTTAAACATGAGTTCAAGAACAATCGTTTTTAGATATAACCAACTCAAATTCGCGAACAATCGTTTTTAGACTCAAAAGCACTCAATTAGATTAATCACAAGAGAATCCATAATTAATCTAATCGAAATACACAACCAAACTAATCACAAAAGTAATCAATTTAATTGGCCATACTCAACATAAGAGAATCTATGGAGCAATGACTAAGTTAATCATGAAAATAATCAACCCAGACAAAAACGCTCAAACATAAGAAAACTTACGGAGTCATAACTAAATAACCAAACAAGATGATTAATTTAGTTTAATATGCTCGACATAAAGTACGTTACAGAACAACAACAAAGCTAATCATGAAAAATAATCAACTTGGTTGTTCAATGCTCAACATAAGAAACATTACGGAGCCTCACAGTAATACATAAATTATGGATCAGGGAAGATCAATTACTGCGGAATACACAAGGATTCATTCTATTTTCATCATTATTCGCATAACGACATTCAATAGACATAATACTTGCAAACAAAAGATTTTAACCTATCTTCCATCAATAATTAACAATATAGGCTTAACTTTTGTATTTTTCAAAAGTCCATTCATTCTTTTATCAATACATGCATATCGACATACAAAAGACTTTACTTTTGACAAGATATGGGATAATAACAGTTCACGGACGCAAACACACATATCCCATAAATAATTGCAATATATAAAATCATAAAGATTAATACTGCAAAAATCATCTTCCAAACAAATTTAGAGTTTAAACCAATAAATCTAAAAACATGAAAATGAAAACGTTGGACATAGCTATGTGTAATCACAATAATGGCTATTCCAAACTCTAGATATTCTTCTAAACAAAACAAGAAAAATAGAAGATTTACTAGGAAATAAGACCTTTGAAGAATTCTTTATCGTCCCCAACTCCTTGTCGTCAACAACCATTGGGACATAAGCTTCATTAAGGTAGGAGTTTATATCAATAAACCTTCTTGGCTTATGATGTTGAACCAGGGCCTTCTGAATCTCATGAGTCTTATACACAAAAGCCTTTATTTGTTGAATCTCCTTTCGCATCTCCTTCAACACTTCAAGAACATCGAAAACTTAAAGAGTTTGAAGGAACATCTCTTAGCTTCCTCACATTCCTTCTTTTTCTTTTCAATGTCGGAGCTAACGTAGACTTATCTTTTCCTTCATGATCGATGGATTAACAATCATATTAACATCCTTTTCATCGGAAGACATGGTACTTGGAGCATCCATAGGCGTATGGGTTTGTGAGAGGAAATCATAATCTCAACAAGTAGTCTTTAGATAAAAAAAAGGTTTTAAGGAAGGAAAAAGAATGTAGGGTTTCGAAACCTTTAAACAGGTTCGTATGCGTTCAACTCTTAACCCTATAAAGAGATGAATTGTCGATAATAACCCTCCTTTATTGATAGACATGGAATCCTCAAAATCCAAAACAAAAAAGAGAAAAAAAACTTCTTCTAAAAGCCTGAGAGGTAAAATCATTGTCTCTGAAAAGGCGAGGGTACCCTAATATAACTCAAGCTAAAACTTTTCCTACCTATAAGTCCTTTATCCGAAAGTGATTGTCTATGGACTAAGTAGAGACAATGCAACTAATCGGTTCACACTTCGTGTGATCGTCTATGGATACGAGATCGAGACAATACAACAACGAAGTATGTTTACTTGATACAAAGGTTCGGACTTAACCAAACACAATAAGATTGCTTATCAAGTAAATAGGAATTAACGTTTGTGTAATTTACTTTAATTATAATAAAACAATTATAATGCGGAAAATAAAAGTAAATGACACAACGAGATTTTGTTAACGAGGAAAACGCAAATGCATAAAAACCCCGGGACCTTGTCCATAATTGAATACTCTCAGTATTAAGCCGCTACACAAAATTACACCTAACTTCGTATAGTTGAGACCAAGTAACTAACCCTATAATTCACTTAGTTCCGTCTGTATTCCCACGCCTCCGACTTGTGAATAAGTCACGTACTTGGAACAATTCCTTTGGTTCATATTCCAAACAAGTAAAGGAACAACAAATTTGTTTGGTATCAACTCTATTCAACCAAGTGATATGAGTCGGACAAAGGCTCTTCTGTTTATCTTAACATAAACTCCTTCGTCGGGTCCTTAGATCTATCTTATGTTCAACCACCCAAAGGTAATCGTTTAAGATTAAGCCAATCAATACCTTTAATCACAAGGAAATGTATTGATGCCGATCTATTCAATTAATCAATCCAATCTACCACAAGGATAAACCGATTATTAATTGGATCCTCTTTTACGAAACAAGTATTGTGCACACCAAAGATTATAAAACCCAAGTCGATATTCACTATCTTCTTTGTCTTCAAATCTTCTTAAATCTTCAATAAAAACCTGCACACAATCACTTGAATCTCTTGTGATCAATCACGCACAGAACGAAGTCTGTTAACAATGGATTATCACAAGATTATCTTTAAAACTAACAACAGTCTAAAGATACAAGTCGAAAATCTGAACTAGTTTGAGTGAATCTTATATCAGAATAGAAGATTCTCAAGAATAAACAAACTAGGTGCAATCAGATTTCAACCACCGTTAGTCAATCAAATCAATCGAAAACAAAGATAAACCGTAATTATCTAGTTTCCCACCAACGGGTCGCGCTAGAGCTTCTCAATCCCAAAGAAGACTTTAAACTGAGCGGCCGTAAGAGATTTCGCATAATTAGGTTACTCTCCTTTCCGAATAGGCGGCTACACAAGTAACAACAACAAAAGAGTAAATATGTTGTTACGAAGGATAAGTTTGCTAGAAAGGCAAACTTCGTGTATTTATAGAAAAGGAAGTTTGGACACCAAGGAATTTACAAAACCGAAAATATTCTCAAGATATTCATAAAAGCACAGATTCGGTTTTCATAATTCCTGGAAATGCTTTGTCCAAAAATAATGATCGAAATCTCTCGAAAAATCTAATTAGTAAATGCACATTACTAATTCTGTAATTTCCCTACAAAATGAAATTAATAACCTTAATTAAAAGATTCTTAACTTACTTATGTTTCGATCATGGTATTCTCTTCCCTTAGCCGTTAAGGAATATCTTTGAACAATTATAGAAATAAACATTCACAACACGTGTTCAAAGTTTGTCGACATCTTAACTTTGTAAGTTCTCTTTCACACTTACAACCTTGAAACCGATTTTCCAAACTTCCAAACAAGTTTAGAATTGGTTCATCTGACTTTCAAGAACTATGTGATTGATAAAACCAACATTCAATCACAATAATGGGTTTACGGTTCTACCAAAACAAGTTTCGGTTCTACCTCTATGTGAGTATTGTGCATAGTCACACTAGCTTCCCAAAAGTTCGGTTGACTAGGTACTAGGATTGGTTCCCCACATATATATGGTATCTAAATTATATGTGTTGCACATGTCCATAGGATCGGTTCCCCTTTCTGCTATAAACCTTGTTGCACCCCATACATGGATCGTTTCCCTTTGATGTACCGCACTCTTTACTAGGATCGGTTCCCTTTCCCTTACTAGGATCGGTTCCCTTTCCCTTACAAGGTCAGACATACAAAATACGATCATACCACAGGTGATTACTTAAGATCGGTTTTACTGATAAAAGTTACACCAATACATAAGTAAGGCCTTTGTGAACAGTTCTACCAAGAACACAACAAGTTGTGGGCGGTTATACTCTATCACACATATTGGTTGTTCATAAGATATGCAATGAATAACAAAACCAATAACACCTGGCAATTTCCTTTTCGGTTCATAAACAAGTCTATGAACTTACTTCCTTAGAACACATGTAAACATTTTTCCCTAGGATGAAATCCTCACCTCATACCCATACATAATCACAATAGCTTTCAAATGATTATGGCGATGTCTTATCTACAAAGTTTAATGGTTAAGAAATAAACCTCGTATTGTATTCCTTAATACTATGTCTATCTAGAGTTCAAATATGCTTCAGATTATGTTTTCTATATGCACGACTTGAAAGATACGTCAGGGAATGAAACAGTTCAAGTCAAATATCACTAACCTCAAGTGGAAGGATGATTGTTGTCGTTGTAGCTCCTTGCTTCTTCACATCTTCAAGTCTTCGCAATACTTGTAATGTCTCATATCCTAATACTTTCAAGCTAACTCCGTAAAAGTTTAACTCTAGTACATAATCAAGCGACTCTTAACATGAGTGTTGATTCACTAAAATATGACAACCAAACTTGACATACCAACGCTTGGTAGGTTCAACCGAGCCATTCTCTAACAGTCTCTTTTGATCAGGCACATGAGACAAGATTTTCAACAACAACACAATTAAGTTGCGTTGCGGTGAACAACAATTTGTCCACCATTTTCCTCTCGAGAGGAATCCACAGACCTTTGTCTATCAAAACGACTCGACCATACTTTCTTCTCTAATGGTCTTGGTCTATCCTTGGAAACTAAATTCTGGGACGAAGATAAAATCCTACATACCTCGGCGGTCTTAAAGAGAAAGTTTAAGCTTATTTGCTAATTGATTTGCTCTTCGTTGAAGTTTGTTTACGTGCCTCAATTGGTGTTTGTACTTGTAACACTTTGAAAGTTCATGACCCCTTAAAGAACAGTATGAGCACGTCAAACTAGGATAAAAGTCAGGCTTCTGGGATGTGCAAGCAGCTAGACACATGGTGGAACCTGAAACAATACAATTAGAGTTTCCAAAGAATGGGTCAATTTTTTCTTCCAGAATAGTTGGATTTTCTTCAAAAAGAATATCGAGATTGATGTATGTATTGCTACAGTTATCAAAATCAATATTTTCACCAAGAAGTGCAACACTTGATTTCTCGTCTTCATTAGAATCATAGTTGTCGACATTTTCATCAAGAGTTGCGACAAGACCTTTGTTCCCATGTATTTTCTACGATTTGGGAACTCGTTTGCAAAATGACCAAATCCTTTACACTTAAAGAACTGAGGCATATCCTCATCATCAGTTTCATTTGTATTCCTATTTTTAGGAAGAACACGATTATGAGGTTTGACTGATGCTTTAGGCTTATCTCTGGAGAACCGTTTACTTATCTTCAACAGAAGATCCCTAAACTGTCTTGTGATCATCGAGACTGACTTGTCAAGATCTTCATCTGATGAATTCGTCTCAGAGTGATCGCATCTTCAGAGATATAAACTTTTTTAACTTTTATCAAGTAATTTAGTGTCCTTTAGTACTTTGAACGCAACATCCTTAGTTTTGGATGAATGTTCGTGATCAAAGATCTTAAGCTTTTCATCCAGCGTATTTCTGGAGACATTATCTAGGTTATTTCCCTAAACGATGGCATGCTTCTTAGAATCGCATCTAAATGGCAGCGATCTGAGAATTTTCATCACAATGTCCTTTTCAGGAATAATCTTACCCAATGCAAAAGATGCATTAAAAATTTCAGACACTTTGTGATTAAACTCGTCAAATGTTTCTTCATCTGCCATTCGAAGGTTTTCCCAATCAGAATTAAGGTTTTGAAGCCTAGCTTCCTTTTCGCTGGTATTACCTTCAAATATAGTTTCTAATATATCCCAAGCTTCTTTAGACTTAATGCAATTTGACACATGGTGTTGAAGATTTGGGGTAATGGCATGTATGATGCCATTCAAACCGTCGGAATTTTTCTTTGCAGCAAGTATCTCGACAGGACTGTATTCACCAATATTCTTGGGAACGTTTACATTACCAACTGCCACAATGGGAGCATCATAGCCATTAACAACATATACCCATGATTGAAAATCACGTGCTTGAAGAAAAGCTCGCATAACAATTTTCCACCATAAGTAATTAGAGCCATCGAAGACTGGTGGTACGTTTATTGAGATAGCACCTATGTCCATAGAGTCAGATTGCTACAAACACAGACTTGTAAGGTCTTAAACGTGTTTTCCTGCTCTGATACCAATTGAAAGAGCGGGGGTACAACAACCACACCCAATATTTCGCTTAACAATCTGTATGGACAAACTCCAATATACTTTCTAGAGAATCAACTAGACAGTCAGACTCAATCTAGATAAAAAGTATATTAAACAGTTTATATCTCAATCTCTTGATTTGATCTTTACTCAAGCAAATAGAAATCTGCGAGTCTTTATCAAAGAGAGATAACTTGGATGGTACCAAAGACCAATATCCAAGTGTCAATCAATTTAAATCAACAACCTAAAAGGTCGGATATTCTAATTGATTGAACCTAACGCACAACCTGTGATATTTTAATTATATAAACAAATATAATGCGAAAATAGAAATAATATAAACACCAGAAATTTTGTTAACGAGGAAGCCGCAAATGCGAGAAAAACCCGGGACCTAGTCCAGTTGAACACACACATTGTATTAAGCCGCTACGGACACTAGCCTACTTCAAATTAACTTCGATGCAGGACTGTAGTTGAACCCCAACCAACTTACACTGATCCAAGGTACAGTTATGTTCATACGTCTCTGATCCCAGCAGGATACTACGTACTTGATTCCCTTAGCTGATCTTACCCACAACTAAGAGTTGCTACGACCCAAAGTCGAAAACTTTAATAAACAAATCTGTATCACACAGAAAAGTCTACAGTAATAGATAAATCCGTCTCCCACGAATATACCTACGAGTTTTGTTCTGTCTTTTGATAAATCAAGGTGAACAGGAATCAATCAATAATATCAGACTTATATTCCCAAAGAACAGCTTAGTATTATCAATCACCTCACAATAATCTTAATCGACGCAGCGAAAAAAGATATTACGGAATCACAAACGATGAGACGAAGTGTTTGTGATTTCTTTTTATCTTGCCTATCGGAGATAGAAATATCAAGCCAATTATTCCAATTGTACTCGTACGATAGAAACAACAAGATCAGATTACATAACTACAAGAAAAGTAGTATCAGTCTGGCTTCACAATCCCAATGAAGTCTTTAAGTCGTTAACCTGATTTTAGAAGAAGAAAACCAAAGGTTAAAGGAGAATCGACTCTAGCTTAGCAAACTAGTATCACACAAAAGGTGTGGGGATTAGGTTTCCTAGTTGCTAGAGTTCTCCCTTAAATAGTATTTCAAATCAGGGTTTGCAATCAATGTTAGCTTGGTAACAAAGCATTCAATATTCACCGTTAGATGAAAACCTGATTTAGATTCTAGCTAATATTTCTCAACCGTTAGATAGAAAACTTAACTTGTTATACACATATGAAATGCACGTTTCTAGGCTTGTGTAACTGTACCCAAACTTGTACATTTGTTGGTTCAACAATAGTTAACCAAATAGTTAGCCATATGAGCAATTTCATATCAACCATATTCTTCTTCACAATAACTAGTCCAAATGACTCAAATGAACTAGTTAGAGAGTTTTTCAATTGCTTAGAACTTTATGTAACTACACAAGACACAATCGAAGCAAAAACGATTTGATTCACTCAAATCGGTTCATGAACTTTATAGCCACGGTTTGCAAAAGCATTCCTTAGTTTATTTAAACATGAGTTCAAGAACAATCGTTTTTAGATATAACCAACTCAAATTCGCGAACAATCGTTTTTAGACTCAAAAGCACTCAATTAAATTAATCACAAGAGAATCCATAATTAATCTAATCGAAATACACAACCAAACTAATCACAAAAGTAATCAATTTAATTGGCCATACTCAACATAAGACAATCTATGGAGAAATGACTAAGTTAATCATGAAAATAATCAACCCAGACAAAAACGCTCAAACATAAGAAAACTTACGGAGTCATAACTAAATAACCAAACAAGATGATTAATTTAGTTTAATATGCTCGACATAAAGTACGTTACAGAACAACAACAAAGCTAATCATGAAAAATAATCAACTTGGTTGTTCAATGCTCAACATAAGAAACATTACGGAGCCTCACGGTAATACATAAAATATGGATCAGGGGAAGATCAATTATTTGCATGAATACACAAGGATTCATTCTATTTTCATCATTATTCACATAACGACATTCAATAGACATAATACTTGCAAACAAAAGATTTTAACCTATCTTCCATCAATAATTAACAATATAGGCTTAACTTTTGTATTTTTCAAAAGTCCATTCATTCTTTTATCAATACATGCATATCGACATACAAAAGACTTTACTTTTGACAAGATATGGGATAATAACAGTTCACGGATGCAAACACACATATCCCATAAATAATTGCAATATATAAAACCATAAAGATTAATACTGCAAAAATCATCTTCCAAACAAATTTAGAGTTTAAACCAATAAATCTAAAAACATGAAAATGAAAAACGTTGGACATAGCTATGTGTAATCACAATAATGGCTATTCCAAACTCTAGATATTCTTCTAAACAAAACAAGAAAAATAGAAGATTTACTAGGAAATAAGACCTTTGAAGAATTCTTTATCGTCCCCAACTCCTTGTCGTCAACAACCATTGGGACATAAGCTTCATTAAGGTAGGAGTTTATATCAATAAACCTTCTTGGCTTATGATGTTGAACCAGGGCCTTCTGAATCTCATGAGTCTTATACACAAAAGCCTTTATTTGTTGAATCTCCTTTCGCATCTCCTTCAACACTTCAAGAACATCAGAAAACTTCTGAGAGTTTGAAGGAACATCTCTTGGCTTCCTCACATTCCTTCTTTTTCTTTTCAATGTCGGAGCTAACGTAGACTTATCTTTTTCCTTCATGATCGATGGATTAACAATCATATTAACATCCTTTCCATCGGAAGACATGGTACTTGGAGCATCCATAGGCGTATGGGTTTGTGAGAGGAAATCATAATCTCAACAAGTAGTCTTTAGATAAAAAAAAGGTTTTAAGGAAGGAAAAAGAATGTAGGGTTTCGAAACCTTTAAACAGGTTCGTATGCGTTCAACTCTTAACCCTATAAAGAGATGAATTGTCGATAATAACCCTCCTTTATTGATAGACATGGAATCCTCAAAATCCAAAACAAAAAAAGAGAAAAAAAAACTTCTTCTAAAAGCCTGAGAGGTAAAATCATTGTCTCTGAAAAGGCGAGGGTACCCTAATATACCTCAAGCTAAAACTTTTCCTACCTATAAGTCCTTTATCCGAAAGTGATTGTCTATGGACTGAGTAGAGACAATGCAACTAATCGGTTCACACTTCGTGTGATCGTCTATGGATACGAGATAGAGACAATACAACAACGAAGTATGTTTACTTGATACAAAGGTTAGGACTTAACCAAACACAATATGATTGCTTATCAAGTAAATAGGAATATGTTTGTGTAATTTACTTTAATTATAATAAAACAATTATAATGCGGAAAATAAAAGTAAATGACACACCGAGATTTTGTTAACGAGGAAACCGCAAATGCATAAAAACCCCGGGACCTTGTCCATAATTGAATACTCTCAGTATTAAGCCGCTACACAAAATTACACCTAACTTCGTATAGTTAAGACCAAGTAACTAACCCTATAATTCACTTAGTTCCGTCTGTATTCCCACGCCTCCGACTTGTGAATAAGTCACGTACTTGGAACAATTCCTTTGGTTTGTATTCCAAACATTAAAGGAACAACAAATTTGTTTGGTATCAACTCTATTCAACCAAGTGATATGAGTCGGACAAAGGCTCTTCTTTTTATCTTAACATAAACTCATTCGTCGGGTCCTTAGATCTATCTTATGTTCAATCACCCAAAGGTAATCGTTTAAGATTAAGCCAATCAATACCTTTAATCACAAGGAAATGTATTGATGCCGATCTACTCAATTAATCAATCCAATCTACCACAAGGATAAACCGATTATTAATTGGATCCTCTTTTACCGAAACAAGTATTGTGCACACCAAAGATTATAAAACCCAAGTCAGATCTTCACTATCTTCTTTGTATTCAAATCTTCTTAAATCTTCAATAAAAACCTGCAAACAATCACTTGAATCTCTTGTGATCAATCACGCACAGAACGGAGTCTCATTAACAATGGATTATCACAAGATCGTCTTTAGAACTAACAACAGTCTCTAAAGATACCTGTCGAAAATCTGAACTAGTTTGAGTGAATCTTATATCAGAATAGAAGATTCTCAAGAATAAACAAACTAGGTGCAATCAGATTTCAACCACCGTTAGTCAATCAAATCAATCGAAAACAAAGATAAACCGTAATTATCTAGTTTCCCACCAACGGGTCACGTTAGAGATTCTCAATCCCAAAGAAGACTTTAAACTGAGCGGCCGTAAGAGATTTCGCCTAATTAGGTTACTCTCCTTTCCGAATAGGTGCTACACCAAAGAACAACAACAAAAGAGTAAATATGTTGTTACGAAGGATTAGTTTGCTAGAAAGGCAAACTTCGTGTATTTATAGACAAGGAAGTTTGGACACCAAGGAATTTCCAAAACCGAAAATATTATCAAGATATTCATAAAAGCACAGATTCGGTTTTCATAATTCCTGGAAATGCTCTGTCCAAAAATAACGATCGAAATCTCTCGGAAAATCTAATTAGTAAATGCACATTACTAATTCTGTAATTTCCCTACAAAATGAAATTAATAACCTTAATTAAAAGATTCTTAACTTACTTATGTTTCTATTCTGGTATTCTCTTCCCTTAGCCGTTAAGAAATATCTTTGAACAATTATAGAAATAAACATTCACAGCACGTGTTCAAAGTTTGTCGACATCTTAACTTTGTAAGTTCTCTTTCACACTTACAACCTTGAAACCGATTTTCCAAACTTCCAAACAAGTTTAGAATTGGTTCATCGACTTTCAAGAACTATGTGATTGATAAAACCAACATTTAATCACAATCATGGGTTTACGGATCTACCAAAACAAGTTTCGGTTCTACCTCCATGTGAGTATTGTGCATAGTCACACTAGCTTCCCAAAAGTTCGGTTGACTAGGTACTAGGATTGGTTCCCCACATATATATGGTATCTAACTTATATGTGTTGCACATGTCCATAGGATCGGTTCCCCTTTCTGCTATAAACCTTGCTGCACCCCATACATGGATCGTTTCCCTTTGATGTACTGCACCCCTTACTAGGATCGGTTCCCTTTACCTTACTAGGATCGGTTCCCTTTCCCTTACAAGGTCAGACATACAAAATACGATCATACCACAGGTGATTACTTAAGATCAGTTTTACTGATAAAAGTTATACCAATACATAAGTAAGGCCTTTGTGAACAGTTCTACCAAGAACACAACAAGTTGTTGGCGGTTATACTCTATCACACATATTGGTTATTCATAAGATATGCAATGAATAACAAAACCAATAACACCTGGCAATTTCCTTTTCGGTTCATAAACAAGTCTATGAACTTACTTCCTTAGAACACATGTAAACATTGTTCCCTAGGATGAAATCCTCACCTCATACCCATACATAATCATAATAGCATTCAAATGATTATGGCGATGTCTTATCTACAAAGTTTAATGGTTAAGCAATAAACCTCGTATTGTATTCCTTAATACTATGTCTATCTAGAGTTCAAATATGCTTCGCAGTTATGTTTTCTATATGCACGACTTGAAAGATACATCAGGGAATGAAACAGTTCAAGTCAAATATCACTAACCTCGAGTGGAAGGATGATTGTTGTCGTTGTAGCTCCTTACTTCTTCACATCTTCAAGTCTTCGCAATACTTGTAATGTCTCATATCCTAATACTTTCAAGCTAACCTATACGAAGTTTAACTCTAGTACATAATCAAGCGACTCTTAACATGAGTTTTGATTCACTAAAATATGACAACCAAACTTGACATACCAACGCTTGGTAGGTTCAACCGAGCCATGCTCTAACAGTCTCTTTTGATCAGGCACATGAGACAAGATTTTCAACAACAACATAATTAAGTTGTGTTGCGGTGAACAATAATTTGTCCACCATTTTCCTCTTGAGAGGAATCCACAGACCTTTGTCTATCAAAACGACTCGACCATACTTTCTTCTCTAATGGTCTTGGTCTATCCTTGGAAACTAAATTCGGGACGAAGATAAAATCCTACATACCTCAGCGGTCTTCTGAGAAAGTTTAAGCTTATTTGCTAATTGATTTGCTCTTCGTTGAAGTTTGTTGACGTGCCTCAATTGGTGTTTGTACTTGTAACACTTTGAAAGTTCATGACCCCTTAAAGAACAGTATGAGCACGTCAAACTAGGATAAAAGTCAGGCTTCTGGGATGTGCAAGAAGATAGACACATGGTGGAACCTGAAACAATACAATTAGAGTTTCCAAAGAATGGGTCAATTTTTTCTTCCAGAATAGTTGGATTTTCTTCAAAAAGAATATCGAGATTGATGTATGTATTTCTACAGTTATCAAAATAAATATTTTCACCAAGAAGTGCAACACTTGATTTCTCGTCTTCATTAGAATCATAGTTGTCAGACATTTCATCAAGAGTTGCAGCAAGACCTTTGTTCCCGATTGTATTTTCTACGATTTGGGCACTCGTTTGCAAAATGACCAAATCCTTTACACTTAAAGAATCGAGGCATATCCTCATCATCAGTTTCATTTGTATTCCTATTTTTAGGAAGAACACGATTATGAGGTTTGACTGATGCTTTAGGCTTATCTCTGGAGAACCGTTTACTTATCTTCAATAGAAGATCCCTAAACTGTCTTGTGATCATCGAGACTGACTTGTCAAGATCTTCATCTGATGAATTCGTCTCAGAGTGATCGCATCTTCAGAGATATACACTTTTTTTAACTTTTATCAAGTAATTTAGTGTCATTTAGTACTTTGAACGCAACATCCTTAGTTTTGGATGAATGTTCGTGATCAAAGATCTTAAGCTTTTCATACAGCGTATTTCTGGAGACATTATCTAGGTTATTTCCCTCAACGATGGCATGCTTCTTAGAATCGCATCTAAATGGCAGCGATCTGAGAATTTTCATCACAATATCCTTTTCAGGAATAATCTTACCCAATGCAAAAGATGCATTAAAAATTTCAAACACTTTGTGATTAAACTCGTCAAATGTTTCTTCATCTGCCATTCGAAGGTTTTCCCAATCGGAATTAAGGTTTTGAAGCCTAGCTTCCTTTTCGCTGGTATTACCTTCAAATACGGTTTCTAATATATCCCAAGCTTCTTTAGACTTAATGCAATTTGACACATGGTGCTGAAGATTTGGGGTAATGGCATGTATGATGGCATTCAAACCGTCGGAATTTTTTCTTTGCAGCAAGTATCTCGACATGAATGTATTCACCAATATTCTTGGGAACGTTTACGTTACCAACTGCCACAACGGGAGCATCATAGCCATTAACAACATATACCCATGATTGAAAATCACGTGCTTGAAGAAAAGCTCGCATAACAATTTTCCACCATAAGTAATTAGAGCCATCGAAGACTGGTGGTACGTTTATTGAGATAGCACCTATGTCCATAGAGTCATATTGCTACAAACACAGACTTGTAAGGTCTTAAACGTGTTTTCCTGCTCTGATACCAATTGAAAGAGCGGGGGTACAACAACCACACCCAATATTTCGCTTAGCAATCTGTATGGACAAACTCCAATATACTTTCTAGAGAATCAACTAGACAGTCAGACTCAATCTAGATAAAAAGTATATTAAAGAGTTTATATCTCAATCTCTTGATTTGATCTTTACTCATGCAAATAGAAATATGCGAGTCTTTATCAAAGAGAGATAACTTGGATGGTACCAAAGACCAATATCCAAGTGTGAATCAATTTAAATCAACAACCTAAAAGGTTGGATATTCTAATTGATTGAACCTAACGCACAACCTGTGATATTTTAATTATATAAACAAATATAATGCGGAAATAGAAATAATATAGACACCAGAAATTTTGTTAACGAGGAAGCCGCAAATGCAGAAAAACCCCGGGACCTAGTCCAGATTGAACACACACTGTATTAAGCCGCTACAGACACTAGCCTACTTCAAATTAACTTCGGTATGGACGGTAGTTGAACCCCAACCAATCTTACACTAATCCAAGGTACAATTATGCTCATACGTCTCTGATCCCAGCAGGATACTACGTACTTGATTCCCTTAGATGATCTTACCCACAACTAAGAGTTTCTACGACCCAAAGTCGAAGACTTTAATAAACAAATCTGTATCACACAGAAAAGTCTACAGTAATAGATAAATCCGTCTCCCACGAATATACCTACGAGTTTTGTTCTGTCTTTTGATAAATCAAGGTGAATAGGAACCAATCAATAGTATCAGACTTATATTCCCGAAGAAAATCTTAGTATTATCAATCACCTCACAATAATCTTAATCGACGCAGAGAAAAAAGATATTACGGAATCACAAACGATGATACGAAGTGTTTGTGATTTCTTTTTTATCTTGCCTATCGGAGATAGAAATCTCAAGCCAATTATTCCAATTGTACTCGTACGATAGAAACAACAAGATCATATTACACAACTACAAGAAAAGTAGTAACGGTCTGGCTTCACAATCCCAATGAAGTCTTTAATTCGTTAACCTGATTTTAGAAGAAGAAAACCAAAGGTTAAAGGAGAATCGACTCTAGCTTAGCAAACTAGTATCACACAAAAGGTGTGGGGATTAGGTTTCCCAGTTGCTAGAGTTCTCCCTTATATAGTCTTTTCAAATCAGGGTTTGCAATCAATATTAGCTTGGTAACAAAGCATTCAATATTCACCGTTAGATGAAAACCTGATTTAGATTCAACCTAATATTTCTCAACCGTTAGATCGAAAACTTAGCTTGTTATACACACATGAAATGCACGTTTCTAGGCTTGTGTAACCGTACCCAAACTTGTACATTTGTTGGTTCAACAATAGTTAACCAAATGGTTATCCATATGAGCAATTTCATATCAACCATATTCTTCTTCACCATAACTAGTCCAAATGATTCAAATGAACTAGTTAGAGAGTTGTTCAATTGCTTAGTTCTTTATGTAACTACACAAGACATAATCGAAGCAAAAACGATTTGATTCACTCGAATCGGTTCATAAACTTTATAGCCACGGTTTACAAAAGCATTCCTTAGTTTATTTAAACATGAGTTCAAGAACAATCGTTTTTAGATATAACCAACTCAAGTTCGCGGACTGGGTTCGCGGACTTAAGTTTCTGTAAGGAGTTCACAAACTCCATCAAAAATTCTCGGGTCGAGAACTTCCGCCAGTTCGCGGACTTGGCTCACGCCACATTCCAGTTCTCTTGATCAACAAAGTTCGCAAACTTCGGTTCAAGGAATAAGGACTTATACATATATGTGTTTCCACAACAATGCTTATATCCTACCAATGGTTATGTAATCTAAACTCTCATTTCAATCATTGAAACATTCTTAGAGGATGTTATATAGTTGTTGTTCACAAGACATTTTTCGTCAGAGCAATTTTCAAAGTGATTGAAACATAACATGACTTTCGTCACTAGGTAAAGATGAATTCAGCTAAAGCGAAAGCTTGCCAACACATATTTCGAGAAATAGATAGGCGAGTTAAACTCGGATCGAAATACCAAATGTGTATAATCTAAGTCTATATAGCAAAACGACTTTTGTTCTCAAGATAGGAGATAAATAGACTTTTGAGTGATAGATAAGTTCAAGTCTCCACATACTTTTTAGTCGATGAAGTTCCACCGGTACCTTGAGTAGTCCTTCGTCTTGTATGATGATTGCCATGGAGTTCTTGAGCTCAACTACACTTTCTATCCTAGTCCGAGACCTTAGCTATAGTAGACTAGAAATCAAGAATTATAGTTTTGATCACTAATATTGACAAACATGCTTGAGATAGCAATGCATGCGAGTTCGACCGAGCAATGCTCTAACATAATCGGCATCAAACAACAACATACATGCTTATAGTCACTTAAATAACTGTACACATAAACAAAATAGATAACATGTTAACAAGCAATATAAACATCTTAAACTCAACATAAGACTCCGCATCATCGCAAATTTACCTTTGGGAAGAACTGCGACAAACATGAGTCCTAACAAGTTTAAGACTTACATCTTATACCAAGTAAATGATAAGACTGCCAAAATTTTGGGTCTAATAGAAAAACTACTCACCATATGAGAATGATTCACATCAGATTTTATAAGTATATATCACCTTTGGGTTAATACATACTCATAAACTCCGAATAAATCAAAAGCAAACCACAACAATCACACGCTTAGTCTCATTAAAACCTTTTCATCACTCTCGTAGCATCACTTTGGAAACGCTTAGTCGAGTAATGAGAAGGTACAAATTACATGTAATATCCAGAAAAGTAAAAATCAAGCAACATAGATATAACGAACAAGTATACTATGAAGTTCAAATATGCACTGTAAAGGAGAACATACCCGAAGATTGATAAAAACATACCTCCATTATAATATAGAATCCAATAATTTCCGTAAATCCATAGAAGTCCTCATCAGAATTTTTTTTGCTCCCATTGAACCAGGGCAGTACTCATATCAAATACCTTAAACTAGGCTATGGAGTCTCAATAATCTGAGAAATATTTCCACAAAAGGATCTCAAGCATGAAGGTTGATAAATTCAGACCAAACCTTCCACTGCCAACTAAGGTACTTGTCTTTTGGTAGCTAACACCAACTTCGAGACCAACATCCCGGAACAGAACAAGTCAAAAATAATAATAATAATAAAAAAAAAACTTTAGTATTATCTTTGATCTATTTGAAGGTTCCATATTGTGCTTCCTCCTTGCAAGTATGCGAGCTGCTCCAAATAACCAAGCTTTTAAAATCATATATGTTTGTATTCCACAAACCAGAGCCACGGTTCCTCCAGTATCAACACCAAGAGAATGCTATTACGATGATTCCAATAGTCAAAATATTGGAAATAAGACTCTCATGTAATCCCAATCTGCTGAGTAATCTCCTGTCAAAACACCTCCAACACATAACCCACACAAGAATTGCATTCTCCATCTCCTACCATTGAGCAAACAATGACGAGCTTAAAACTGACTGTACGTAGGTGAAATAAATGACCATCTAAGCAATTTATGTCATACCCAAGCTGATCCTAGAACTTAAGAAAAATGCATCTTCATCCGCAGCAAACCAGCCTTTTGTTCTGTACAAGTACCACTGTTGAACTGTGTCTGAACCCTTCTTGCCTTACGTCTGGCCACTGCAACATGAAATGAGCAACTGTTGGACCGAAAAATTCCCACAATATATAACTGAATTTGACGGATCGATCTTCTTATGAGATTGTAGGCATATTCTGTAGATCCAGCGACTAAAACAAACACAATTAGAGGGTCTCCATCCGTTTCAATTCTATATCCGCTTCCACATTCTAGAATAGCCTCAACTCTGCCATGTACGTTGAAGTCAAGAACAACAAGACTGTCATTTTACAGGGATTTTGAATCATGAATTCCCGACTTTGATGAACTTCATATACTGAGGCAGAAACTTAAGGAAAATGACCCAAATTCATCAAATTCATATCCAACTGGAGAACTTCTCCATACATCCAATTCTCAGGTATATGATACTTCTGAATTTTTATGTTATCCAACATATTTTCTATAAAATTATGATGACATATAAGCTTTAAGACAATCTTCTTCTTTTTTTGGTTTTGAAACAACTTTAAGACAATCTTTTCCTCAACACCTCATATAGTAATCGCAACAAACAAGGATCCATAAATCAACAAACTCTTCAAATGAAACCTTAACTATAGGTAAGCCCACTAGAAGAACTTTGGAGTCATCATTTTATTGCTTAGTCATCTTTACAGCTCATGTATTAAAATATTCAATATCTTACACAGTGAAAGTAATACACATCTAGTAAGAATAATCTCAAACGAAACTAAGTTAAACAAAGAAACCATTCCATATACACCCTAATTGAAGAACATGGAATAACTAGGGGAAATAGAACTAGAATGTTGGAATTTCAGATGTTAGCAACAAATTAGGCTTAGGTTAAGTTATTCAGTGTGTATTTCTAATCTAAGATGGAATAAGTATATTGTAGATTAAAATTTGATTAGAGTTAAATCAAGGAATTAAATTACCTTAATGATTGCCTGAGGTGTCATGTTGACTAAGCATGACTCTCCTAGTGAGGTGTCATCTAACTAATGATGGATAAGTTAGATGACACATAGCTATTTAGGTAATGACTAAGCCCTCTTCTAGCCTCTTTCTTATATTAACCAGATTTTTTTGATTTGCCATTAATCAAGTAAGAAGAAATAGAAGCTAAGTCATTGACCTATTCTAATTCAATGATGCTTTTATTTCCTTCTACTGAACTTTTGAGGTGTTTGTATCATGTTGTTAGCTGTCTGTAATTGATGTTCATTAATTCAGTAGTTGATTGTTCTTATTAGCCATATGAATGTTGTAGCTAAGTCAGAACTATATGGTGATCCATTCCTGTTTAGTATGTGCTAATAGCTCTGCATAAGGTGATTTCTAGCTTATTGAGCATGCTAATACTAGGGTTAAGAATGTTCTCAGCATAAGGGTAATTGTATGATCATGTTTAAGTATAATGAATGATGATTATGAAGATGTTACTAGATTTTCAAAAGAAAAGAAAAGACGAACATTTTATTACTTACAAATTTGAACTAGACAAGTTCTAATTTTATTGAAATTCTAGTTCAGTTTTTGTTTCTCAAACAAAATGTTACTGTGAAAACTGGGATATGGTATATTAAGCAAATCCTTATGTAGAACATATCATGTGTGATTCATTCCTTTCAGCAGATGTCTTGAATCAGAAAATAATTTTGATAGTAACAGTTCATGGAGCCATTTGGTTGTTGGTACTTTTTATATCCTGCAATATACTAAGACTCAAAAATTCTCATTAGATATACAAGAGGGTATGCAGTACATAAACTCACTATTTATAGAAGATTAGTTGTGGTACCAATAGTGCTATAAGAGCAGTTTCTATGGAATGAACAAAGTTGAAGTTTGTTCATTTTGCTCCCACTATGGACTCAACAAACATGAAAAACGGATGGGCAAACCAACAAATTTGAGGGTTTGTTGAGTGAGATGGAAGAACAGACGCGCGCTTGATGTACAACCGGGCGTTGGAAGAAAAAACGCGGAACTTGTAAGAAAAAACGCTGACGTGTGTTGTTTCACCGCCCCTTGGTTTTCTTTCTCCAAAACTCGGTTATTATATTTAGATTTTATTTTTATTGTTTGTTTATTAGTTAAATAATCAGTGGGATCCAACACTTATTAGTTTATATTAATAAAATCACTAGTGAGACCCAACTCTTATTAGTTTATATTAATAAAATCACTAGTGTGACCCTAAAATAAGTGCAAAAACGTGTTTGTTCATCCACATGACTCTACAAAAAAAAAAAAAAAATCATTGCCATAGGAATTTCCCTAATAATTGACCAAAAGATCTTCTAGTCGTGTCACCATTGATCATCATTGAATTGACACTTTTCGTTTATTTTGAATCAATCACATCCCTTCTTATTTCGTATGCCTACAAATTTTGAAACTTAACTAAGCAGTAGAAACAAAATATATTTGCAGATGAACCAATTTACTATTCTAAGAATCTTGCTTATTGCCTATTCATAAAACCTGCATTTATTTTTATTTTATTTTTAATAGAAAAGTGCAGTTTTATTGATTATGTAGATTCAGGCATTGCAAGCTCTGAAACAAAGAAGTAATCCATGGTGAATAGTCCATGTAGTCTTCTAAAAGTAGCTTGTCTTTCCTAACCTTTTTAGAGATACCATATGCAATAGAATTGAGATCTCTCCTAACATGAGTAATTTTGGAAACTTGAAAAGAAGAAACTAGAGTTTTAATACTAGAAATAAAATTATTGTTCTCTCATCGGACTTGTACATTGTCAAATGTTATAAACTGCACAACTACTTCCGTATCATCTATGAGATGGATTTCTGCAATACTTTGCAAAACAACATACACAAATTGAGTAAGCAGAACTCGACAAATGTTTTTCATAAAAAAACATTATTTATAACCCCAGAAATCCCCCAAAAAAAAAAAAAAAAAGAATCAATTAATCCGATGAAAACCTAGTAATCAGAGGACACAAGAAAAATACAAAACTACCACATACGAATACATAAATATCCGTATGGTGAATTTTAAACTGAGTCATGTAGCTCAGTTGGTTAGAGCGTTGGTCTTATGAGCCGAAGGTCGCAGGATCGAGCCCCGCCGGGACTATATATTTTATGACATGCAAAAATTGAGAAATGGTTCGTATGGTAAATTTTTGAAAATAGACCATCTATTTAAGTAGTGATTGATGCACTTGCATTTTGGTAACGGAACCGATTTCTAATTATCTAATTTCTTCTTGGCGATGCCCAAAACAAAACCTAACCAATTTTTAGTTGGTACTTTAAAAATATAGCTGAAGAAACACAATAAAGAAAATACTAAAAGACGACCTAAAGAGTAATCTTTCATGACACATCAAGTTCCTGGTCTAATACCACCCAATAGCTTATCATAAATAGATGATCCACTGATATTAATAACACGAAAATAAAAAACATGACTGGTGGTGGTGGAGTTTGTGAAGTTAAGACTATTGGAAAAGTTAGTGAAGTTATGACCGACGATGACAAACATCTCACAAATGCAGTGCTTGCAGAGTTACTTTTGAAAAGTGTTATAAATCGAAATGATATATATACCAAATATTGGATCAATCAGTCTTGTAGTATCTAATGAAATCCAACGACCAAAGAAGCCAAGGAAGAGATAACACTATCAGTTTTTTATTTCGGTTTGTTAACAACCTAGTTTAAATCTTAGCATTTAAACTGGGACTTTTACTGCATAACTCAAAATACAAAGGACTCCAAATATGAAAAGTTAGATTAAAGAATTATCTTTCATCAGCAAAAAGATGCCCCTCTAATATTATTAAGAATTTTGTCGCATGATGAGTAGTCATAATGTCTTAATGTACTTAGTTTGTGTAAAAATATTAACTTAACTATGGAAATGTTTCTCATGTGTTAAAAATACGTGATTTAGAAAACATGATTAAAATAACCAAAATGAAGAAAATAACCAAATAGAAGAAAATAAAATAGTATGGATAAAATTGAGGAAGGATCCATGTACAATCTTATATACAAACAATCTCATAAGATTTGCACCGATTTTTCAATACAACTCAAACGACATAAGTTTGAAAGAAATATTTGGATTATCGGTTCCCATTATAAAACTCTACATTCCTATCAAAAATTACCACGCCCATTGTATTATTTCTTGCAGGTTTTTAAGGATCGATAGGACAATCAAATAGTCAAACAAAAGCTTTTTCTATTGCAAAAATAAACTATAATTTGTGCATATAACTCGTTGGTTGGGAATACGAATTTCTTATATATAAATAATGATGTCCTGGAACTAAATCCAACCCCGAAACTTAACATTATCTTTCTAAGGAAAATTTGTTGTCATCGATGCGCATATTCCACTAAAGGTGATTAAGATACATGCAATCAAAATGACCCAAATACAACACATACACCCTACCAAGGAAAACCATGTTCAAAATTACATGCTGTATTAGAGATTGAATTTCATCTTGGATATCCAAAAATGGATCTTTAGAAGATAATACAAAAGCCGTGGTACAACGTCACAATAATATGCCTAAAATTTTCCATTATTCTTATATCTCAAATATAGTGAAATAAAAAGTCAAATTAATTCTTTTGCAATGATTCTTCTCACCCACATTAATTTTATGGTAGAACACTATAACTCAAACAAGATAACATGATAATTAACTTGAGTAGCATTTTTTTTAGCGCATCACAGTTAGTCAAAACCCACAAAAACATTCTCAGGAACCGTAAGAGGTGGTTTCAGAGATAATTTGTCGATATTATATATATGACCTTGTGTATCACTAAATAAACCAATAATTGATGAGAAAACAAACAAAATACAAACATATGAATATTAATCCACAAACATATGAAAGTACATTATAACATATATTGTTGCTGCGTGTCAGATTTTCAAAAATGAAAAGTGCTATGAAAAAGATTATTGTTTGTTGACATGCAACGCACGTGCACTCTACTTTGTGGTTTACTGATATGTTGTAATTTGTATATATGCATGGTACTTATAAAAGATGAAGCTATTTATGGGGTTTTACCAAATAACGAGGGGTTTGTGATCCACTATCCAGGTTATCCATCTTCAATTCCTCGACAGTTGAAACTCTCGGGGGAACTAAGGGAATTCTGAAGGTACTACTAGATTTTCGAAAGAAAAAAGAAGACGAACATTTTAGTACTTAGGAATTTGAACTAGACGACTTCTAATTTATTGGAATTCTAGTTCAGGTTTTCTTTCTCAGATATACGCTTACTATGACAACTGGGCTATAATATATTTACCAACTCCTTATGCATAACATGTCCTGTGAGATTCATTTCTTTCAGCAAAGGTCTTAAATCAATTTTTTGAGAGGTTTTAAAACATCATTTTCAAGTAATTTAATATTCAGATTGTAAAAGCTCGGGGAAAACTATCAAGCCTTGAACCAATTCATGGAGCCATTTGGTTGATGGTACTTTTTATTTTCTGCAATATAATGGGACTCAAAAGTTCTCATCGTCCTCATTAGATACACATGGTTTTTTTGCTGAGAAAAATCACTTGGGATTAACTTAAAAGAGAAGTACATACATCAACTAGGGGATCCTTCCTTACAAGACCATCATAAAAGGAGGAAAGGAAACCCAACTGTTCTTAATACGGTACTTTAGATACACAGGTTGGTATGCAGTTCATAAACTCACGATTTCTAAAAGGATTAGTTGTGGTACTAATAGTACTAAGATGATTGACCAATAAATTTTCTTAGTTGTAATATGTCATTAAACCATTGATCATCATTAATTTGACTCTTTCGTTTATTTTGAATCAATCACAACCATTCTTATTTTGTATATCATTTGTATGCCAACAAAATTAGAAACTTAACTAAGCGGTAGTAACAAAATATATTTGCAAATCAACCAATTTACTATTCAACGAATCTCGCTTATTGCTTATTGATAACATGCATTTATTTGTTAGATTTTCATTTTAACGACTCACTTAGCAACCAGAAGAAGTCGCTCTCAAAAGATATTTTTCTTTTGTTTTTGCACGTTATTCTGTGAAATTCGTAACTAATTTTGATCTTTCCGACTTAAGATGCATTACCGAAATGGGTGAGTGACCGATGGCACACAAAATTACTCTTTTCCAATGCAACCATGAAAACAATAAATATATGAGATAAAGCAGACCTCCAGTCAGATATCAGACAAATAAAATCTCGAATAATCTGATGCCTGACTCCCCGAGGATACCTAGTCAATTTCAAATCGTGAGTCAAACCAAGACAAACATAATGTTGTTCTCGGAGGGTGGAGTAAATCGAAATGACATGCCAGGTTCCGGGTAATAGGGTGATGCCGGTGTACCTGAAATGGGTGAATGACAGACAGCCACATGAATCAAAGAAATTACTCTTTTCCAACGCAACCACCAAAACAGTAAATAAATTTAAAAAAATGAAACTTTTTACGTTTTCACACTCAACTGTACCGCCTACATGATTAAATACTACACGACCCTTATTATACCACTACTCCCGACAACAAACCTCAAGATCTAAACGACTTTTCAAATCAATTTCAATCAACGATCTATACAAACCAAATCATCATATGAAGCTACACCACAAAACATACAAACAGAATATACAAAACCCTCCTTATACTCCAAACAATTGAAATCGTAAAAATGAAGTTTCAAAAAATCAAAATAAATTCAATGTAATTTCTTCTCCCAAAAGTAAAACCCTAATCGATCAAATCAAAATCAGTAATGGAGATTGGAGGTAAAGAATTAGCATCTTCAACAGCAACATCATCACTAGCACCAGGTTTCCGATTCCATCCAACTGATGAAGAACTCGTTAGTTATTATCTCAAACGAAAGAATCTCGGAAAACCATTCAGATTTTACGCCATTTCTGAAATTGATATCTACAAATTCGAGCCATGGGATCTTCCAGGTTAATAAAATCCCTTAACACTGTTTAATTTGATTTTTTTCCTACATTTATGAAATTGAGTTTTTGATTCTAGGGTTTGAATTTTGGGTTTTTGGTGTGAATAGGTCAGTCGAGATTAAAGAGTAGAGACCGGCAGTGGTATTTCTTCAGTGCGTTGGATAAGAAATATGAGACAGGATGGAGAAGAAATAGAGCTACTGGTCAAGGTTATTGGAAAACTACAGGGAAAGATAGGGCTGTTTGTAGGAATAATCGATCAGCAGCTAGTATGAAGAAAACACTTGTGTATCATTTTGGGAGAGCTCCACGCGGTGAAAGGACCAATTGGGTTATGCATGAGTATAGACTTGCTGATGAGCAGCTTGGGAGAAATGTTCTTCAGGTGGGGATTTTGGGGTTGAATAGTTGTATTTGTGTTGAATTGGGATTGAAATTTTTGTTTGAATGTGTGAAAGATTTGTTTTTTTATAGGTTGGGAGGAGTTCGTTTGTCTTGTGTAGGATTTTTCAAAAGAGCGGAACAGGACCGAAGAATGGGGAGCAGTATGGTGCTCCTTTTATTGAGGAAGAGTGGGATGAAGATGGTGCGGCTCCTGAACAAGATGAAGTTTTGGCTATTGGTGGTGGGTATTCTAATGGTAGTGGTGAAGAAAACAGTCCTGCTGTGCAGGACGATGAAGAAGAGGTAATAATGTTTGTGGACTAGTATTTCTTTGTTTTTTAGTTGAGAATTGCTATAGCTTTTTGGTTATGAACATTGAGAATCCGTCCTCAAAGATTTAAATAGAATTCTTGAACATGTTTAATCCTGTCTGGTTTGAAGTCAAAGACATATCTTATAGGTAGATATCTGCTTAAGAAGATAAACTATGTTTCAATATAGAATCAGTTAAGGGACCTTTTTGGATTCAGCTGTTTACATCTTCCAAAGCACCATCTGCAAGCAATGCTTTGGGACGGCATTTCAAGGTTATTGCAGGGTGTTAGTAGTCTGAGTGAATCGGCATGTTGCACGAGTTAAAGACGAATTGACAGCAAGTAAAAAGCAGTAGTTTCAGGTTTCAACCTTTTGAAGACTCAAAAGGGTTCAACTACCATGTTTTCTTTTCAGCTGTTGGCTTTAGTCAGATTTGTGATGTATTGTTTGAGTATGCTTTGTGATCCATGTTTCCATTAAAAATATAAATCATATGCAAAATATAATTGGAACCAAGGTTATAATGAATTGGATTGGTTCTCCATGACTGCATTTTTTTCTGTATTTGGTGAAAATGGCTTTGATTAAAGAAAGATACTCCTATTTGCTAAGATTTTTTGGGTTTTAGTATTCTGGAAATAAAATTTTGAATTATCTTCTATTTTGCAGAACATGGAGACCTCACCTTTTGTTGTAGCTGTGTCGTTCAAAAACCTCCTTCGTGACATTTTGCAGAAATTCAAGCTATCCCCACCAGTATACGGATTTTCACAAAATCGGGAAAATCAATATCAAGCATGGGTCAAAGTACAAATTGATGACATTGAAATTGAAGGGGTTAAGTTTTATGGGGTTTGGTCACATAAAAGGAATGAATCAGAGATGGATGCTGCTAGAACTGCTATTAGGTATTTGAAGACGATATTTGAATTTGAGGTTGAGGATGTT
The DNA here is from genome assembly GCA_023531295.1 of Papaver armeniacum. NCBI lineage: Eukaryota > Viridiplantae > Streptophyta > Magnoliopsida > Ranunculales > Papaveraceae > Papaver > Papaver armeniacum. The sequence goes on along the minus strand of JAJJWW010015003.1, from coordinate 148,631 downwards.
AACCTGGAAGATATCCGAATTTGCAAAGACCACTATGAAAGTGTTGAACATGAAAATGAAGAATTACGTGTAAAGCTGAAGGAGTTGGAAGCCAAGTTGATAAGTCTTGAAGGATCATAGCCTGTATTTCTGAAAACAAATATGAGTTACTGTATTCGGGAGAGTCTTGGTGAAAGGTAAAAAAAACTAGGGAGATTAGGTTATAATGTGTTGTTTGTCCCAGTGTAGTAACAATTTATTTAATATATTGTCTTTTTTCGGAAAACCTTTGCCTAAGGAGCTCTGGATGGCCTCCTATGTCTATGTTTTATATGCTTTTTGGTGCTGACAGAAAACAGATAATTTGCGGAGAAATTTTAACTGTACCAAAAACCAATGGCTTTTTATCCCTCCTCATGACCATTCAGGGTTCTCTTGATTGCAGTTCTCTCTGTGAACTTCAACTGTCTATCTGTTCATTAGTCGTTTATTTGTACAGTGTTTCTTTTATTGGTGTTGTTACATTTTTGTCCAGAATATTGCTAATTGGCTATGAACTTTCAATGCAATTGTCCAGAATGCTATAGACTATAAATCCTACTGTTACCAGAATGTTTTCTTGGTAGTTCCACCTGGGAAAATGCCAAGCTTCTGCTGAACCCTGATCGCAGGGATGGTTGGAACATTTCAGAGTACCTATCAGCTTCCTTGACGAAGATCCAGAGCTAGCAGCTATTGCTTCAGGTGTAAATGGTCTAGCTTCAGAATTGCCTGCTGGGAAAGAGTCTTTGATATCCAGGAGGAATTTAAAATGGCACAGATGTGACAGACACCAACGAAAAAATGACTATCTTGAACTTTCTGATCTTTCAAATCCCATGGATGCCAGATTTTTTTTTTCTGGCATTCAAACTACCAGAGAGCCATCATACTTTACCGCCCCAAATAATCTACCAGTTGTCATGCCGATATCACATAGAAATTACTGTCTCTCAAACTCTGACGAGGGAGGAGATCCATCAGGATTGTAATGCTTGACGAATACCTTGATTACTATGATGTGAGCGTATGTCTTCTTTAACCATATGATTTATCTAAAATATTGCATGATGAGGAACCTGTCATGAGCAATCCATTCCAGAGACGTAATGACAACTCTAAATACATCTATATCTGACAATCCCAGAACCTTCAAAGTCGTGGAAGAACAAAACGTAGCTGTGGTGAACCAACAGAATAAGTCAAGGAAGGATTAATCTGTATGTTCTTTTTTTCCTTCTGAAAAAACTAAAATAAGAAAACCAGATAGGTTTGGTCGACTTGTTTGCATTTATATTTTACATTTTCGATTTGGTTAGCAAGGTTAGTTAACATAAAATGCGTGTTTACTTTCTATTATATATATACAGTCATATGTTAAGATCCAGTTCTGCTTGATATCAAGAGGCAATGCCAGGAGAGTCGTGCACTCGTGCTAGGGTATAAGGATGTGTATGCCCTCGTTTGGACACCCTAATCACCATTCAAAAACATGCGACTCCGCCATCAACGAGCAAGTAGCGATCAAGTGGCATGGTTTTTTACATTTTTGAATTTCAATACCCCACCAAACACTACTTGGCGGTCACTGTCAAGAGTTTAGGCCCGTGCAAACCGGCCCGGACCAACAACACTAACACAAACACCAAGTTGATCTTTTGCGAGCAAGTCTATAAATAGGAGGGAGGGAACTAGGGTTCTTATTCCAAACTTTTGCGTTCCATCTAGGGTTCTTATCATGGAGTCCTTACCCTCAGATATCTTACTAGATATCCTTTCTCGGGTTCCAACTGATTCTGTTTTAGAGTGCAAACTAGTATGCAAAAGGTTGGGAACTCTCATCCATCACAGCGGAACTGAATTTACAAATATGCACTTCAGCCGCCAGCTTAACCATCTCTATGGTGGTGATTACGACAATGGTAGTTTAGCTGCAAAGGTGGAAACAAGTCTATATTTTGCTGGTTTTTATGGAGATACCGGCTGCAAAAACCACAAAACGTTATTTTTCTACGGTGGATCACTTGGTGATCTGGTTTCCTTGGATAAGAAATACTCTTACAAGGAGAAACTGAAAAGAATCAATCATCCTTCTACCGATTGGTCATAAAGGGCAAAACTTTGTTGGCTCATGCAATGGTCTGATGTGCATGACTATATACCCCTATCGAGTTACGGATTCCGCCTATATTTTTAATCCCTTTACCAGAGAATATGTTTATCTTCCTGAACTAGAACTAGTCGATAATGAAGGAGAGGTTGATATCCATGCTATCATATTATCTGGATTTGGGTACATCAGTTCTACTAACGAGTACAAGGTTGTTAGGATCCACTTCCCTGAGTGTCACAGAGAAGGAGGTCATGTAGTAGTATACACACTTGGCAGTGGTTGCGGCTGGAGACGGAAAGGTACAATATCCGTGCAGTTCTATACATGTGAGGCGGGGACATATGCAAATGATGCGATTCATTGGATCACGCAGTATGATGTTGTGGCTTTCGATTTGGTTAACGAAGATTCTCGGTTGCTCCCTTTGCCTCCTATGATTAACTGGCGTCGTCAAACTGGTGTTTATGGACTTGTAGCACTGGGAGGGGATTTGTGTCTTTACGTGGTTACACATCCATCACGCACGGAAATATGGTCCTTCAAAAAAAGAGGCAACAAAAGTAGCTGCACGGAGGAGACTTGGTGTAGGGACTTCGATATAATTTATGAAGGCGTGGGGGTTTCTAGTGACTGGTGGTGGTTTAAACCCATTGTGCTTACAAAGAACCAAGAAATGATACTCATACGTAATGATTCTGCACCTTACTGTTATGACCTGAAAACAACCACATTGAAATTGATTTCTGATAACAAAGAGGAGTTCATCTCCGTCACAGCATTTCCTCACGTCAATACGTTTGCTTCACTGCAAGCCATGGGAGAAAAATCCAAGAGATACATGATTGGTGATAACTAGAGATGGGAAAGTTTCTGGATAGACTTCGACGTCATTAATCACTATATTCTAGTTCAGTCCAAGTTACTGCTGGCCTGCTGGGGTGCATGATCAACAATCCACATCACTATGCGTGAAGTGAGTGTCAGTGGAGGAGATTAGTTGTAGAGGAAAACTGGAGGAATCCTCGTAGTTTATTGTACGTAATATATCCGTTTATTCATTGCAAGCATCCAAAAATCCTATTTCTGGAAGAACAAAACGTAGTTGTGGTGAACAGACAAAATAGTCGAGGATCTATCTTACTAAAATAAGAAAACCAGATAGGTCTGATTGAGTTGTTTCCATTTATATTTTTACATTTTCGATTTGGTAAGTGTACTTTCTATCGATCCTTGGTATTAATAGGCATTGTCAAGAGAGTAGTAGTACGGACAACGCTGTGCGTGCCCTACGTAGTTTGGATGCTCTAATCAGCCTTCAGCGGTGATCCGTTGGGCTGAACGCAGGCTAACAACGAGCAAGTAACAATTTTTTTTTTTAATACGAAAATAAATTCATTAATAGGAGGATTAAATGACATAGTTTTTATCCATTTGGATTTTTAGATTAATCCAATCTGGAATATTGTCTTGGTTTCTCCAGCTAACAGAGCTATCTAGAGTAATTGCAAATTTTACTAACGAATGAGCCACATCATTGGCTTTCCTAAGTGCATAAGTGCATACCCAATTATTAAAACTACCACCTAGAACATCTAAAATGTCTGAAATAATACCATTTGAGGTCCACTTCACAGCATCTCTATTCCCGTTGATGGCAGCAATTACATTTTTGCAGTCTCCTTCTATGTGTAGATTACCGCAACCTATTGTCTTTGCCAACTGGATTCCTTTGTATGTTTGCAATGGCCTCGACTTGCTCGCATCTATGGCTCTGTCTGGTGTGCATCCAACTCCATGTTGCTCACCTGCAATATCACGAATTATTAATCCTGATCCTGATTTCTTATTTAATAAGTCAAATGCAGCATCAAAATTCAACTTTAAATAATCCTGGGCAGGAGGATCCCAAGAGTCCCTGTAAGAAGTGTTTACAACATTTCTTCCCTGATTTCGCCCTATTAAATAATTCTGCCAATCATTATAGTAAGCCAGTATTCTACTAGAGAGAGCGACCACATTCACTGTATATTATCAAACAATCTTGCACACTTTTTTTCCATATGTGCCACAGAGCTATGCAAACCTTCAGATAGCAGGTAAGATCATCTGCCGTCATTCTCTGGCTATTGTGATTAAATTTATTAGATAACCAATCATCAATATTACAATTACTAATCATGTTTGCTAACAGTGGCACGTTTTCCAAAATTTTCTTAGTATAGAACCCAATCCCCCACACCACTTAGCGGTCTCCATCAACCATCCTTCTAGTGAGTTGGGCATTTGAGGCCCTTCTCCTGGCCGGGATCAACAGCACCAGCACAAACACCGAGTTGTTTTTCCTTTTTCTTTTTTGAGAAAGAGAAAGTTGAGGGAGGGTACTAATAAGAACGTATCAGCACCATCTAAGCTTTTGCGTCCCATTCTTAATTTCATTTTCTAGTAATCACCTATTCTTAATTAAGAATAATAATAACTTATTCTTAATTTCATTTTCTTATTCTCTAATTTATTTATTTTTTTGAATTAGCCCTGCCCTAACTTAAATCATGAGTTCATCCTACACCTGACCCTCGTTGATTAACATCTGGAGGGAGGAAAGAGAAACTCTATGAATCGCCGATAAATACTGAGTTGACTCAATCTTCTTCAGAATCCCTATGAAATATAATTCGGATCAATTTCTCTTAATCTACCACCATCTAATCCGGCCTTCTCATGTTCTAGTTTATTAAATCTTTTCATACTTACTTTACAATTTTTGATTGCAATTCCAATTCGGTTGTTTCTAATCATCTTTGTTATTCATCAGAATCGGTTTTCCTCAATTTTTTTAATCGATCTCTGGAGTCCAGTATGAAATTAAAGGATTGGTTTATCATGCCTTCAATTGGTAGATCAGGAGGTTTTGATATCGTCTGGAATCAGGGAATTTCGGTTTAACTAATAAATTTTAAACATAACATCTTCCATTTTCAGATAATTAAGGATATCTTTTATATATAGTGCTTTAGATAATAAAATTAGAGAACATCAATAGTATTAGTGAACTAGATTCTCCATGGGCCATTACTGGCGATATGAGTTTCATTTTACATAAAGATGAAAAAGAAGGTGGTAATAACCCATCTACTAGTAGTCTTGACTATGTTTTTCATTGTATTCAGTCTCTAGGTTTAGTTGATTTAAACTTCACTGGTCTTCCTTTTACCTGGACAAAGAAAAGAATAGGGGCGCAAAATATACAAGAAATAATTGACAGAGTTTTCGTCAATCACAAATGGCTGGAACTTTTCCCAAAATCGAATAATTTTCATCTTACTATATATGGTTGCCTCAGACCCAGCTCCTATCCCGTTAGAAACAATTCCTATTAAAGTCAAAGGTTTCAAACCTTACAGATATATGAGATGTTGGATAGAACATAAAAACTATAACAGTGTAATAAATAAGTCAGTTTCGCAAAGTAAAGAGAACCAAAATAATCTTCTGAAGACACTTTAAAATATAGAATATAATCTTACATCATGGAATAAATCTGACTTTGGTAACATTTTAAAGAATATTTCTACTATATTGGAAAGCATCGACATAGAAAATAAAAAACCATATACAGTGTAGAAACGAAGCACAATATAGAACAACTTCAAAATGAACTTAGTTCTTGGATATACTAGAGTCAACATGTGAAAGAAAAATGGATCACTAATAATGATAACAATACTCAATTTTTTCACCAACGGGTTGTAACGGCTCTTGCCTGTTGTAAAAGTGGGTGTTATATTTTTTTGTAACGGCAAGGGGGCCGTTACGAATTTTGGTTGTAACGGCTCTAGTAACAGCTGAGGGCCGTTACAAATTTGACACGTGGTGACAGCTCAGGGCCGTTACAATTTTTTTTTGTAAAAACGTGGTCGTAACACTCTGGAGTCGTTACTACGTGGCGAATTAGTAACACGCCGGAGCCGTTACTACGTGGCAAGTTGAAACAGCTTTAAGCCGCTACGAATCTTTTTGTAACAACAAAAAAATTACTGCCAGTCAACCTTGACCAATTTTGACCAGGTCAAGGCTGACTGGCAGTTCATTTTCTGTCGGAAATAAGCCGGAATTCCAAATACCCTACATATACCTTCAAATCCATTCATCTCCACATTCAACGATAATTTCTTCAATTAATTCATTTCACATTCATTTCACACATTCAATCCATTCATATCAGGTTTATATAAAAATAGAACTGAAATTTTCCTAAGTACCATTTTTTTTTGTTAAGTATCAAATTTCTAAGGGAATACATAGAAACTTATTGTCTACATAGAACTTATAAGATAGAAACTTACTAACTGTCTACATAGAACTTACAAAACTTTAAGCTGCTAAGGGACCTTATAGTTGCTTTGTTCTCCAGCCTTTCCAATCAAAAAGAGCATCATTCAAAAAACACAGAACAAAAAAAAAAAAAAAAAAAAACTGTATACTTAGATGTTGGGAGTAAGCAAAGACTTTTCTGCTTATTCAAAAACTTTTTTTACTTATTCAAGAAGCGAGGTGTATAGTAGTTTAGGCTGGATAACAGCATAGACGAGAATTACATCGCTTCTGACGAACTAACTGAATAGCTAAGAATATATATGAAATGAAACATCAAACTCAAAATCCATTGGCATCATCTAGAATCCATGTTAACATCAGTAACTCAGAGAAATCGATACCGAACCATCAAATTTAAAATCACAATTTCTTGCTTACAAACTTATGAGGTATAATATGCTTTATAGGAAGGACAATGGTGTTCAAATAAGATGGCATGTACTTGTCCCAATGATATTAATAGACAAATCCCATATGAAAATAAATCTCCTGAAAATTTTACCATTAAGCACTTCACCCCCTTGAAGATGTAAAGCCTCCGTCTTACATCTGGTATGCGAGCATCCGAAGGTTCAGTAAAGAGGAGTGTCACACCTGAAAGAAAAAGCTTTGATTAACTGATCATTTCAATAATACAAAACAAATCTAGGCTAAGTTTGCCTATCTGAGTGGTGGTCAGGATTTGTCCGTGGGAAAGATAAATCAAGGGTTGTGGTTCTCCTGACCACCCCCTACAACTCGCACACGTGGCATTAATTCCAATATTATGAATGAAAAATGAATACTCAAGTCAAGATATGGAATTTCAAAAATTATAATGGGGAGGTTCGAACTCTTGACCTATTGTGTCATAAGAGTGGCCTCTAACCAGTGTTCCACCTTGGTTGGAATTGATAGAAAAGATAAATCAACAGTGGTGGTTTGTTCAACTTAAATACCATAATTGCTTTATTAATTAGTGTTTCACTAATTACACATAATAAATAATCTATTCATTATAAAGTGTTTTATTAATTAGTGTTTCACTAATTTCTTATAATAAATGACTAATCATTTTTTAATTATAAATATTTTCTTAATTAATTATAATATTTATTTCTATTAATAAGTTATTTTGATAAATAGAATCAATAGACATTTTAAAACAATGAGTAGTAGAAGAGGTGGAGGCCGAAAGATTAGTGGTGGTTAAGGGCGGAGCCAAGCACAATTATATTTATTTTTGTTCTTTTATCGTAAAATGGGATACAAAGTCCATTTTTCACTGTATCCAACCTCATGATTGCAATAAAATTGATTGAAATACAAAAAAAGAATATATACACGGAAAAAAATAATGAAACTAATCAATTGACGAAATTTTGTTCAATCTAAACCTCATACATGGCATTTGTGATTGAAAATTAGAATTGCGTCCAACAACCTAATGGGATGGGCGACAGTGATGGTGGCAGTGGTGGAGTCAAAAATTGACATTGAGGAGGCCTTTTAAAAAAAAAAAAAAGAAACATGTAAACTTTGGTGGACTAAACCATAAATATATATGGACAAAGTACTATTTATAAAATAAACTAAAAAATTTATGAAGTTATTAAAAATTTAAGGGGTTAGAGCCAGGTTAGTCAACCCTTGGCTCCGCCACTAGGTGGTGGTGGATAAAAAAGTGGATTCATATGGTTTTATGGTGGTGGCGGGTATTGGTGAATAAAGACATATTATGCTAATTTAAATAGCATACAAAAAATGTGTAACGTTATATTATAAAGTATAAAACGTGGTTGATCATTCTAATGTTAAAATAAACTCGATAAAACACATGTCCATTTTAAAAAATTGGTGCAATCAATTGCCATGTTATGTAATAACTAAACGAACGACACGAATCAAGATCAGAACATATGAAATTATTTATTATCGATTTGCTTATGTAAATAGTTGTCAGGATTTGTCATTGGCAAAGATAAATGATTAATTAAATTTCTATTATAAATGTCCCTTTAATAAATGGTTAAGGTGATGGTTAAGGTGGTAAAGGTGGCGGTGGGGGCAGATATAAAACCTTATTTACCGGGAAGATGTATTTGCATTCTAAAATATTTGTTTGAAAATTATGTTTGTTCTTCAAAATCATCATAAAAAACTCTAAATTTCGCCTCCGATGTTTATAGAATATTTTTTATATTTTACATTCTCAAATCATGCGACCTCTTGATGACAAATCAACAATATCAAATTACGGATCAATACGTATAGGTTTCATTCATTTGGGTTAGAAGGTAGAGTAGACACGAGATGGGTAGATCACACGCTTGAGAACATGGTGAGAATACTTCAATAATTTGGTCAAGAGATAAGGTCAAAAATTTAAGATTAACTTTCTATAGGACTAATTAGATCGGCTTCGATAGGAGTGACTAAAATATGGATTAATAATAATTTTCACGTAAGACAATTGCAAAACATAGTTTGGCTAACTCTACCTATGTAAAGAGTGGTCAAGATTTGTCCTTCCTCAATTGCTATGTTATGTGAAAAGAAGGTGATATCTAAGATTGAGCTATAATTTAAATCTATTAGATTGATACCATTTACAATTGGATGCCTTGAAAAAATTGACGTGTTGTTATTATTATTACGGGCAAAGGATACATTGACCACACTTGCGCAAATAGCTCACTTTGTAAATGATTGGTGTTGCCTATACCCGTCTAGAATGCAACGAGGAATTTGAGGAAACAAGGCACCGAGGAAGCGATTAATCCTGGAGTATTTTGGATATAGTAACTTAGACCCGATGTAATACTTATGTTTTTTTTTTTTTTTTTTTAGTTTTTGCACAATCTATTTATTTAAGAAAAATGAACATTGTAAATGCATAACATCAACATAAATTAGGCAGTTGCGTTTGACAATAATGGCTCTTGATGGTTCGAAACGGCAAAAGAAAGGAATTGTTGTAGAAGAATTGTTGGGATATACAACGGATTACTTGATACGAATGAAAGAGGTATAACTATTTCGATTATGAAATCACATAAAGTTCACGGTAGAAGATGACATCAAGTTTAAAGTTAGTAACAAACATAATATGGATAACTAAAATGTTAAAAACAAACAAGATATATAAACTTTGAAAGCCGTGGGACTTGAAGAGGCCAATTTTGAAAACTACAGTCTTAGAAAGCAACGATCCACAATACCATAATTTTTTTTTTATAAATATTCAACGTAGAATATGTCAACTTTTGGTAAAGGATCTATTGACAATCTATTAATTTGAAATAGGATCATGGAGTACAATATGTGTTCAAGGTTCTATATGAGGTAATGTGTCGCGATTGTATTCCAAGTGAAGGTAGGAACATACGGAAGTGACAAAATGTCCAAGACTTTTGAAGTTACTAAAGCCTTCGTTAAGGCAATTGTTGGGCACAATACTTTGTTGAAGATTTAATGGCGAGGGTTCTCATATATACAATCCCTTGAAAAGGTAATGGGTACACATTTTAAACATTATCATCTAATGGGTGTTGAAAAATTATAGGAAAATCGTGTCACATTGGATAGTTTGTATCATTCGTTCGATGCAAAAAAAAATACTATTCTCTGCCTATTTGGAGGATCGACAACATGACCATGATACATGAGTCAGCGGGAGCGAAATAGGAGCATGTGGAGACTTTTATGGACGATATTGATTAGTTGATTTCACTGAGATGAGCGCTGCTGACGACATATTTTCAAAAAATATTTAAACTTCCATATTCATGTAGAGCATTATCTCATTATAAGCAATGAACCTAAATAAAAAAGTGTCTGGAAGTTAAGATTATATTTCTTTCGTTTGAGCAAATCTCTCCCGTGGTAACATATTAAAGGAAAAAACAAAGTAAAAAAGAGAGGAAAATCCTAACTATTTTTATGGCAAACAAATATTAAATCATAAGGAGTTGATAAGTATTCGGGACACAAATTATACGATATATTAAAAATGAACCAGCATCATGGCCCGTGCGTTACGGCACGGGTTAAGGGCTAGTAAACTCATAAAGAATGCTGGTTTTCATATTGTTTTTGTGACTTGAAGAAGAAAATAGAGACTAAGAATGACCACCGAAAATGTAATTGCATCTACAGCACCACCATCAAAATTGAATGAGAAAGAAATAAAGCATTAGAATATAAATTAGAGAAATATCTTACCTTTTACACGATTAGTTTTCTTCAGCAAGCTTCCCATATAGCTCAAATGAAGGCTTTTGCTGTAATCGGAAAAATTTATGTAAGGTCAAAAAGACTGAAAGCTTCCTAACTCATCTTCCACCTAACAGCTAACAGAGCTATCTAGAGTAATTGCAAATTTTCCTAAAGAATGAGCCACATCATTGGCTTTCCTGGGTGCATAAGTGCATACCCAATTATTAAAACTACCACCTAGAACATCTAAAATGTCCAAATAATACTATTTGAGGTCCACTTCACAAAGATCTCTATTCCCGTTGATGGCAAAGAATTACATTTTTGCGTCTCCTTCTATGTGTAGATTACTCCTACCTATTGTCTTTGCCAACTTGGATTCCTTTGTATCTTTGCAATGGCCTCGGCTTTGCTCGCATCTATGGCTCTGTCTGGTGTGCATCCAACTCCATGTTGCTCACCTGCAATATCACGAATTATTAATCCTGATCCTGATTTCTTATTTAATAAGTCAAATGCAGCATCAAAATTTAACTTTAAATAATCCTGGGCAGGAGGATCCCAAGAGTCCCTGTAAGAAGTGTTTACAACATTTCTTCCCTGATTTCGCCCTATTAAATAATTCTGCCAGTCATTATAGTAAGCCAGTATTCTGCTAGAGAGAGCAGCCACATTCACCTGTATATTATCAAACAATACTGCACACCTGTTTTTCCATATGTGCCACAGAGCTATGCAAACCTTCAGATAGCAGGTAAGATCATATGCCGTCATTCTCTGGCTATTGTGATTAATTTATTAGATAACCAATCATCAATATTACAATTACTAATCATGTTTGATAATAGTGGCACGTTTTCCAAAATTTTCTTAGTATAGAACCCAATCCCCCACACCACTTAGCAGTCGCCATCAACCATCCTTCTAGTGAGTTGGGCATTTGAGGCCCTTCTCCTGGCCGGGATCAACAGCACCAACACAAACACCGAGTTGTTTTTCCTTTTTCTTTTTTGAGAAAGAGAAAGTTGAGGGAGGGTACTAATAAGAACGTATCAGCACCATCTAAGCTTTTGCGTCCCATTCTTAATTTCATTTTCTAGTAATCACCTATTCTTAATTAAGAATAATAATAACTTATTCTTAATTTCATTTTCTTATTCTTAATTTCATTTTCTTATTCTCTAATTTATTTATTTTTTTGAATTAGCCCTGCCCTAACTTAAATCATGAGTTCATCCTACACCTGACCCTCGTTGATTAACATCTGGAGGGAGGAAAGAGAAACTCTATGAATCGGCGATAAAGACTGAGTTGACTCAATCTTCTTCAGAATCCCTTTGAAATATAATTCGGATCAATTTCTCTTAGTCTACCACCATCTAATCCGGCCTTCTCATGTTCTAGTTTATTAAATCTTTTCATACTTACTTTACAATTTTTGATTGCAATTCCAATTCGGTTGTTTCTAATCATCTTTGTTATTCATTAGAATCGGTTTTCCTCAATTTTTTTAATCGATCTCTGGAGTCCAGTATGAAATTAAAGGATTGGTTTATCATGCCTTCAATTGGTAGATCAGGAGGTTTTGATATTGTCTGGAATCAGGGAATTTCGGCTAAACTAATAAATTTTAAACATAACATCTTCCATTTTCAGATAATTAAGGATATCTTTTATATATAGTGCTTTAGATAATAAAATTAGAGAACATCAATAGTATTAGTGAACTAGATTCTCCATGGGCCATTACTGGCGATATGAGTTTCATTTTACATAAAGATGAAAAAGAAGGTGGTAATAACCCATCTACTAGTAGTCTTGCCTATGTTTTTCATTGTATTCAGTCTCTAGGTTTAGTTGATTTAAACTTCACTGGTCTTCCTTTTACCTGGACAAAGAAAAGAATAGGGGCGCAAAATATACAAGAAATAATAGACAGAGTTTTCGTCAATCACAAATGGCTGGAACTTTTCCCAAAATCAAATAATTCTCATCTTACTATATATGGTTGCCTCAGACCCAGCTCCTATCCTGTTAGAAACAATTCCTATTAAAGTCAAAGGTTTCAAACCTTACAGATATATGAGATGTTGGATAGAACATAAAAACTATAACAGTGTAATAAATAAGTCAGTTTCGCAAAGTAAAGAGAAACAAAATAATCTTCTGAAGACACTTTAAAATATAGAATATAATCTTACATCATGGAATAAATATGACTTTGGTAACATTTTTAAGAATATTTTTACTATATTGGAAAGCATCGACATAGAAAATAAAAAACCATATACAGTGTAGAAACGAAGCACAATATAGAACAAATTCAAAATGAACTTAGTTCTTGGTATGAAATTGAAAAGATATACTGGAGTCAACATGTGAAAGAAAAATGGATCACTAATAATGATAACAATACTCAATTTTTCACTGCGGTTGTAACGGCTCTTGCACATTGCAAAAGTGGGTGTTATATTTTTATGTAATGGCAAGGGGGCCGTTCAATTTAATTTTGGTTGTAACGGCTCTAGTAATAGGTGAGGGCGTTACAAATTTGACACGTGGTGACAGCTCAGGGCCGTTACAATTTTTTTTGTAAAAACGTGGTCGTAAACTCTCGAGTCGTTACTACGTGGCGAATTAGTAACACGCCGGAGCCGTTACTACGTGGCAAGTTGAAACAGCTTTAAGCCGCTACGAATCTTTTTGTAACAAACCTTGACCAGTTTTGACCAGGTCAAGGCCGATTAGCGATTCATTTTACGAGGAAATAAGCCGGAATTCCAAATACCCTGCATATACCTTCAAATCCATTCATCTCCACATTCAACAATAATTTCTTCAATTAATTCATTTCACATTCATTTCACACATTCAATCCATTCATATCAGGTTTATATATAAAAAGAACTGAAAATTTCCTAAGTACCAATTTTTTTTTGTTAAGTATCAAATTTCTAAGGGAATACATAGAAACTTATTGTCTACATAGAACTTATAAGATAGAAACTTACTAACTGTCTACATAGAACTTACAAAACTTTAAGCTGCTAAGGGACCTTATAGTTGCTTTGTTCTCCAGCCTTTCCAATCAAAAAGAGCATCATTCAAAAAACCTGCGAACAAAAAAACTGTATACTTAGATGTTGGGAGTAAGCAAAAACTTTTCTGCTTATTCAAAAACTTTTTTACTTATTCAAGAAGCGAGGTGTATAGTAGTTTAGGGTGGATAACAGCATAGACGAGAATTACATCGCTTCTGACGAACTAACTGAAAAGCTAAGAATATATTTGAAATGAAACATCAAACTCAAAATCCATTGGCATCATCTAGAATCCATGTTAACATCAGTAACTCAGAGAAATCGATACCGAACCATCAAATTTAAAATCACAATTTCTTGCTTACAAACTTATGAGGTATAATATGCTTTATAGGAAGGACAATGGTGTTCAAATAAGATGGCATGTACTTGTCCCAATGATATTAATAGACAAATCCCATATGAAAACAAATCTCCTGAAAATTTTACCATTAAGCACTTCACCCCCTTGAAGATGTAAAGCCTCCGTCTTACATCTGGTATGCGAGCATCCGAAGGTTCAGTAAAGAGGAGTGTCACACCTGAAATAAGAAGCTTTGATTAACTGATCATTTAAACTCATAAAGAATGCTGGTTTTCATATTGTTTTTGTGACTTGAAGAAGAAAATAGAGACTAAGAATGACCACCGAAAATGTAATTGCATCTACAACACCACCATCAAAATTGAATGAGAAAGAAATAAAGCATTAGCATATAAATTAGAGAAATATCTTACCTTTTACACGATTAGTTTCTTCAGCAAGCTTCCCATATGGCTCAGATGAAGGCTTTTGCTGTGATCGGAAAAATTTATGTAAGGTCAAAAAGATTGAAAGCTTCCTAACTCATCTTCCTGAAAACATCAAACCCAAATGACTTCATCCAACCTCAAAAAGACTTCCTTTATCTTCAATAAATTCATTATACCGGTAAAAGAAAAAAATATTAATAGCTCTCCACCTTAACAAAGGTTGTTACTAGCTACAACCTTTTGTCCCTAAGAAAAGTAGCAACTTGACACCACATTACCTTGCGAATAGCATCAAGCTTATAGAGTAGAACTTGATAAAACTGACCCTCCATCAAATAAACTGCAGTTGAAGTCTCTTTACAAAACAAAGGAAAAAGTGAAGTACCTGGACTTACGGGCTTCTTCTGGTTCAACTCCGACTCCATCAGCTTTTAAATTCTAACTCTCAGCAGCTCTGGCATATGAACAACATAATATGGGCATATCAAAGTACTTAAAAAATTGAACTTTAAAAAGTTCTAAGATGCAACATAAGCTCAAAATGAGCATGATCAGGCAAAGGAAATAAATAATCTACCAGAAAACTGATCGAGAAACAACCAAAATTAGATACAAGAATAGATGAAAAGGAAGAAGATAATTTAATTTCTAAGTTGTCGTCTACGTATTTCAGAAGGTAACGAATTTCAGAACAAGTTTAGCCATGGATACAACATGGGAAGTAGAGCCTTACGACTGATCCTAAATTTAGGAAGAATAGTTTCTTAGCCATGGATACAACACTTAAATAGAGCAATATTTAAGAAGTAGGGTCATAAAGCTACCTGTTCCTTTGAAGGACTGCGTCCCTAGGAAAGTAGGATGTTTTAACATCAGCAAAGCCTCCTCTGCACAAGTCCTGAAGCCAGCATATGCAATTAGAACAACGAAATTAATGGGAATATATCATGGAGAGATTGGAAATTTACAGAAGTAGAAGAAGCTCACAAATAAAATATATACCAACTTAGAGAAAAAACAATCACCAACCTTCAGTTTGAGCACCAGAACTTGTAATGACGTTAGAAGACGCTTCTAAGTTATTATTTGCAGTTGGGGATGTAGCATGGGAACTATTGTGAGACCCTTGATTTATCACTCCGCCATGATAGGACATAGGTTACTGAAGACCTGGAATAGAAGGATATCCAGACCTCATATAATTGGCCGGAGAAAAACCTCTAGGTCTTAAACAAGGAGCAAGATCAGGTGATAGTCCACGGATTGCACTCCCACGGTTGACTAGTGGAACCATATTTTGGAATCCAGGTAGATTCTGCATCTGTGGTAGTGGGTACTGAAAAAGCGAGGGTACAACAACCACACCCAATATTTCGATTAGCAATCTGTATGGACAAACTCCCATATACTTTCTAGAGAATCAACTAGACAGTCATACTCAATCTAGATAAAAAGTATATCAAAGAGTTTATATCTCAATCTACCGATTTAATATATACTCAAGCAAATAGAAATCTGCGAGTCTTTATCAAATACTAGAGAGATAACTTGGATGGTACCAAAGACCAATATCCAAGTTTCAATCAATTTAAATCAACAACCAAAAGGTCGGATATTATAATTAATTGAACAATGCACAACTTGTGATATTTCAATTATATAAACAAATATAATGCGCAAATAGAAATAACACAGACACCATAATTTTGTTAACGAGGAAACCGCAAATGCAGAAAAACCCCAGGAACTAGTCCAGATTGAACACACTATATTAGGCCATTACAGACACTAGCATACTCCAAATTAACTTCGGTCTGGACTGTAGTTGAACCCCAACCAATCTCACACTGATCCAAGGTACAGTTATGCTCGTACGTCTATGATCCCAGCAGGATGCTACGTACTTGATTCCCTTAGCTGATCTCACCCATAACTAAGAGTTGCTATGACCCAAAGTCGATGATTTTAATAAACAAATCTGTATCACACAGAAAAGTCTATGGTAATAGATAAATCCGTCTCCCACGAATATACCTACGAGTTTTTGTTCCGTCTTTTGATAAATCAAGGTGAACAGGAACCAATTGATCCTAGTATTATCAATCACCTCACAATAATATTAATCGACGCAATGGTGGTTTTTAGCTTAGGGGTAAAATCGTAAAACCCTAGTCAGACAATGATGTCACAGAACTTGAGTAATAATGTCCAAACCAAGCGCATTTATTAAACCCTTTAATTTGTCTGCGAGAAATTACCAGGGGGTACCTTTTTTAATGCTAATTAGGGTTTCGACAGGCCAAATCCCTAATTCTCACACCTCATGTGCCAATGGCTAACCATGCCAGCCACACCTATTGCGCCAAGGCATGCCAA
Source organism: Papaver armeniacum (assembly GCA_023531295.1). Lineage (NCBI taxonomy): Eukaryota > Viridiplantae > Streptophyta > Magnoliopsida > Ranunculales > Papaveraceae > Papaver > Papaver armeniacum. The sequence goes on along the minus strand of JAJJWW010015003.1, from coordinate 131,720 downwards.
CCATGCTAGCTGCACCCCTGTACCAATGGCAAACCATGCCAGCCACACCTACCGCGCCAAGGCATGCCAACCATGCTAGCCGCACCCCAGTGCCAATGGCAAACCATGCCAGCCACACCTACCGCGCCAAGGCATGCCAACCATGCTAGCCGCACCTCTATGCCAATGGAAAACCATGCCATCCACACCTACTGCGCCAAGGCATGCCAACCATGCTAGCCGCACCCCAATGCCAATGGAAAACCATGCCAGCCACACCTACCGCGCCAATGCATGCCAACCATGCTAGCCGCACCCCTGTGCTAATGGAAAACCATGCCAGCCACACCTGCCATGCCATGCCAAACGCACCTTGACATGGCCCCATGCCAACCTAGCCGCACCACCTTGCTGGCCTTCCCTACGCGGCTACCAAAACGAAGGCGTGTGATAATCAATGGTCGCCCTTCAATCCCAGGAGAAAATCCTAGCCATCCGAGGTTACCAAATGACCTTTGGCCCAAAACCATAGCTTGGTCACGAACCTTGCTTGGTCTCACCAAACCTTGGCCCCACATGCCAAGCCAAACCGCACCTAGATAATCTAGCCACGCCATGCGCCCATGGCAAACCCTTGTCCACACATGCTAAGCCAAACCGCACCTAGCCAATCTAGCCACGCCATGCGCCCATGGCAAACCCTTGGCCCCACATGCCAAGCCAAATCGCACCTAGCCAAGCTAGCCACGCCATGCTCCCATGAAAAACCCTTGGCCCCACATGCCAAGCCAAACCACACCTAGCCAAGCGAGCCACGCCATGCGCCCATTGCCAACCCTTGGCCCCACATGCCAAGCCAAACCGCACCTAGCCAAGCTAGCCACGCCATGCGCCCATGGCAAACCCTTGACCCCACATGCCAATCCAAACCGCACCTAGCCAAGCTAACCACACCACGCGCCCATGGCAAACCCTTGGCCCCACATGCCAAGCCAAACCACACCTAGTCAAGCTAGCCGCACCATGTGACCATGTCAAACCCTTGGCCCCGCCATGCCAAGCCAAACCACACCTGCCTTGGCCCTAGACAACATAGCCGCGCCACCATGCTGGACTTCACTACATGGCTACCCAAGCGAAGGCGTGCAACAATGAACGGTTGCCCTTCAATCCCAGGAGCAAATCCTAGTCATCCAAGGTTACCAGACAACGCATGGTAACCTTTGGCCTGAAATCCTAAGTTTGGCTACACCAAACCATGACATGCCAACATAACTGCGCCACAATGCTAGCCTTCCCTATACGGCTAACCAAGCAAAGGCGTACAACAAACAATGGTTGCCCTTCAATCCCAGGAGCAAATCCTAGCCATCCAAGGTTACCAGACCATACATGGTAACCTTTGACCCAAAACCCTAGTTTGGTCACATCAAACCACGCCAGGACATGCCACGCCAATAACGTGCCAACCTAGCCTCGCCACCATGCAGGTCTTCCCTACGCGGCTACCAAAACGAAGGCGTGCGACAATCAACGGTCCCCCTTCAATCCCAGTAGCAAATCCCAGCCATCCAAGGTTACCAGACAACGCATGGTAACCTTTGGACCGAAAACCTAAGTTTGGCCATGCCAAACCATGCCATGCCAATGGCATTCCGACCCAGCCGCGCTACCATGATGGCCTTCCCTACACGGCTACCAAAACGAAAACGTGCAACGATCAACGGCTATATTTCCTCTTGAGATGCAAAATCTCGACCGTCGAAGGTCACCAATCTAGCAAGTCTCCCAAGTACGACTTTCCAGGAAATAACAACATGCTACATGTTTTCCACAAAAACATTCGAGACATCAACACATATCACGAACTAGGGGATCCTATTTGGGTATTGGTTTGGCGATTTACAGCGTGCGGTGTACACTACGCCCGTCATAAGGAAGTGTCGTAAGGGTGAGGCGGTTAGTAAATACAGGGAGTTAATGGTGAAACGATTTTTATATCAATTCCATGCATTAACGGTTTCATGGAACATCAATTCCATGCGTTAACGGTTTTATGGAACATCAATTCCATGCGTTACCACCTCCTCCCATTTACTTACCCATTTTTCCATTCCTTAATGAGACCAGAGTACGTTTCACTTCGACTTGTATAAATAGGTCTTACCTATTTCCACCGAACAACAAGTTCATTCGGGAATATACAACACTCAGAAAATACTTTCTAGCTTACCATTTGTTAGCCTTCCCACTTTTCCGATACAAGTCGTAGTAACACAACTACTATTCCAGAAATCAACTATTCTGGTCTCATCACTTTCCTTGCTTCCCTCCCCAAAACCAACCCATTCTCCTTCACTTTGTGACCGAAGCAAGTCTGGAATGGCCATTTTTTGGTTTAGGCCGGACTTGTACAGATTGATCTATCGAATCTAAAGTACTCCCGTGTAGTATATTGTTTAGGGTTTAGACTCGTTTCTCACCCACACACCCGAAATTAACGAAATCGGCAGAAACCGTTTTCACCCTCAAATAATTGGCGACCACAGTGGGAGATTGATCTTTCGGTTACAATGTCAATCTTCGACCATCGATCTCATTCGACCCAGACATCAAGATGGTAGAAGCAAGAGATATGCTCAAGGATCGACGACTCAGTTACCAGACGACTCGATTATCATTCATGACACGATAAGGGATGACTGGGGACTTCCCAGAAAATTGAAGCAAACGATCCACCTGAGAATCAGTGACTCGGTTATCAGGCAACTCAATAACGGCTGGGGACTTTCCACAATCACGGCGGTGCTTCCCATAAAACTCGGTTGTGCACCCGGAAGGTTTCCTTTTCATCAGGAGACCTAAAAAACCAAGTAAGTCCTACCTAGACAAGATACATGGTTCGCTCTTTCAAGTTTTCACGGGAATGATAAAACCAATAGCCATGTTATGTTTCAACCCATGTTATCTACAAAACGCACGGTTCCATGGTTTTCCTGGGATGCTTGCAACACTTTCAATCATAACCAAGACAACATCATTTCCAAATACAATTCATTCCTAAAAAATTCATTCCAAAAGAATAATCCAAAACCATCAAGGTAACATTTATCTGTCAACCCCAAAAATCCAGAAAATCAAAACCATAAACTAGGCGTTTCCATTTGCCTTTAAAAAAAAAACCCTAAAAATAAGAAGTTCAAAAGACAGAAATGTATTCAAGGAAAGTTTTCCAACATCGGCTTGCTCCTCTTAGCAAAGGCCTCCCTTGTGCTCTGGAGAGCCGCCCTTTTCAACTTCAGCTGCCTGCACAATTTTTTGAATTCCACTTCCTGCTTCTTCACCATGTCTGCGGAAGGATCTTCGAATGTTTCGACCAGAAATTTCTCGACCTCAGAGAAACCTTCAACGAACCAAAGAACGTTGAATTCAAAGTTGACACACATGACACGATGGAACCTCCAGCTCGAGATTACATCCTCAGAAATGGTATGACCAGTCACGTTGCACATGTCGTCAATCGAAGACAAAACTTCATCCAACCGCTTACCAGATGCGTTTACCAGACGCGCATGCCAGACGCACATGCCAGACGCGCATGCCAGACGTGCATGCCAGACGCGCATGCCAGACGCGCTTACCAGATGCGCATGCCTGACGCGCTTACCAGATGCGCTTACCAGACGCGCATACCATACGCGCTTACCAGGCACGTATGCCAGACAAACATGCCACACGCGCATGCCAAGCACAATACCACACCTTGCGCTAATGGCGTGCATCCTTCCAGCGCTAACATCTTGCGCCCTTCCAAGCACCATCTTCTCTGCTCCACAACCAAATTAAAGCGGCGCCATCCTCATCCTTGAAAGCGAGTGCCATGGCTCCAAGCCTCCGTGATCAAAACGTGCCATCTCTGCGCGATACACTTACGATCACCAACCCAGGCTGCTTAGCCACCTAACGTTTATTCAAGCATGATAGCTCCAACCGTCACCGAGAGACGCTACTCCACCATCAGGGCAAGATACTGGAAGAGCCGGAAGAAGCCGACCTCCTTTTAGCACTGTTGATTTGATGAAAAGACAAAAGGTACTTCAGTAAGACGTACGTTTATAGATGAAGAGGTTCGCGTTGAACTTGAACGCCCAATAGAAGGGAATCAGCAATCCAATTTCATCACACATAAAGATCGGGAACGACTTCTCCAAAATCGAGGCAAAGTTATGTGAGATTCTATATTTCTCCAAGGCGTAGCGTCAAGACATATTTGCATCCCTCACAAGGCGTCGTTTTTACGTTCTCTCCAGAAGTGGATCCACTTCAACGTTCTCCATCAGCGGCTCCGCTTCAACGTTCGCTTCAGCAACCGCTCCGCTTCAACGTTCGCTCCAGCAGTCGCTCCGCTTCGGCGTTATCTCCATAAGCTGCAGCATTTGGCTCCTTAAGTTTCAACGTCCTCTCCGAGAGCCGAAGCCGCTTCAACACCTTTCCTTCTTGCAAAGGTTCGTGCCACCACGCTCCCCACGTCAAGGATCATGATAGCAGACAGTTAATCTTCTTAGTCATGGCCACCTTTTGATCCATCCCGCCAAAACTCGTGACCATGGACAGTTTGCTCGCTTACGCATCCAGCCAACCCTTTTACTTCCATGGATGCCCATACGATTCTAGCCAACTTACTTTGTACCCACGACAATGTAGTCTCTTCTGATTACATCTGCTACCAAGAACTGTTGCCGCTCATTTTTTGATACCGACGAGCTTCACCGCGGCAGCAATCACTACGAAGGGAACCCGTACTCCTCCATATTTTAGTTTCACATGGAAGAAGTAACAAAATCACCAGTACGAACGCAAAGCTAAAACGTACAGGAAGTGCATTATTCAATTACTCAAGAGCTCTGTAGGGAATGGAAGATCGAACAACATATTCTAATGGAAGATTGAAGTCTTTCAAAAAAGAAGTTTTATTTAAAGATGTGAAACCGCAAGCGGGATTCTAATTGGCGAAACCCTAACTTCGCCATGAATACCAAGAAGATAACAATAAGTCTGCAAAAGCACCAAGACGTCTATACAACAAAGAAAAAACAACAAAAATGGAAAAATGGTCATACAAAGCGGATGCACGAGTTGCCAACACCTCTGTCAGATCTTCTTCAAGCACTTTTCCCAGCAATCTCTCGGGTAGAAAAGTTTCCATCCGAAAGCATAACACTCTCGGAATTTGGATAAGGAAAGGATTTCCTATTCTGGCTAAGTAAGGAGGAAAGGCAATCGGTCCCGCGAAGACAAGACACCACCGTGTAAACAGTCCGCACCTTTGCTTCGTGATGGTTATTTTCAATGATGTTGTAGTAAGAAGGGTTATCGTTCACTCGGACTTGATGAGATTGATTTTAAGAATTAATAAAAGAAAATAAAAGAAAAATATAAACAAATATTGTCACAGGATGAAGAGTCACTAGGACGCATGATTTCACTACTTTTCATATTCTTGTGGTTCAGTCATTAATTCTAGACAATATAGCTCAAACAAAAAGAAGTTGTGACTCTAATTCCTTGCCAAAAATAGATTTCATAAAACATTATCCGTAAGTCGTAAGCATGACGCATCAAAAGTAATTTAAACTAAGCATGCGACATCAGACAAAATAACAAATAATTAATAAAAATCATAAAACAATTAAATCTATGCAAAAAGTCATATAAAGAATTAATTCATTTACCACAATCATGAAAAGTTGCTTCCTCCGTCGTCCCAGTGATGGGTTCTAGCTCCGCATGGTGAAAACACACTCAAAGGAATTTTTTATTTCTCAAAAAGGTGTTCACAAAAATGAATTGGGAGAAAAATTATAAAACTGGATTTTGTAACACTTATATTTGTTACAAAACTAAATGTTACAGAGAACGATAAATAAGAAGCGTCGTTTGCACTGTAGCAATACGACTGTCCCCTACAGTCTAATGTTCTTCGTGTTCTTCACAGGAGCAACAATGGCAGTTCCCTGTAACTCCAATTTCTCCGGCTCTGTAGTGTCTAAATGGCCGGTTGTCAATCCGTCAAATATAATTTCACTTTCCCAATCAACTAGATATAAATATAGTATTCGATAAGAAAGAGTTCGTATCCACAGGGAGGCGTTTGTTGTTATAAACTTTCAGTTTCTAGAATAACCCAAGGTATGTTTGTTGTATTTAAGCAAATAAAAGTAATTAAAAGCAAAGTAAGTAATTCGAGAAATCAATAAGGAGAGAATATTGGTCAAGGGATGGTATCATTCACAAACATGTATTTTCATCAATGATTAGAATTGGTATTTAATCTCGTATTTATTAAAAGTCCTAGGATATCTTGATCGCAAGTATAACCCGTTAATTCCCTGTTTTCATCACAACCACATTAAAAGATGCATATGTGAATTCTTCGTCGAAAGCAACCTAAAGTGTAAAAGCACAATTAAGTTCAACTCCCTAAAAGCATTAAGATTTATGGAATAAGACTCATCAATGCAAACGAATGTGTAAAAGCACTAAACTTTTTAACAAAAGTTATGATTCACTTGTGACTAGTAGGATATATCACTACAAGCTCTAACCACAATTATGCTACTTAGAATCGAGGATAAACAACGTTTTCGTATTGAAACCCTAATATAGCTCTAGAGATGAACACAAATCGGATTGATTCCGACTCAACCTAACAAGTTTTCAAATCTTATAACACCATTAATTGTGAATCACAAACAATAATTACTGAGACAAAACTAATTCATTGAATCGAAAGCATGTTGAGAAATCAACTTTTATCCCATAACCAATAAGATGTTTAGCTACTCATAGCTATGGAGTTCATCATCATCAATATTCAATAATAAAACAAGGAAGAAGAAGAACAAAACCAAACCCTAGAAGCGTAAACAAAAGTGGCTCTCCAAAAATTCCAAGCAAAAAGATATATCCATAAGTTGTAGAAAACCTTCCCTTTTATAGCTTTTCTCCAACTTCTAAAATTAGGTCTAGTCTTCAAAATCCATTAGGTGAGAGTCCACCAAGCCCATAAGGAGGAGAAACCCGTGTAGAAAATACGCCCCAAAAGTGGTCGCCGGAAATCTGGGATTGTGGCCGGAAATCGGCCGGAAAGTCGCCGGAAAACAGCCCCGGTGACCGGCAAAGTCCGCCCGGCCACCGGTCAACGGGTCGGATCGGTTGAATCAACTCGGGTCAACCGAGTCAACTCGGTCAAGAAGAGTCAGGGTCAAACCGGGTCAGGGAGAGAGTCAGGCCCAGTTCAGGTTAGGGTCTTTGCCATCTTGCCAGGCCATTGCACAGGCTTGTGCTGTGTTGCACCAGGATGGTGCATCACTACATTTCTTCCACAGCCCATAATAGCTGCACCATCCCAGGCCAAATGCAAGGCCTGTAATTCCATCTCTGCACCAACAGCACACACACACACCAAACCCAGACACCTGCAATATCATCTTCTCAACCTCTCGCATTACAGCCAAGCAAAATTCCAGCTACAACATCAATACCCTTGCTCTCTTGCAGCACTCAGTTTCCAGCTGATCCGAGCAGCACCAGCACAGCCACACTGATACATTTGCAATCACCATTTTTAAAACCTGCAACACCATCTGAACTTCAGATAACATCACCTTCACTTCCTATATTTGCCAGCCTGAGCTGCTTCATCTGTGACCCAGCAGCTCCTTTGTCTCCCTGGCTCACTGCTTCCCTTGCCTGTAGCTCCACCTCCAGCTACACTTAAGCCATCAACACCACAGCAGTATCAACATCATAGAGCTCCAATTCTTCTCAGTGTCTCGCATCAACAACAACAGCTCATTCAATCTGCAGTTCATAACAGCCCTTACCCTGGCTTCTCCCATTTCTGTTCACACAGCCATACCACCAGTTCCACCCAGGCTTCCATCACTTCCTACAAGTCACAAGACCATCACAATCACCAGCTCAAGGCTATTTCAGTTGAGCCATCTCTACTGCCACTCAACCAACCACCATAGCCAACATCAATTAGGGAAATACTCCATATCCAGACAAACTGCAATGCCTCTAAACTAACAGCACAGATGCAGAAGCATCATTCCTCCATTTTCAGCTTCATCCACTGATCTGAACCAGGCCCCTGTCAAATTCCTTGCCTGTAACTGCTCAGCTCCATTCAACTCCAGCTACCCTTTGCACTTCTACAGCTTCACCACTGACTCTCAGCAATTTCTCCCAGCATCGAGCAACACTTCCACCTCAGTTCATAACACCAGCTGGTAATCCCTGCAACTCAAACAATTGAGCCTTGGCAACAGCTTCAGGCAGCTTCATCACCACAGCCAAACTCACTTCCATTTAGAAATCAAACTCTAACTTCACAAATTCTGTCCACCAATCTTCTCACATCACAGCTTAATTATCATACTCCCATTTCATCTGCGAATTTCTGCATCTCTACCCTTGAATCAACCTCAAATCATTCACCAGTATCAGACCTTGTGCATCATCACAAAACCCCTTTTCTCTTCTTTGAATTTAACAACAACTCTCGATCTTCTCTCTTGATTCACCGTCAACACCAGATTCAATTTCTAAAACTCTAGTTTCAAAATTAAACCCAGTAACACCCATTTTAGATTCAACCAAAAATACAAACCCCTGAGTTCAATTCAACCTCAGTGGCTCAGTCCTTGATTTCCCCTGTTAAATCAAACCCTCACCATCTTCACGGAAGCCATCAACGTCACCTCCATTACAAATCTTGTTCTCAGCAGCAGCCACTGGGAATTTCATTTCTCCCTTGCCTTGAAACGCAACACCTCTTCTCTATCAACAGCTTCAGTATCTCTTTCTCAAATTAGTAGCCACAACCGATCTCAAACTCTCATCTCTGTTCTCAGCCCCAAAACCATCATCGATTCCTCACGGATTAGCGAGACATGGCTGCTTTTCTTTTCTCACGGATCGAACAGATCTTCTTTAACCGATTTCCCCCATCGATCTCCTCCATTTACGCCGCGACGTTTCTTCCTCTCAGGTGCAGATAATGATTGAGAAATTAATGAAATCGAAAGTTGATTTCGATCTAGGGTGTAGGAAAGGGAATGGCTAATCCCACTCAAATGAAACAGATAAGGGGTTACCCAGTCATAACTCTAGGCACCCAGCTGTTCCCGTTAAGGGCTAACTAGCTCAAACATGGCCTGTCGGTTTCATGTATCCGACAAGCTTATTCATAGGTTTCGCTCGTAACTTTGTCAGACGCAGTCGGATTGACTTCAAGCTTTCGCCGTTAGCTTCATATTTCCGTTCTCGCTCCCAATGAACATTTTCTCCTTCTTTTGCTCCCATAGACTCCATTGCACCTATAAACTCAAAAGCACGCGTAAAGTACATAATTCACAAGAAAATAGCAAAGAAAGCATAAACTCTATATAGTAAATACGGTGTATTCTACACCTATCGATTCCCCACACTTAGACTTTGCTAGTCCTCGAGCAAATCAAACAAAACAATAAAATACAACAACTCCGTGTCGTCGAGGCTACGGTCACTTTTAGCATAAATAACAAGCCTTTAAACCCCTAGGTGTCCCTAGTGGACGAGTTATAGTCTCGTGAGGGTTTACTAGAGATATACCCACAAAACCTATTTTTCCAACTTACTAGTTCTCCGAAATGATAGTATCCAACGCGCTAAGAAGACATAGAAATTCTGCACACTAGTCATAAGAAGTTAGACACATAAATGAACACAATCTCATTCTTAAAAGTTGAGAGAGAAGTAACCATCCCTTCTCGACTAAAATTCGGGTTCGGAGTGATCAAAAGTCTCGACTCTGCCTCACAAGAAAGGGTTTTATGAAATTGCTCTCAATAATAAATAGCTCTTTATGGGTCACACATGTGTCCAAGGTTGGAATGAAGAGAGAATCTTGAGACACGTTGAATGGTAGGAAGGCAAAACCCTCCGAAATATTTTGAAAACCCACATCTTTTATATATTTTTGAAAACCCATTTTTCTGACGATCTCTTCGAAAGGAAATCAAACCATTTAACGAAGGTGGGAATATGCTTACTTACGGTGAATCCGTTCGGCGTGCAGCTAGCACCACTCTCACAAAAGATCCATAGAAACGTCTTGGTCTTCTATCGGTGTCTTCATCTTCGTCTTCGGTCTTCAACTCTTGATGATAACTCTCAAACTTCGTAGAATTTTGACAATATGATTCTTTCCTCAAATTTCTTGTCGCTTGAAACTTCATTATAGATATTCCTTCTTTCCATAGGCTTTATTGAAAGAATACAAAAATAAACTATACAAACCAATTTTTTTTTTTTTTTTTTTTTTTTTTTTTTTTTCAAATTTTTTTTTTTGAATAACAAATAAAAATAAAACAAAATAAAAACATTTTTCTCTTGTTTCTTTTTTTTTTTTTTTTTTTTTTTTTTTTTTTTTTTTCATTTTTTTTTTTTTTTTTTTTTTTTTTGAGACAAGAGAAAGTAAAAATAAAAATAAATTAAAAATGTAAGTACAATACCATGGTGTAAGTACTTTACCGCTTGAATCTTCACAACTTATATGTCTTGATATCATAAACTTCTCGAACTTTCATCCTTGATAATTTCCGCTCTTGTATTATAGTCTTCAACTTATAAAAATTCTGTTTGTTTTGTTGCTTTACTCAAATATGAAATCTGCCCATTCTTTGTAGTGTTGCTTGTAAACCTCGAACGTATTCAACTTTCCTTCGAATTTGTGATGCTCCTCTTGTTGATGATGATGGTGTTTCTATGGACCTGTTGGTGTAGAGAGAGATAAGGTGGATGGTGCTAATGCGAACAAGATCACAAGTGGAATGTAAGTTAGCAATTCGATGTCACCAACATGGTTGATAAAAATAGCACTCAAGAGATCAAAATAATGCTTCTATGGTGGGAAATTGGACAGCTCACCATTCTGCCCGGAATTTACGTACGGTGACACACACTCAAAAAGCACAAATTTAGACAGGTACAAAGAATTGAAGGTTGGTGCCTCACATTATGTAACATGGGTAGTCTCCACTATAGGGGATCACTGTTCTAATACCGAATTCATTCTGCACCTTATTTGCCACTGGCATGGTTAAATCCAACTTTAACTCTCATACAATTAAGAAACCCGATCATGTTCTCTGTCATCTCTAAGTTCAGTCACTATTGTGAGATTCTCGATGTAATCTTAGCGACATGTATACTATGTGACTCTAAATAACTACAAGTTGGAGTTTTCTTATTCACTAGTTCACAAAAAAATTGAAAAATTGCAAAAATTTACAACATAAACCACTCCCCCACACTTAAACTTTACATTGTCCTCAATGTAAATTGAATCATCCAAAGTAAGTCAAGGTGGGAAATCCTAGCAAGAAATCAGCAAAAACAAAGGAAAAACAAAACAAGAAAAACTAAAAACAAGAAAAGAAATAAATACAAGACAAGAAATACTCATCCTTTGGGTTGCCTCCCAATTAGCGCTTGGTTTAAAGTCGTCAGCCCGACTATCTCCTTGCTTTCTATGACTCCTCCAGAGGGAGCACATCCACAAAGTTAACTCCTTCCACCACTTCGGAAGTGAAATTCTCATAATATGGTTTCAACCGTGCCCATTAACTTTAAGTTCTTTCCCTCTAGCTATGCTACGAATTTCCACTGCACCATGAGAAAACACATTAGTAACAATAAAAGGTCCGATCCATCGTGACCTTAGTTTACCCTTAAATAATTGCAAGCGAGAATTAAACAAAAGCACTTTCTGCCCAATGCAAAATTGTTTCCTAGAAATCATGTTATCATGGAATGCTTTCGTCTTTTCTTTGTAAATCCGTGAGCTTTCAAATGCATCATTGCGAAGCTCCTCTAGCTCTTGGAGTTGTAACTTCCTTTGCTTTCCAGCCCCATCCATCTCCATGTTGCATTGTTTAATAGCCCAAAACGCCTTATGCTCAATTTCCAAGGGTAAGTGACAAGGTTTACCATACACAAGAAAAGGAGACATTCCAATAGGTGTTTTGTATGCGGTTCTATACGCCCACAAAGCATCATTAAGTCGCATGCTCCAATCCTTCCTTGTCGGGTTCACCGTCTTCTCTAGAATTGATTTCACCTCCCGGTTAGACACCTCGGCTTGTCCATTGGTTTGGGGATGATAAGGTGTTGCAATCTTATGCGACACATTGTACTTCGCCAACAAGCTTTGTAAAATCCTGTTTTTGAAGTGAGAACCCCCATCGCTAATTATCGCCCTTGGAATGCCAAACCTTGCAAATATATTAACTTGCACGAAATCTGAAACAACTTTAGAATCATTAGTTGGGGTGGCTTTAGCTTCCACCCATTTCGAGACATAATCAACCGCAAGTAAGATATAAAAATTCCCATGGGAGTTGACAAAAGGCCCCATAAAATCAATACCCCATACATCAAAAACTTCAATAAATTGAATAAAAGTTTGTGGCATTTGATTTCGGGCACCTAGATTGCCAGTTCTTTGACACCTATCACAAGTTGTACAAAATATATGTGCATCCTTAAACAAAGTTGGCCAATAAAAACCACTTTCAAGTACCTTGTGCGCGGTTCTCTTACTCCCAAAATGTCCTCCGCAAGCATAAGAGTGACAAAAAGACAAGATAGAGTTAAATTCGGATTCGGGCACGCACCTTCGTATTACTTGGTCACTACCATGTTTCCATAAGTATGGATCATCCCATATGTATTGGTTCCCTAACCTCTTAAGTTTGTCCCTCTCAGCACGAGACAAGTTCTTTGGGATTTGTTTAGAAACTAAGTAATTGACAATATCGGCATACCATGGTTCTCCAAGGGCAATCGAGAAAAGTTGCTCGTCCGGGAAACTTTCACGCAACGGATAGTCTCCTTGTCCACAGCAAGTCGGCTCAAGTGATCCGCAACGGTGTTCTCAATTCCTTACTTGTCTTTGATTTCAATATCAAACTCTTGCAAGAGTAATATCCATCGTATGAGCCTCGGTTTCGCCTCCTTCTTTGTAAGCAAGTATCTAAGTGCTTTGCATGATCGAAAAGACAACAACTTTTGTACCAATTAGATAAGAGAGAAACTTTTCTAAAGCAAAAACAATGGCTAATAACTCCTTTTCAGTGGTTGTGTAGTTTTGTTGAGCCTCATTTAACGTTCTAGAAGCATAATAAATAGCATGAGGAAGTTTCCCCACACGTTGCCCAAGCACCGCACCAACCGCATAATCACTAGCATCACACATGAGTTCAAACGGCTTACTCCAATCCGGTGGTTTAATGATAGGGGCTGAAATCAAAAGTTCTTTCAAACGATTGAATGCCGCCATACATTTCTCATCAAAGTTAAAAACCACATCTTTTTGCAATAAGTTACAAAGTGGTGATGCTATCTTGGAAAAGTCCTTGATGAACCTACGATAAAAACCTGCATGACCAAGAAAAGAACGTATCTCCTTCACCGTAGTGGGAGGGGTTAGAGCACGAATAAGGTCTATCTTAGATTTATCGACTTCCAAGCCTTTAGAAGATATTATATGGCCTAAAACTATGCCATGAGTTACCATGAAATGGCACTTCTCCCAATTTAGCACAAGATTTGTTCCAACACATCGTTCAAGGATTAGGGACAAATTATTCAAGCAAAGGTCAAAAGAATCACCAAAGACACTAAAGTCATCCATGAACACTTCGATTATGTTTTCAACATATTCCGAAAAGATACTTACCATACACCTTTGAAAGGTAGCTGGAGCATTGCATAAGCCAAAAGGCATCCTTCTATAAGCAAAAGTACCGAAAGGACAAGTGAAAGTGGTTTTCTCTTGGTCCTCCTGCTATCACAACTGATTATAACTCGAATAGCCATCAAGAAAGCAATAGTAAGAGTGTCCAATAAACGTTCAAGCATTTGATCAATAAAAGGTAAAGGAAAGTGATCTTTTCTAGTGGTGGCATTCAATTTTCTATAATCAATACAAACCCTCCAACCTGGTTTGCACACGAGTTGGGACAAGTTCATTCTTATCATTCTCCACCACCGTCACACCCGATTTCTTTGGTACCACTTGCACCGGCTTACCCACTTGCTATCGGATATGGGGTAGATAACACCCACTTCCAAAAGCTTGAGTATCTCCTTTTTCACAACTTCCATCATGGGAGGATTCAAACGACGTTGCGCGTCCCTCTTAGGCTTTGCGTCATCCTCCAAACGAATTTTGTGCATACAAACTATGGGCTAATACCCTTGATATCGGCAATAGTCCATCCTATGGCCGTCTTGTACTTCCTTAGCACCCTTAAAAGTTTTTGCTCCTGTAAATCACTAAGCTTGTTAGAAACAATCACCGGTAACTCTTCATTATCACCCAAGTACAAGTACTTAAGGTGGTCGGGAAGAGGTTTCAATTCTAAAATCGGAGATTTAACTATTGAAGGTACAAGCTTTTCATCACTGCATGGTAAAGAAATAAAATAGATATTATGAGTTTTCGGGCATTCTTGTAGTGAGTTAAGAGCACCAAGAGCTTCCTTGACTTCATTACCACACTCTACACCATTATCCATGGGTGTAGTTAACACGGTTTCCAAAGCATCATCACCGTTTAATTCAAACATTTGTTGTGCCAATGTATCCATCACATCAATGGAGAAACAAGAGTGGACATCGCTAGGATATCTCATCGTCTCGAAAATGTTGAAACGTATTATTTCTCCATCAAACTCCATAGTTAGCGTTCCCTTATCCACATCAATTATGGTTTTCTCCGTTTTCATGAAAGGACGCCCAAGAAGCAATGGAAGAGATGAGTCCGGTGAACCTTTATCCATCTCTAACACACAAAAGTCCGCTGGAAATACAAGTTGATTAACCTGCACAAGAACATCCTCAACAATACCCATTGGGTAGACATTAGAGCGATCGGCTAATTGCAATACAATTTCAGCCTTTTTAAGAGGACCAAGATCAAGTGAATTATACATTGACGCAGGCATAACATTAACAGAAGCACCTAAGTCCAACATAGCTTTGTTAAAAGTTGTGTTACCAATTGTGACGGGAATGTCAAAACTACCCGGATCCTTGCACTTAAGTGGGAGTTTGTGTTGTAAGATTGCTGAGGCATTCTCCCCCACACTAAGCACTTCATTACCTTTGAGCCTTTGTTTGTTGGTACACAAGTCCTTCAACACCTTTGCATACTTTGGAACTTGCTTGATAGCATCAATGAGTGGTATGTTCACATGGATCTTTTTAAGAACGTCTAAAATCTCCTTTTCTAGTTCCTCCTTCTTAGAACTTGCAAATCTGCGAGGAAAAGGTAGAGGAGGAACATAAGTAGAAACCGGAGTTTTAGAGTTAGAAATAGGTACCTCAGAAGTTTGGGGAGAATCCTCGACTTTCTCCTCCAAAACAGGTTCCTTTGATGGCTCCACCTTGCCCGAATCAGCAACTTCGGGTTGCACAAGTTGTGTACCGCTTCTCAACGCAATAGCATTGACACCCTCTTTTGGGTTAATAGGTTGAGAAGGGAGTTTCCCACTATTTTGCGCCTTCAATTGGTTCAACTCAATA
Source organism: Papaver armeniacum (assembly GCA_023531295.1). NCBI lineage: Eukaryota > Viridiplantae > Streptophyta > Magnoliopsida > Ranunculales > Papaveraceae > Papaver > Papaver armeniacum. Next base: position 116,102 of record JAJJWW010015003.1, on the reverse strand, counting down.
GCCATGGAGCCCATTTGTGTTTGCAACTCCTTAATAGCACTCTTAGTCTCTTGTTGACTTTCTTTGAACATGGTGGAAATTCCTTGCATCATTGTTTGTAGCTTTGAATCAATATCCGAACCTTGATTTTGCATTGATTGTTGTGCTTGAGGTTGCTGAAATTGTTGTTGTTGTGGTTGAAATCCACTCGAAGAGTTGAAAGTAGGTTGTTGAATGGCACCTTGCTTGTTGGCATAGCTAAAATTGGGGTGATCTCTCCATCCCGGATTGTAAGTGTTGGAGTAGGGATCATACCGTCTTGGTTGATTCGGAAAGATCGCATTAGCTTGCTCGTCTTCATAAGATTGAGGAGAAGTTGGTATAACCGCGGAAGCAACTTGTTGCAACATTGCTGTCATGTTACCCATTTGTTGACGAAGTTCCTCCACCTCGCTCACTTCACTCACCCTTCTTAGAATCACATCCGAACCACGACTTAAGAATTGTTGTGAGTTCGCTGCCATGTTTTCAATCAACTCCCTAGCTTGTGCCACCGTCTTGCTAACTAGTGCACCACCACCCGCAGCGTCAATAAGATTCCTATCACTTGATTGGAGTCCTTCATAGAAGTATTGGATGATCATAGCGTCACTAAATTGGTGGTGAGGGCAACTTGCAACCAATCTCTTGTACCGTTCCCAACATTCATATAAGGATTCTCCCACGTTTTGCTTCATCCCACAAATTTCTTTGCGAATTTGAGTAGCCTTGGATGCAGGAAAATATCTCTCCAAAAAGAGTTTCTTCAACCCATTCCATGTTGTGACACTTCCGGGAGGTAAATAGTACAACCAATCCTTCGCACTATCCATTAAAGAGAAACGGAAGACCTTCAACATTGCACCATCCGCCTCAACATTTGCTGGAAGCATAGCCGTGACAATGGTGTGGAAGTCCAAAAGATGTTTGTTAGGATCTTCATTCACCATGACATGGAATTTTGGTAATTCTCTAAGCAACCCCGGCTTTATCTCAAAAGTAGAGTTTGTTTGAATACACCCCTGTTGTGTATCAAGCCTATGAGAAGCCAAGTCCTTGAGTGAACGATTTGCATCACCCATTGCTTCTTCTTCTTGTTGTTGGAAAATCTCTTCTCCTACTTCTAACTCGTGCTCGTCCGTTGTGTTTCGCCTTGGTTGGAGTATTGTGCCTTTTCGAGTAGCTATCCCGCACCTTGGATAATTCCAATCCTTAGAAGCCAGAGATTAGGTACCTGCAAACAATTCTCGCAAACAAGTGAGAAACAAGACGACAAACAAAAAGCAAAGATAAAAGCATAAATTGTAAAAAGAAACTAAAAACTCAATAACAAGCCGTGTGCCTCCCCGGCAGCGGCGCCAAAATTTGGCCGGTTGTCAATCCGTCAAATATAATTTCACTTTCCCAATCAACTAGATATAAATATAGTATTCGATAAGAAAGAGTTCGTATCCACAGGGAGGCGTTTGTTGTTATAAACTTTCAGTTTCTAGAATAACCCAAGGTATGTTTGTTGTATTTAAGCAAATAAAAGTAATTAAAAGCAAAGTAAGTAATTCGAGAAATCAATAAGGAGAGAATATTGGTCAAGGGATGGTATCATTCACAAACATGTATTTTCATCAATGATTAGAATTGGTATTTAATCTCGTATTTATTAAAAGTCCTAGGATATCTTGATCGCAAGTATAACCCGTTAATTCCCTGTTTTCATCACAACCACATTAAAAGATGCATATGTGAATTCTTCGTCGAAAGCAACCTAAAGTGTAAAAGCACAATTAAGTTCAACTCCCTAAAAGCATTAAGATTTATGGAATAAGACTCATCAATGCAAACGAATGTGTAAAAGCACTAAACTTTTTAACAAAAGTTATGATTCACTTGTGACTAGTAGGATATATCACTACAAGCTCTAACCACAATTATGCTACTTAGAATCAGGGATAAACAACGTTTTCGTATTGAAACCCCTAATATAGCTCTAGAGATGAACACAAATCGGATTGATTCCGGACTCAACCTAACAAGTTTTCAAATCTTATAACACCATTAATTGTGAATCACAAACAATAATTACTGAGACAAAACTAATTCATTGAATCGAAAGCATGTTGAGAAATCAACTTTTATCCCATAACCAATAAGATGTTTAGCTACTCATAGCTATGGAGTTCATCATCATCAATATTCAATAATAAAACAAGGAAGAAGAAGAACAAAACCAAACCCTAGAAGCGTAAACAAAAGTGGCTCTCCAAAAATTCCAAGCAAAAAGATATATCCATAAGTTGTAGAAAACCTTCCCTTTTATAGCTTTTCTCCAACTTCTAAAATTAGGTCTAGACTTCAAAATCCATTAGGTGAGAGTCCACCAAGCCCATAAGGAGGAGAAACCCGTGTAAAATACGCCCCAAAAGTGGTCGGGAAATCTGGGATTGTGGCCGGAAATCGGCCGGAAAAGTCGCCCAGAAAACAGCCCGGTGATCGCAAAGTCCGCCGACCACCGGTCAACGGGTCGGATCGGTTGAATCAACTCGGGTCAACCGAAGTCAACTCGGTCAAGAAGAGTCGGGGTCAAACCAGGGTCGTGGAGAGAGTCAGGCCAGTTCAGGTTAGGGTCTTTGCCATCTTGCCAGGCCATTGCACAGGCTTGTGCTGTGTTGCACCGAGATGGTGCATCACTACATTTCTTCCATGACCCATAATAGCTGCACCATCCCGTGCCAAATGCAAGGCCAGTAATTCCATCTACTGCACCAACAAACACACACACACAAACCCCGACACTGCAATATCATCTTCTCAACCTCTCGCACATGACCAAGCAAAATTCCAAATTCTGAACATCAATACCCTTGCTCTCTTGCAAAGACTCGGTTTCAATGATCCGAGCAAAGACCAAGACATCCACACCGATACATTTGCAATCACCATTTTTAAAACTCCGCAACACCATCCCGAACTTCGGGATAACATCACCTTCACTTCCTATATTTGCCCCGAGCTGCTTCATCTCAAACCAAGACTCCTTTGTCTCCCACAGGCTCATTGCTTCCCTTGCTGCGCAGCTCCACCTCCCGGCTACACTTAAGCCATCAACACCACAGCAGTATCAACATCATAGAGCTCCAATTCTTCTCAGCGTCTCGCATCAACAACAACAGCTCATTCAATCTGCAGTTCATAACAGCCCTTACCCTGGCTTCTCCCATTTCTGTTCACACAGCCATACCACCAGTTCCACCCAGGCTTCCATCACTTCCTGCAAGTCACAAGACCATCACAATCACCAGCTCAAGGCTATTTCAGTTGAGCCATCTCTACTGCCACTCAACTAACCACCATAGCCAACATCAATTAGGGAAATACTCCATATCCAGACAAACCGCAATGCCTCTAAACTAATAAAGACAGATGCGAAGCATCATTCCTCCATTTTCAGCTTCATCCACCGATCTCGAACCAGGCCTCACAAATTCCTCGTGCAGAATCGCTCACCTCCATTCAACTCCAACTACCCTTTGCACTTCTACACTTTCACCACTGACTCTCAGAATTTCTCCCAAAGATCGAGCAACACTTCCACCTCGATTCATAACACCACCGGTAATCCTCGCAACTCAAACAATTGAGCCTTGGCAATGACTTTCAGGCAGCTTCATCACCACAGCCAAACTCACTTCCATTTAGAAATCAAACTTTAACTTCACAAATTCTGTCCACCAATCTTCTCACATCACAGCTTAATTATCATACTCCCATTTCATTTGCGAATTTCTGCATCTCTACCCTTGAATCAACCTCAAATCATTCACCAGTATCAGACCTTGTACATCATCACAAAACCCCTTTTCTCTTCTTTGAATTTAACAACAACTCTCGATCTGCTCTCTTGATTCACCGTCAACACCAGATTCAATTTCTCAAACTCTAGTTTCAAAATTAAACCCAGTAACACCCATTTTAGATTCAACCAAAAATACAAACCCCTGAGTTCAATTCAACCTCAGTGGCTCAGTCCTTGATTTCCCCTGTTAAATCAAACCCTCACCATCTTCACTAAGCCATCAACGTCACCTCCATTACAAATCTTGTTCTCAGCAGCAGCCACTGGGAATTTCATTTCTCCCTTGCCTTGAAACGCAACACCTCTTCTCTATCAACAGCTTCAGTATCTCTTTCTCAAATTAGTAGCCACAACCGATCTCAAACTCTCATCTCTGTTCTCAGCCCCAAAACCATCATCGATTCCTCACGGATTAGCGAGACATGGCTGCTTTTCTTTTCTCACAGATCGAAACAGATCTTCTTTAACTGATTTCCCCATCGATCTCCTCCATTTCTCGCCGCGTTTCTTTCTCTCGAGTGCGAGATAATGATTGAGAAATTAATGAAATCGAAAGTTGATTTCGATCTAGGGTGTAGGAAAGGGAATGGCTAATCCCACTCAAATGAAACAGATAAGGGGTTACCTACCATAACTCTAGGCACCCAAATGCTTCCGTTAAGGGCTAACTAGCTCAAACATGGCCTCGCTGTCGGTTTCATGTATCCGACAAGCTTATTCATAGGTTTCGCTCAGAACTTTGTCGACGACGCAGTCGGATTGACTTCAAGCTTTCGCCGTTAGCTTCATATTTCCGTTCTCGCTCCCAATGAACATTTTCTCCTTCTTTTGCTCCCATAGACTCCATTGCACCTATAAACTCAAAAGCACGCGTAAAGTACATAATTCACAAGAAAAATAGCAAAGAAAGCATAAACTCTATATAGTAAATACGGTGTATTCTACACCTATCACTAAACGTATCCTAATCTCTCCATCCCTCATCTATGAACCCCGAAATGCCTTTTTATACCCATCAGAAGCACAAAATCTCGGTAATAACTCTCCATTATCTTTTTTCCAAATTTGCAGCATCACGAGAATAATCTTGTGTTTATTCTCCTTCCCTGCGTCAGCAACAGACTAACACACTCTAGCACGATGATACGTGAATCAAAAGATAATAAACACGCTGCTGCCACATGATGTCTTCCCAAAATAACAACCAAACTCCCGTAATATCCTCGAGTAGACATTCTTTCCCTGTTTTGTTCCAACCGAAAATGCATCCCTTCATTATCGAATCTAAAGCAATTACCACCTTCTGTTGACCATGACAGCTCGTTCTCAAACAAATACGGCAAGAAAATCTCACCAAATCTGCTCGAGTTTACTACAGAAAGTCTTCATTTTCATGTACTCCCATGTTTCCTATTCTCCGTCGATGTAGCCCAAGTTTACCGGTTTTAATGGACTTACCTACTGCTGTTTAAGTGTAATGTGCTCATTCCAATTGACTGCAACGATTTAATCTCTCTAGAAATCCTCCGAATTCAAAACAACAAACCTTGAGTTTTCAAAAACTGTTTTCCCGCCAAAAATGTTCTTCACGAGTAAGAAGAAGGTTAGCCCTTAACCACTGCTGGGGTGTAAATAGAAGGTGTCCAATTGAGGTGCCCCTTATAAATTGAGGTGCCCTTTATCCAAAGCAGGGGTCCGTTTAGCAAATGTCCTCCGGGATGCCTTTAACAACTTTTCGAGCTGATTCTTCCAAAAATGTTTATTGGCCAAAAATACCTACAAACACACACAAAACCAAAATTAATACAAAATCGAGTGCCAACAATATATAGTATTGAGATCAAATTAGACACAAAAATGTGCCTATCACTTCGCCAACGCCATGCTTGGGCAACGCTTTGTCAAGCAGCCAACGCCCATTCCAAGCCAAATCAGTGCTAATGGGTCCCTTTCATGCCAAGTCTATGCTAGCAGCTCCGCCTCGCGGTCCAAAAGCCTAGCCCTGAAAACTCACAACCATACCAGGATTTACGCAAAGTTGCATGGCGAAAGGATCGCGGATTCTACTTATCTCTCTAAAAAGAAGGTAGGATCGTTGCTAGGAGATTCCATCACAATACCAAACCAGGAGGAGGAACGAGCTTTACCCTACCTTCACCAACGAACAACTGGAAATAGGAAGATGACATAATTTTACCAGCAATATATGTATTGCACAAACCCTAAAAAGGGGAAAGTAGAAGTAATGCTCTCTTATGGGTGTAACGCTTCCAGATTTTTGAATAAGGAAAGAATTCACTGTTAAAGTCGCGCATGAAGAAAGGTCGGTCCCACAAGAGCAAGCCTTGCCACTCCCAAGACACCCGCTATTTCCTTTCCAGTGCCAGTCTTGCCAGTGCTCCACGTTCAGTTTTTGCAATGATCCGCGCCTTTCATGCTAATGCGCCACTAAAAACTCGCCAATCCAGCGTCATGATGTTCCCTAACCCAGCCAAGATGATGCATAGCCAGACTAAGCCGACGATCTTCATCTCACCGCTTCACGGTCTACACCACAAATAAAATCTATGCAAGGCTTCCAAACACGGGGATCATGAACTCTCCTTACCTCTCGAAAAAGGCATCACCTTCCCACGGAACTGAAGCAAGTTGTTGTCTTCCCGAAGCCAACGCTCACGCCATGCCAGGCCAAAGACGATCCGGTGCTAACGACTCCTTTCCAAGCCGCACGATACCTGCGTCTCCCATTCCAAGACGATATAGTGCTAACGACTCCAAGTCCAAGCCGACCAGTGCTAGCAGCTTCCCTTCACACCAAATCTACACTAGTGTCTCCGTTCCAGCCTAACCTGCAGTACCACGAGCACAAGGGACTTTCTTAAGATCGCTTGTATTCTTCTGCTCCGCTCCATTTGCCGCGGCCCCACCACGCCTAACAGTCCGTGTACGCATAGCCTTGCCATGGCCGTACCATGCCAGGCTACCCACTCCATTATCGCGGCCCTATCATTCCAAGTCATCCACGTGCGTTTTTCCTCTCTAAGCTGTCCGTACCGTGAACCTGCCAATACCAACAAATTTTCCTAAGACCACGCCACCACTTGGCCCCACGTGCCAAGTCGTCCGCTATGCTTTTCCTTCCAAGACCGCGCCCTCTTTGCCTCAGTGATGTACGGCCAGACCAAGCCGGCAACTTTCGTCTCACCACTCCAAAGTCTGCATCCCCAGTACAACTTCTGAAGGGCCGCCAACACGGGAAGAAAAAACTCTCTTTACCCCTCAAAAAGGTTAGTCGGATTTTCCTGACCATTTTTGCAATAATTTACATCTTGATTCCGTCCTTGTCTGTCACCATCATATGCTTACCTCGCAACAAGGCACATGTTCCGAGCTAAGCAGGGGACTTAATGTTGATGGTGGTTTTTAGCTTCGGGGTAAAATCGTAAAACCCTAGTCAGAAAATGACGTCACAGAACTTGAGTAATAATGTCCAAACCAAACACATTTATTGAACCCTTTAATTTGTCTTCGAGAAAATTACTAGGTTACCTTTTTTAATGCTAATTAGGGTTTCGATAGGCCAAAACCCTAATTCTCACACCGCATGTGCCAATGGCTAACCATGCCAGCCACACCTATCGCGCCAAGGCATGCCAACCAAGCTATCCGCACCCTGTGCCAATGGCAAACCATGCCAGCCACACCTACCACGCCAAGGCATGCCAACCATGCTATCCGCACCCCAGTGCCAATGGAAAACCATGCCATCCATACCTACCGTGCCAAGGCATGGAAACCATGCTAGCCGTACCCCTGTGCCAATGGCAAACCATGCCAGCCACACCTACCGCGCCAAAGGCATTCCAACCATGCTAGCCGCACCCCTGTGCCAATGGAAAACCATGCCAACCACATCTACCGCGCCAAGGCATGCCAACCATGCTAGTCGCACCCCTGTGCCAATGGCAAACCATGCCAGCCACACCTACAAAGACATGCAAAACGCACCTTGCCATGGCCGCATGCCAACCTAGCCGCGCCACCTTGCTGGCCTTCCCTACGCGGCTACCAAAACGAAGGCGTGCGATAATCAACGGTCGCCCTTTAATCCCTGGAGAAAATCCTAGCCGTCCGAGGTTACCAAACGACCTTTGGCTCAAAACCCTAGCTTGGTCACGAACCTAGCTTGGTCTCTCCAAACCTTGGCCCCACATGCCAAGCCAAACCGCCCCTAGCCAAGCTAGCCACGCCATGCGCCCATGGCAAACCCTTGGCCCTACATGCCAAGCCAAACCGCACCTAGCCAAGCTCGCCACACCATGCGCCCATGGAAAACCCTTGGCCCCACATGCCAAGCCAAACCACACCTATCCAAGCTAGCCACGCCATGCGCCCATGGCAAACCCTTGGCCCCACATGCCAAGCCAAACCGCACCTAGCCAAGCTAGCCACACCATGCGCCCATGGCAAACCCTTGGCCCCGCATTCCAAGCCAAGCCGTACCTAGCTAAGCTAACCGCACCATGTGCCCATGGAAAACCCTTGGCCCCGCCATGCCAAGCCAAACCACACCCTGCCTTATCCCTAGCCAACATAGCCGCCACCATGTTGGCCTTCTCTCACGGATACCCAAGCGAAGGCGTGCAACAATCAACGGTTGCCCTTCAATCCCGTGGAGCAAATCCTAGCCATCCAAGGTTACCCCGACAATGCATGGGAACCTTTGGCCCGAAAATCCTAAGTTTGGCCACGCCAAACCATGCTATGCCAATGGCATGCCAACATAATCGCGCCACCATGCTGGCCTTCCCTACACGGCTAACCAAGCAAAGGCGTGCAACAATCAATGGTTTCCCTTCAATCCCAGGAGGAAATCCTAGCCATCCAAGGTTACCAGAATACACATGGTGACCTTTGACCCAAAACCCTAGTTTGGTCACACCAAACCGCGCCAGGACATGCCACGCCAATAACGTGCCAATCGAGCCGTGCCACCATGCTGGCCTTCCCTATGCGGCTTCCAAAACGAAGGCGTGCGACAATCAACGGTCCCCCTTCAATCCCAGGAGAAAATCCTAGCCACCAAGGTTACCAGACAACGCATGGTAACCTTTGGCCCGAAAACCTAAGTTTGGCCACGCCAAACCATGACATGCCAACCTAGCCGCGCCACCATGCTGGCCTTCCCTACACGGCTACCAAAACGAAAGCGTGCTATGATCAACGGCTGGCTTTCCTCTTGAGATGCAAAATCTCAACTGTCGAAGGTCACCAAGCTAGCAAGTCTCCCAAGTACGACTTGCCAGGCAAGAACAACATGCTACATGTTTTCCACAAAAACATTCGAGACATCAACACATATCACAAACTGGGGGATCCTCTTTGGGTATTGGTTTGCGGTTTACAGCGGGCGGCGTACACTACTCCCGTCATAAGGAAGTGTCGTAAGGGTGAGGCGGTTAGTAAATACAGGGAGTTAATGGTGAAACGCTTTTTACATCAATTTCACGCGTTAACGGTTTCATGGAACATCATTTCCATGCGTTACCACCTCCTCCCATTTACTTACCCATTTTTCCATTCCCTAATGAGACCAGAGTACGTTTCACTTCGACTTGTATAAATAGGTCTTACCTATTTCCACCGAACAACAAGTTTATTCGGGAATATACAACACTCGGAAAATAATTGCTAGCTTACCATTTGTTAGCCTTCCCAATTTTCTGATACAAGTCGTAGTAACACAACTACTCTTCCAGAAATCAACTATTCTGGTCTCATCACTTTCCTTGCTTCCCTCCCCAAAACCAACCCATTCTCCTTCACTTTGTGACCGAAGCAAGTCTGGAACGGCCATTTCTTGGTTTAGGCCGGACTTGTACGCATCCATCTCTCGAATCTAAAGTACTCCTGCAAAGTACATTGTTTAGGGTTTAGACTCGTTTCTCACCCCGAAATTACCGAAATCGGCAGACACCGTTTTCACCCTCAAACAGCAGCGAAAAGATATTGCGGAATCACAAACGATGAGACGAAGTGTTTGTGATTTCTTTTCTATCTTTCCTATCGGAAATATAAATCTCAAGCCAATTATTCCAATTTTAATCGTACGATAGAAACAGCAAGATCATATCACACAACTACAAGAAAAGTAGTATCGGTCTGGCTTCACAATCCCAATGAAGTTTTTAAGTCGTTAACCTGGTTTAGAAAAGAAAACCCAATGTTAAAGGAGAAACGAATCTAGCTTATGCAACTAGTATCACACGTAAGGTGTGGGGATTAGGTTTCCCAGTTGCTAGAGTTCTCCCTTGTATAGTCTTTCAAATCAGGGTTTGCAATCAATGTTAGCTTGGTAACAAAGCATTCAATATTCACCGTTAGATGAAAACCTGATTAGATTCAAGCTACTCAACCGTTGGATCGAAACCTTAGCTTGTTACACACAAATGAAATGTCCAATTTTGGGTTTATGTAACCGTTCCCAAACATTAAAATTTGTTGGTTCAACAATATTTAACCAAATGGTTAGCCATATGATCACTTTCATATCAACCATATTCTTCTTCACCATAACTAGTTCAAATGACTCAAATGAACTAGTTTGAGAGTTGTTCAATTGCTTAGATTTTATGTAACTACACAAGACACAATCGAAGCAAAAACAGTTTGATTCACTCGAATCGGTTCATGAACTTTATAGCCACGGTTTGCAAAAGCATTCCTTAGTTTATATAAACATGAGTTCAAGAACAACCGATTTTAGATATAACCTACTCAAGTTTCGCAGACTTGGTTCGCGGACTTAAGCTCACGGAAGTAGTTCACAAACTTCAGCAGAAATTCTCGGGTCGAGAACTTCCGCCAGTTCGCGGACTTGGCTCACGCCACATTCCGTTTCTCTTGATCAACAAAGTTCGCAAACTTCGGTTCAAGGAATAAGGATCTATACATATATGTGTTTCCACAACAATGCTTATATCATACCAATGGTTATGTAATCTAAACTCTCATTTCAATCATTGAAACATTCTCAGAGAACGTTATATACCCGTTATTCACAAACCATTTTTCGTCAGAGCAATTTTCAAAGTGATTGAAACATAACATGACATTCGTCACTAGGCAAAAATGAATTTGTCTAAAGCGAAAGCTTACCAACACATATTTCGAGAAATAGATAGGCGAGATAAACTCGGCTCGAAATAGCAAATGTGTATAATGAAAGTCTATATATCAAAACGACTTTTGTCTCAAGAATATGAGATAGAGTAAATAGACTTTTGAGTGACATATAAGTTCAAGTCTCCACATACCTTTTAGTCGGTGAAGTTCCACCAGTTCCTTGAGTAGTCCTTCGTCTTGTATGATGATCGCCATGGATTTCTTGAGCTCAATTACACTTTTTATCCTAGTCCGAGACCTTTAGCTATAGTAGGCTAGATTCAAGACTTATAGTTTTGATCACTAACATTAACAAACATGCTTGAGATAGCAACGCATGCGAGTTCGACCGAGCAATGCTCTAACAGGTACTGCATGAGTCCATAAGTTCCAGGAGCCTACAAAAAAGGATATAAAATATAACCCAAGTCCCATTTTTAAGTTTCATGCATGAATGAATGTTGACACAAGATTATATGATATATATGTATACTGAATAAACTCAACTACCAATTTGCGAAGAAAGTAGTATGCCATGCAAATGAGGGAGATATCCTTTCGCTGCTCAGGTATAGTCAAGAGTGATTAATGAACCAAACCTGATATTAATATCCATTGTATAGAGGAATGTGACCCATTGGCAAGGCCCCAAATAATGACGGTTGTTGTGTCAGATCAGTATTAGGCACTCCAGAAGCTTGGGATTGAGCTCTCCGAGCTTTCCTTTCCTTCTTCATATCAGCCCACTTGACAACTAGTGGAACATTTAAACCCTGGAATAACAACAATTCATAGAAACAACATTTTAACCTCGGCCAATAATACCATCAAAAAGCAGCAAAAATCAGCACAATTTGAAAAGTTGAAATATCACAAAAGTATGTTGCCTTACTTGTGGTATTGAATGCTAATATGACATCTATTTTAATTCTACAGCAGTTTTGATGTGATCATGCAAAATCATATTTTGGAACAATAGGTCATCTTGCTACACAGCCTTATTCTTTTGGCGAATCTCCAACAAGGAGATCATATAGGAGGGAGGGGATTAAATCAAAACTTCAAAATAGAATGAAAGCACCAATTGAGCAAATAGGTTAGCTAAACCAGATCTAGTTACACAACTTTAAATAAGCACAAACCTCCATTTTATGCTTTCCGTTGATGGCCTCCAGGGATGAAAGAGCTTGCTCTTTTGTCTCATACTTCAAAAAGGCACAGCCTGCCCAAAACAATAACAAACCCATAAATAGAAAAACTCAAACCCTAAAACAGATGATGAAAGACTTACGGATGACGAAATACAGATCATGAAATCGAAACCTTAGACTCGATTAATAGATGATGAAATTGAAATCGTAATAGAAAAAACGGATGATAAAAAACCCAATCGAAACTGATGAAGTGATGATGATAAAACACTTACCCAATCGAAACTGATGATTGATTGAATATCTGTTAACCCAATCGAAACATATGAATAACCCAATCGAAACCCTAAAATCTGAGAGGGATGAGAATGAGAGGCGGAGGAGAAAAGTAGAGAAAAGAAAATGAGAAGTTAAGTCGATGATTGAAGATAATTGAGAGGTTTCCGAGATAGTTTCTCTGCTGTCAATTATTGAAGATGAAGTTTCATTAGGATTTCAAAGAAGAGAGGCAGGACACCAGGAGCAGAAAGGGAAGATAAATGAAAAATCGATATGTCGATTCTCATTAAGGCATGGGATGAAGAGGGGGCACGCATGTGAATGACACACGCAGTGGAGGAAATATCCCTAGTTTTACTCATCTTGGGTGGAAAAAATAATGGCACACGCAAAATTGCAAGTGTTACACCACTGGTGTGACCAAGAGTGTGTGATCGGCACGCCTAAAAAAAATTAATGACTTCACCTGTTACGAATTTTTAAAAAATTAGTAACGGGTTCAGCACATTACTAATTTTTTGTAACGGCCATTTGTAATGGGAAATTCGTAACGGCCCATAAGCCGTTACGAATTGCTGTTACGAATCTGGGAATTTGGTGTAGTAATTGATAGCCTGATATCTAAAATCAATCTGCTTTCATTCATAAAAGATAAATCACAGATAACATTGTAGTGGTACATGAAATTCTCCGCACTATGAAAAACAGTAACAGGAAACATGGTTTTATGGTTTTAAAACTTGATCTTTCAAAAGCCTTTGATAGGCTTGAATGGGATTTCATTCTCTAAGTTTTTAGACAATTTGGTTTTTCGGACGACTTCTGCGATCTTATATTTAATTGTGTTTAATATGCATCTTACTCTGTGTTGGTTAATGGTTCTCTAGGGGAAACCTTTTCCCCCTACAGAGGAATCAGACAGGGAGACCCCACGTCACCCTATATCTTTATTATTTGCATGGAAGCATTATCAAAGATTTTGTTTCATGATGAAATGAATGGTAAAATTATCGGGATTAAGGTTAATAAGGATTGTCCCTTAGTGTCGCATCTTTTCATTGCTGACGAATCCTTCCTATTTACTTCTGCTAGTATAGTAGAATCTATAAATCTCATTGAGACATTAAATATATTTAGTAACTCGTCGGGACAGGTTATAAACTATCAAAAATCAGGTGTTTTCTTTAGAAAATATAAGTTAGAGAATAAACATTGTAAGTTGTTAGCTGGGATTCTAAGAGTTGGTAGAATAACTAAGAATGACACCTATTTAGGCACTTCCTTATTCTTTAATAAAGCGAAAAGTTTTAACTACCAGAATATGTTAGATAAGGTGTACTGTAGGATTCAAGGTTGGAAGGAAAAATTCTTGTCGCAAGCAGGTAGAACCACCCTTATTAGCTCCGTTACTACCTCCATGCCTATGTATCAGATGATGTGCTTCTTATTCCTAAAAAACTCTAGATAAACTTGATGCTCTTCAGAGAGATTTTTGTTGGCAAAAAAAAAATGCAATCGTGGTATATATCTAAAGGCATGTAATTCCATGTGTATTAGCAAATCTAATGGTGGCGCCTAGGTATTAAAAACCCATGCAAATTTAATCTATCTTTATTAACCAGATTGTCCTGGCGCCTCCTAGAAAATCCAGATAAGTTGTGGTGCATTATTCTTAAACACAAGTACTTCCCTAAGAATGACCCTTTGTTCTATAAAAAGGAAAAGGTTAAATCCTGGGTTTGGACTAGCATCTGTAGAGGTCTAGATATAATTAGGGAAAATTATTATGTGGAATTAGGAAATGGTAGAAATATTGATGTCTGGACCGATAGATGGCTACTTAATGGTAGAAGCCCAAAGCCTAGAAACAACAACAATATACAAATAGTTAGCAAAGTCTCGGACATAATTGATAATAACTGAAATTGGAAACATAACTTGATTAACAACCTGTTTGATATGAATGATATTAAAGAAATCAATTTTGTAGAGCTCTGTAAATCAATTTTGTAGAGCCCTGTAATGATGTTGAAAAAGAAGATAAGAAGATATGGATCAATAGCATAGATGGTTCTGTCTCAGTTAAATCAGCCTACAACTATCTTTGTAATAAAAAACACCATAACCTGACAGTGGATTGGGTTGGTATTTGGAAGCTAAATGTTATGCCTAGAGTTAAGACTTTTCTACGGAAAGTTCTCATTGGTTGTCTCCCAGTTAGAGAAAGTCTAGGTATTTATACTCACTTGTTCACAAATTGTATTTTCCCTGAAGCTATTTGGAGGAGCCTTTCTCTTACTAGTTCTTACTATGCTGCGAATAATCTGAATTTTAAAGATTGGTGTTTGATATGGTTAAGTGATACAGCAAATAGGTATCAAATTGCTTATATTCTATGGTACATCTGGAAGTTCAGGTGCAGGGTAATATTTGATAATGTTAAAGCTAATACAGTTGGTCTAATTGAGTTTCTCAGGAAGGATCTTCCAAATTATATCAACAAGACATATTCTCCTGTCAGAAATTCTTGCACCAGTAAATGTGTTGATCCTCATCCAAACTGTTGTTATGATGTCAATAGTTCTTTGAGGGATCAACACTTCATTTTCTTTGATGCGGCTTTCCAAAGTAAAACGAATAAATTTTCTTATGGGATTGTTAAAAAAAAATAACAGTGGTAATATTATTGACATTGTAGGTGGAACAGGATGGTGCTTAAGCTGCGAGGAAGCTGAATCCAGAGCGTGCAGAGAAGCAGTCAGATTGATGCAAGGATACAATGATGAAAGAATAACTTGCCTTAATGATAATAAGAATGTTATTAATAGTACGAAGAATAAGAATGATTTCGCTGTTGGTTGGAGATCTAAAGTTATTCTGAAACAAGCTTTAAATTTCGATCTTTTTCTTGATAATTCTTCTTACTCTTACATTAAAAGAAATTGCAATAGTAGTGTGGATAAGCTAGCTAAGTTATTAATTAGACATACAGGTCTTAGTATTAATTCTAGATACTGGGATAAATTTAGAAAAGATCACTGGTTCTTTAAATTATGTAATCAAAACAATGTAATTCCGCTTTCTTAGTTTTTATATATTTGTCTTTTATCAAAAAAAAAAAATAAAAATAAAAATAGATTTCATCCTTATGTTACTTTATCTTTTTAACGAGAAGAAATTTTTTTGGAACGAAAAGAAATTAATTGAAAAAGTGATTACTGAATCTCACTTACTTACTTTTAATTAGAGAGCATCTCTGCTATGCTAAACTGGATCGATTTTTTTTTGTTCTTTAATAGTGTTAAAATTATCAAATTTTAATGGACACGGATTCAACGATGCGAGCTTCATTACCAGTATAAAGGGACACTTTATATGATGTTCATGACCTAAAAATAGCAAACGAAATGACCTAGGGTTTGGGATTCTGATCAAGGCGCTGCAACAAAAACCAGAAAAATCGATCAAACCAATGGTAATCTTGGTACAAGATACCGTCCTCCTCTTGAATTGATGTTTAAGGGTTCTTTCCATGAGTCAAGGAAGTCGCGCATACACATCCCAAGTGGTTATTACTTAATCTGCAGTAGGCGACAGACTGTCTGTCTCATTTATTAAAATAATACATTTAATAATATAGATTTTCTATTTTTGGCATATACATATTTGGAAAACTAACATCTTTTTACATATTTTTCCTTATATTATATTTTGGTACTTTTTCTTGCGCGTGATATTTCTACGCGCTGGACATTTTGGTAACTTTTTTTTTCTATTTTAACTAGCTTATATTAATGTTAAATACCAATTTAAATTGTTAAAAGATAAGAAAAGAAAAAATTTAAAATTACAAAAATAGAATGATATCTGGTGAGAAACTTGCTATCCTTACATTCAATGATAGTTACAATAATGCGAGTAGACACATATTTTGACAAAAACTATGTGAGGAAACAGTTATTACTATTTAGTTTCATATACTTAATTTTTCAATATAATTTGATTCATTAAAAGCATCTTTCGCATTCCTGGAAACAAGGAATAACGGGATATGTTTGATTGTAGAGGTAGAACGGCTGACAAAATTTTCTTGTTGATTAAACAATCTCATCCCATGATTCTTTTATAAGGAGGTTTTTAAAGATTTCAACATGACTAAAATTCCTTTTAATTTGGAAATACTTTTCATTTTTAGATTGGGTGTGAAATTCTCTCATGACATTGTCCATCTTTTGTTTTTAGTTTAACCTTTTTTTTATTATGAAAAAAAAGGAGAAAAAAAAACTAGTTATTCTCGCAATTTGTTCTGTGCCAAAGTAATATGCACATAAAAACATGAATATGTAGTAGTAACAACTGTCGGAAAACCAAGAAAATTGGCATAGGTCCGCTTTTCGCTGACATAGACGTTACTTGCAACTACCAAACTAATATAATATGAGTACATTGGATAAATATTCTTGTTTCACATTCTTTAAAACATTAACTTTTTTCATTTGTTTGGGTTAAGAACTCAAATTAACTAGTACCTCTACATATGTACAATTTTAAAGAGACAAAATATTTGTGATTTGTTTTGAATTTGGTGATGCTGATAAAGTAATGCTTAATCATAAAATGAAGTGAGGACTTTACTTGAAACTTTATATTGCATTTCGTGGCAGAAATCATGTTATAAACATCAACCATTACCGGCAATCGTATAATACACATGACCATACCAGTTACTTGCATTGGCTATCTGTTAAAGGTTAACAAGTATCAAGGATTCAAAGAGACTGAGATTCAATTCAGTTATCAATTTGTCTAAAGTACACACTTTATATCATTATACTATAGATGAAACATATTTAATAATTTGGCGCAAAATAAATAAATACCATATAATCATAAGAAAACTAATACTAGTGACTTGTAGTATTATCTTCGATCCAACAACGTAACAAGAATACAAATAATACTATAAATTTTCAAGATGGATATTATATATAGTACATTATTATTATAAGCTCCATTTATATACTAAATTTTGTCTAGGATGAGAGGTAGTATGTTGTTAGTTTAGAAGAAGCCTTAGTGGCAATGATCAACTAGAATAAGTCATTTTGTTTTTGGGTGCTAATTTCTGCTTTGTTGGAAGAGAATGATGAAGTTAAGATTCTTAACAAAATATTCAACTCGAAGAATTGACATGAGACTTTTTAAGGTTGTAAGAATTGCTTGGTTGAATCCATCAAGCGTTGGTATGTTAAGTTTGGTTGTCACATTTTAGTTTCAAAACTCGGAGTTGGTTGATTTGATTATTAGAGTCAACTTAGTTAGGTTAGACTGGGACATAGAAATAATGGGACTGGCTCTTGTTACTTATGAAGATCCTGAAGACGTATCGGCATCAACGAACACATCATCCTTCATTCGAGGTTAGGAACACAAACTCTACTTGTTTCATTTTTATCTACGTTTTTTCAAGTCAGTATTTATTGAAAACATAACACACGAATATAGTTTGTTTACTTGTCTATAGTATCGATGACCTGGTCATTATACTATGATCAAATTATCAAGGAAAGATATATATACTAATTATTTTATACAACTTTGGTATGTAGATTAACGAAATATAGTTTATCTATAGGCTTCATAAATCGATATTATATTAATAGGTAACTGGTTACTAATTAGCGTGTTTGAACTTCAGTTATGAGTTCTACCTTTAGGATTATGATTCAACGTGATATCATAAACATAATTTAAGGAAGTAGAATTTCAAAACAAACGTTTCTTGAAATAAAGTTCGAGACACGTCATATTTGTACGACCGATCTCAGAACCATCCTAGGTAAGGACAGATCCCTTGTGGTAAGGAACGATCCTAAATGCAAGACTAATCCAGTATAGAGTTTAATATTTATTTCCATTTTAACTTCCATTTTCGATTTTTTTGGTGACCTTTACGTTTGAACAAACATCGAGATGTATAAGGATTGAACTCGGAGTATTCACAAAATGTCGATATATCACTTGGTCGAATTTAATAAAGATTATCGGACATGGAAAAGAAACATAAACAATTACCTTTTAATTATTTTGATTATACATGACGGATATTATTAGAGTGGGTTTAGTTATCTTTAAGTTTAATATCATTATTGTTGTGCCGAGAGGTTCATATTGATCCTCAAGGCATTCCAGGATCTGGCATCAGAAACAGAAAACTACACATTCAACGGAAGCTAATGCACATAAAACACATAAGACACAGATTTACGTGGTTCGGCAATGGCCTACATCCACGATCAGCAGAAATTCACTTCATTCATATATCAGAGAATACACAATGCACATGACACTGAGCACCCGTTCTTCTTCTTCACATTCTCAACTCACGTTCAACTATCTCCCAACTCTTCCAGCCCCAAAGATATGAGAGGATCTACATCTTTCTAATGGAGAGATTACTTCTCTTCTTTGTGAGGAGATGTCTACAACCTAAGGGTTTAGACAAGAATACTTATAACCTAAGGTTTTCCTAAGGTTTTCCTATGTATACAACCTAATGTAGATGATGTAAATTCATGTAGATTACTTATAACCTAATATTGTGCCTTTATTTATAGGCTTGCAATACTTCGATTAGGAAACCAAGCTTTACTCTAATTTATGTAACCTAAACTAGCTAAGATAGGAAAACCTTGTTTAGATAGAAGTCTAAACATAATTCTAAAAATCAGTCAAAACTGATTTAGGAAATCATACTGATGTTTCCTAAAATCGAGCCAATATCCAACAATTCTCCATCTTGGCAAGATTTCTCGGACAACTTCAACTTCACTATTCTCTGATTTATCCACCTTGGCATGAAATCTCGATATTCACCTTCAACGCCTTCAATCACCCGAAGGTGCCAATCAACCGCAGATGCTTCAATTCCACTAAAGGACTTCAATACTTCACTCACCCGTAGGTGCCAATCATCCGAAGATGTTTCAATCCCTCAAAGGGCATCAGTTCTCCAATCGTCTAATGATGCTTTCATACTTCAATCATCTTAAGATGCTGCAATGGTACAATTTCCAAAATCCTTGTCTAAGGTTTAAACGTGTCAACCGACACCAACACACCAAATGGTGTTTCAAATTCCTTTTAAGGATGCAATGTGCTTCAACATGTGCTTCATAAATTCGATCCCATGGTAGGGCTGTAACTGTGTCTTAAAAAAGAACACCAACATACTAATGCACCTAAAGATGTTGCAAACGTAAGTCATCCATTTAGTTCAAGATGGTCAATCCTAAACATCACCAATTCTTTCGTAACTTTTCTGATTTCTCAACAATTCCAGTTATCTATAAATTCCTGACGCGTCTTCGACTTCATATATTTTCACATGCACATATTCTTCAAACTTGCAAGATTCAATTTTTTACACACTTGCTTCAACTTGTAGGATATAGTCTTTGACTTCAACTCACCACTTCACTTGTCAAATTTGAGATCTTTCTCCATCCTACTTCTTCAAATTCCAGTACTTCGTATTTCAATGCGGAGTTCAATATTTCATCACATGCGAATGTATGGTGTACCTCCATACCTACGAAGTTTTCTTTAAAAAGATTAAATAATCCATACCTTACAAAGATGCAGTTTTTGTAAATTTCTAAAACATATGTGTGAACACATTACAGTATACCGTGTGGTGATTATTCCTGATATCTTCATATCTTCGAAACTGGAACTTTCTATTCCAAGCTTGATTCTTTCTCTACCTTCACACAATGTTCTCAAAATCCTAAACTGCATGATTTTGCGTTCTTCAACTTCATGCCTTAACTGCATGAATTAGTATTCAACTATATTAGAATTGCGCACCATCTAACACTTCTACTTCCATATTCAACAATACATATTTCCATTCTCTAATCCTTTCATCACTGCAACTGAATTGGGATAAAATTCTTCAATACTCCACCATTTAAACAACTTTAAACCCCACAGATTAAAATGGATCTAATGATTTCAGATTATTCTTCAAATTTCGCTACACACCGAAAAACTTTAAACTTCTCGAGTTGCACCTAAGTACTTCAAACGAATGCTTAATATCTTCAACTTCAAACTCCAACTCTTAAAAGTCAGAAAATCATTCTCTAGAGAATGCCTATGATAAAAGTATTCAAACTCGGAATTCCACACCATCACTAGATCTGCGTTTTTCAACGTTCATGTCTGAACTTGAAAGTTCTTTCCTTGTTTTCCAATGCCTTTCCTTACGACAAAAGGCAATTCAATTCACATACCGCGTTCTTCAAATAGTTTGCGAATTCTTCGCTTAACAATATACTTCACATGAAGTATTATACCTTACAGTTGTGAAGTGCCACAATGATATCTTGTTCCTTGAAACCGAGTTTTCACCTCAAAAAACAGAAACATATCTTCACGACCTATCTGTTTTTCCACCACGGTCTTTCACTTCTAAAACTTGATGACTTCAAAAAGGTAAACACCATATCAACGGTACCAAAAACTTTGCTCCTACATTGTTGTGTAAATAACAAAATCTTGCAGATATGCAATGCTCATAAGCTAACTCTACAAGTAAGCTTCAAACTCAACACATTCAAAATAACCTTCTTCAATCATATTCCCAAGGTGCATATGCCAAAAATTGTGTCGACTTCATCTTCAATCGTTTCTCTTCAAAACAGAACAAGAAACTACGGCTCCACCACACACAATGTCTCCGTATAGGAAATCCAATTTACCGAGTCTCTCCAATCAATCATCAACAATGAAATATGATTATAGCCAGAATATATCAACCCTCCGCTAGTCCTCTCACAATACTAAGACATTCAAATGATCGATAATTTTCACATGAAACCTCTTAAAATCTTTCTGCAATCCTCTCTTCACCATGCAACTGAGGCAAACTTGAGTTTTAACTTCTTCTTCAATTCCTTCGACTACGTCAAGGACAACATGATCGAACTAATGACAACATGTAACATTCACAATTGCTCCCTCTGGTATTTCGAACAATTCTATCTTTGACAAAATTTAATTTTACATCTTTACCTATTCCAATGTACAAACCATTCAACTTGTACTTCAAACACAATACTCTTGTTTCCTTTGCAACTTAGCTTGCAAAGCAAGCACATTCAAACGGAAACCCAACAAGGTATTCCAATATAGTCCACAAAAGTCTCAAATAAACGAGGTAAAAACCAAAGATGAACCAAACACCATTATGAAACTAGTTAATAAGGTTATGGAATTACTTACCCAAAGATATGCAAAATACATAGGGTTTATGCCTCGAGAAATATATCAATGTCAAATCCTCACTTCAAGTAGAGCTTTAACTTCAAAAGCGTATCAATCAACAATCAACGAATGTGAAACACTTCAAATACATTCGTTCATGAGTAATTGATACTTCAAACGGTGCTTGTCCAATCAGAAAATCCACCTCTTCACCTTAGTGCAATTTAAACGACCTTGTCTCCAAGATTATTCACATGAGATTTCTCAAAGACTTTCTGAATTCCAAAATAACTCTGATCTTCAAATTGACATAACTTTATTTTACTTCCAATAGATGCATCTTCTTCTAGGCTTCTACTTCAATATCCAAGTATGTCTTTCTTTGAACATATTCTTAGCAATTTCTGAAATTCACATGGAGAATGTCGAAAAACCAACTTTACACCATCTTTCTAGACAGAACTGTTGCACCCTTTTGACCACAGTTTCGAAACTGCCACCAAACTTCCACCACAGTTTTCTAACTGTCACGATTCTTCACCACAGTTTACAAAACTGTCAAGAATCTTCCACCATAGATTCTATCAAGAACACGCCGTCTCGTTTTTGTGTTCTTCTTCAAATTTAACATCTTCTTTGATATCTTCACATATCGTTTCTGACGCAATTCAAACGAGCAAACCCAAGATTTCAAGAACCTAGACCTAAGCTATGATACCAGTTTGTTGTGCCGAGAGGTTCATATTGATCCTCATGGAATTCCAGGATCTGGCATCAGAAACAAAAAACTACACATTCAACGGAAGCTAATGCACATAGAACACATAATACACAGATTTACGTGGTTCGGCAATGGCCTACATCCACAGGCAGCAGAAATTCACTTCATTCATATATCATAGAATACACAATGCACATGACACTCAGCACCCGTTTTTCTTATTCACATTCTCAACTCACCTTCAACTCTCCCCCAACTCTCCCAACTCTCCCAACCTCAAAGCTATGAGAGGATCTACATCTTGCTAATGGAGAGATTACTTCTCTTCTTTGTGAGGAGATGTCTACAACCTAAGGGTTTAGACAAGACTAATGTAGATGATGTAGATTCATGTATATTACTTATAACCTAAGATTGTGCCTTTATTTATAGGCTTGCAATACTTCGATTAGGAAACCAAGCTTTAATCTAATTTAGGTAACCTAAACTAGCTATGATAGGAAACCCTTGTTTAGATAGAATTCTAAACATAATTCTAAAAATCAGTCAAAACTGATTTAGGAAATCATACTGATATTTCCTAAAATCGAGCCAATATCCAACAATTATTGTTTTGTTTCTATAAGGAAGATCAGTTGAGACAAATTATTTGGTTGTTTGAGGGTGAAAATGGTTTCTGCTGATTTCGGTAATTTCGGGTGTGTGGGTGCGAAACGAATTTAAACCCTAAACAATGTACTGCAAGGGAGTACTTTATATTGGAGAGATCAATCTGTACAAATCCGGCCTAAACCAAGAAATGGTCGTTCCAGACTTGCTTCGGTCACAAAAAGGAGGAGAATGGGTTGGTTTTGGGGAGGGAAGCGAAGAAACTGTTGAGACCAGAATAGTTGATTCTGGAAGAGTAGTTGTTTTATGACTTGTATCAGAAAGTGGGAAGCTCACAAATGGAGAACTAGCAAATGTTTTCTGAGTGTTGTATGCTCCTGACCTGAACTTTTCTACACGGATTTATTTTTACCCATGCGATATGCGCGTATGCCATGCACCAAGTCCCTTTTCTACACGGATTTATTTTTGGGCGAATTTTTTCTTTAGGAAATTAATTCCAAAATTATTTTTTAAGAGTTTTATTTTTGGGTAAATTCCTTTTACGTGTTTTACTTGTTTTTGAAGAAAATCAAAACCTAACTTGATTTGCAAGTATTTCATCCTATAAATACAACTCGAAAATGCTTTTCAAAACACCGAAAAAAAATTCTTCTTTTATTCTAGGGTTTCTCCATACGTTTTTACATCCATCCCCGTTGCTGAGTTTGAAGAGAGGGTAACTTGCGTTGTGCTAACTCAAGTTATATCGGGCAGTCTTATCCTGGACACATCTTCGCTGTGAGGGGTTTAGCATTACTCAACTCGAGTATACCCGCGAACTAATGTGTTAAGGACAACTTGTTGAACCTGTGATTCTTCCCTCGTCAAGTTATTTCGGTAGAGTTGTTTCGCATTAGTTCTTTACATATTATTTTTGATACATCTAACATGTTTTTCATTGTTGCAAGATTCAAACAATCTTAACACATAAGTATTCCTTGCAACGATGTCAACAATGGAAACAAAGATGAACGTTAACGTTGAAAGACCACAGAAGTTTAATGGAAAGGATTTCAAGAGATGGCAATCCAAGATGTTGTTCTTTCTGAGCAATCATGATTTGGACGCAGTACTGCAAGGTCGTCTTGATGTTTTTATGGCTGCTGAAGATAATACGGATAAAGATAGAACGTATTATACAAGGGGTAACTATATGGCTAAGACCTATTTATACAAGTAGAAGTGAAACGTACTCTGGTCTCATTAAGGAATGAAAAAATGGGTGAGTAAATTGGAGGAGGTGGTAACCGTTAACGCATGGAATTGGTGTTCCATAAAAAAGAGCATTTCACCATTACTCCTTGTATTTACTAACCGCCTCATCCTTATTACAATTCCTTATGACGGGCGTAGTGTACGCCGCACACTGTAAACCGCCAAACCAATACCCAAAGTGGATCCCCCAGTTTGTGATATGTATTTATGTCTCGAATGCTTTCGTGGAAAACATGTAGCATGGTTGTTGCCTCGCAAGTTGAGCTTGTGAGACTTGCTAGCTTGGTGACCTTCGACGGTCGAGATTTTGCATCTTAAGAGGAAAGGTAGCCGTTGATCGTTGCACGCTTCCGTTTTTGATAGCCGTGTAGAGAATGCCAGCATGGTGGCGCGGAAGAGTTGGCATGCCATGCCTTGGCGCGGTCAAACTAGGGTTTTAGGTCAAAGGTTACCATGCGTTATCTGGTAACCTTGGACGGCTAGGATTTGATCCTGGGATTGAAGGGCGACCAATGATTGTCGCACGCCTTCGTTTTAGTAGTCGCATAGGGAAGGCCAGCATAGTGGCGCAGCTAGGTTGGCATGCCATTGGTATGGCATGCCTTGGCGTGGCCAAACTAGGGTTTCGGGCCAAAGGTTACCTTGCGTTGTCTGGTAACCTTGGACGGCTAGGATTTGCTCCTGAGATTGAAGGGCGACCGTTGATTGTCGCACGCCTTCGTTTTAGTAGCCACATAGGGAAGGCCAGCATGGTGGCGCAGCTAGGTTGGCACAGTTGGCGTGGCCAAACTAGGGTTTCGGGCCAAAGGTTACCTTGCGTTGTCTGGTAACCTTGGACGACTAGGATTTGCTCCTGGGATTGAAGGGCGACCGTTGATTCTCGCACGCCTTCGTTTTAGTAGCCGCATAGGGAAGGACAGCATGGTGGCGCGGCTAGGTTGGCATGCCATTGGCATGGCATGACTTGGCACGGTTTGGCGTGGCCAAACTAGGGTTTCGGGCCAAAGGTTACCTTGCGTTGTCTGGTAACCTTGGACGGCTAGGATTTGATCCTGAGATTGAAGGGTGACCGTTGATTATCGCACGCCTTCGTTTTGGTAGCCACATAGGGAAGGCCGGTATGGTATAGTGGGGCCGCAGGTTTGAAATTCCGTTGGCACATGGTGCGGATAGCATGGCTAGGGCCAAGGCCAGGTGTGTTTGGCTTGGTGAGGTGGGGCCAATGGTTTTGCATACCGCTCGGCATATGGTGCGGCTAGCATGGCTAGGGGCCAAGGAAAGGTGCGGTTTGGCTTGGCATGTGGGGCCAAGGGTTTGGTATGCCGTTTGGCATATGGTGCGGCTAGCATGGCTAGGGCCAAGGCAAGGTACGGTTTGGCTTGGCATGGTTTGCTATTGGCGCAGTAGTGCGGCTGGCATGGTTGGCATGCCTTGGCGCGAAGATGTTGCTGGCACGATTTTCCATTGGCACAGTGGTGCGGCTGGCATGGTCGGCATGCCTTGGCGCGGTAGATGTGGCTGGCACGGTTTTCCACTGGCACAGTGGTGCGGATGGTATGGTTGGCATGCCTTGGAGGGGTAGCATGAGGGTTTTGTACAGTTGATGTCAATCAATGTTAGGGGTTCTGCCGTGGAACATGATAGATAGAAAGAAAAAAGGTACCTTGGTAATTCTTACGTAAGCATGCTGATTGATTCGATAAATGTGCTAATGGTCATAATGATGTCATGCCAGATATGCGGTTTTACGATTTTAACCCTAGGCTAAAATCCACCATCAACATTAAGTTCGCTGCTTTGATCGGAACGGGAGCATCGTTGCGAGGTAAGCATAAGATGGTGCCAGGCTAGGACAAGAAATTGAAACAAGTCGTGATAAGATGGTCAGGAAAGCCACACTAACCTTTTCGAGAGGTAAAGAGAGTTTGCGCTTCCCGTGTTGGCGGCCTTGCATAAATTGTACTGGTGGTGCGGACCGTAATGTGGTGAGATGAAAATTGTCGGCTTAGTCTGGCTATGCATCACCTTGGCTGGGTCAGGGAACATCGTTCCGCTGGGTCGGAGAGTTGTTGGTGTCAGTATGGTTTGGAAAGGGGGCGCAGGCGTTGCGATGGCTTGGACTCGGCATGGAAATGCATGGTGCGGACAAGCTTGGCATGTGGGGCCAGGGAAATGGCGCGGTCTTGGAGAGGCAAAGCATGGTGGACGGCTTGGCAGGTGGGGCCAAGGTAATAGCGCGGTATTGGAGAGGCAAGGCATGTAGGACGGCTTGGCAGGTGGGGCGAAGGCAATGGCCCGGACAGTCTTGGCGTGGTGATTTTGTCTTCGCAAGACCGGTTGTCTGTTTTCCTTACTTGGCTAAAATTGGAAATCCTTTCCTTGTTCGGATTCCCAAATATCACGCACATAAAAATAGGGCCGGCCTCTCCTTTTGTTTCATACCTATTTATTGTATTTCGGTGTGGTAACAATAAAGCAAAGCGGGCAAGCGAATCCCTGGTATGTCTTCCCATACTTCCTCCTTACCTTGCTTTCTTATGGGTGTACCTTCTCATGAACTTGTAGAAATATCGTTTTTCTGAGTTGGTATGAATCCCAGCCATAGGTATGCTTTGCACGACATTGTAGTAAAATTTAGGCGTGAGTGCCGTAGTGATGTTGGCCGCCTCAATTACTGTGCGAAGTAGATGTGCACGAGCATTGTCATTCCCTTCCTGTGAAAATCTAGCTTTTAGGGTTTCCTCCGTTTCCTGGTGTGGTCGTGTGCATGGATCCCGTTGTGGGCGCCTATTCGGCTAGGCGCCAATTTCACGTTGCATGAAGTGGTGATGCAGAGTCTGTCATCCCCCATTTCGCATATGCACAAAAATGACTTTGAAACCAATTGGCTTGCGTCTAGGATGACCCTCTTGCATCTGATAAAATAATTTCCAGGCACTTTCCGTAATAATCTCTCTTCGTATTGTTCCATTATAGTTATCTCGGAGGTGAAAGCAGCGTAAGGGAATTTTCGTTAGGATGTCAGCAATTTCTGTTGTACCGAAGGATGCTGGCAGTTCCAAGCCAAATGATGAGTGCCAAATAGTGCATATTTATACACCTTTTTATTGGCATTTTACTCATCTTTTGTGCTTAGAAATCAGATATTATCCCAGATTCTGTGTTTTCCTTGCTTTCAAGAATAAATATTTATATTAATTAATTTTGTGTTTTTAGGTAATGAATAAAGCTCGGAGAATCTGAGGAGCCAAAAGAGCGAAGAATTGGAGTCGAGCATCTATGGAGTAGATAGCCAAAGCCCGCGCGCGAATTAGTTACAAACCAACAAGGAAGACATGGGCTAGAGCTACCCACGACCCGGATCCGAGCCCGTCTCTTCTGAGACGTTGAGATTTCTTTCTCCCTCATCCAACGGTCGCTGCTTCCACGTGCATCGTAGATCGCTGCTCCCGTGCTACACCAGATCACGCCAAAACCGCTGACTTCCCTCGGCCGTTCAGATCTTCTCCAGCTAGATCCAATGCTCGCTGCAGCTTCCCCATCAAATCTCGCTGTCCCTGCCTCACAACAAAATCTCCATACCCTATACCCCCCATCGACAGACCCATTCTTCACTCCATCTTCTCTTTCTTCTCCTCTGCTCTCTCCCGTCTCCATCAGAGCAGAGCTCTGCTCTTCCGACACCAAAGCCACCTTCGCCATCACCACCTCACCAACAACCCTCCTGACATAGCAACACCATCCATGCAAACAGCCGCACCACCTCTTTAGCTCTTATTTTCTCTCTCTTAGCTTCTGCAACCCTAGAAGCTAACTTAGAGAAGATAAGAACTAGGGTTAGGTCACAACAACCATGCATGGCGTCTCTGAGGCGATTAGACGAGGAAGAGGAAGGCGAATCGAGTATGGGTTGAATTGTTTTTCAATTAATTTCATTTTTTAAAGAATTAGGGTTTGGCTTTGTTTTGGGGAATCAATTGCATGTATAAATAGGGGCAGTAGAGAATGAATTTGCTCACACCTGGATTAGCCAGAGTGTCACTTTAATGTTAATTGTGTTTTATTATCTTTGTTATGTTTTAATTTAGTTCACAGGGGTGTTTTGAGGAAACCACGACCTTAATGTGAAGCATGTCTGTTTGGTTTGTTGCTTGTCATGTGCTAAAATGCTTAAGACTAGTAGTTAATTAAGGAGCTTACAAACTGTGATGAGTGGTACTATAAGAAGACCACTCATACTAGGGGTGAGTTAGCAACTTTAGTTAGTGAAAATCCAATTAAGACCTTCAAATGAAGGCACAAGATCATTATTCAACCTACATTGCACGAGTAAGAGGTCGGGTGGTGGAATCAACCACCCTTGTGGTTTGCGGTTTACCACGATTGCCTTAGTTAGAGTTCACTTTGTCACTACCACAACCTCGGCCGTTTCGGCAACAACAATCTCATAACTTACAATTGTGTTACTTATTTGCTAGAAATTCAGTTTAAGCCAAGCCTTGATCAATCAAGCACACCCTAGTCCTTGTGGGATCGACCCGTACTTGCCGCGTCTCCAATAGACGCCGTGCACTTGCGGTATAACCCGTAGGCCAAATTATTTACCCATCTTCCAGGCCTACCAAGTTTTTGGCGCCGCTGCCGGGGACTTGGCGTGTGCTAAGTTGATAAATTGCTGTCTTAACTGAGTTCATTTCATCTCTGTACATTCACTTTACATTTTTTTTTGCTTTTAGTCTTGATTAGTACAACTTAGTTTCATTTCTTTGCATCCTTGCATCTGTAACTTGTAACTTGTAACTTGTTTTAGTTTCATTTAGTTGTTCATTATACCATTGCATTTTTGTTTAACTTAGCTTCAACTTTTATTTGTAATCACTTGCATTATTACCCATACCCCATCTGCATTTTCACTTAGTGTTAGCTGGTCACTGAAACCTCAGAAGAGCTAACCCTTTCAATTGAGCCAGCAGGTGCATCCTACCTGTGCTGTGCAACTCTGCTGCTGTGCAAGCTGTTAAGCTGAGGCAACCCAGGGAAAGGCAGGGAGGCGCATAAGGTGCAATTGAGCAAACCCTGCGACTTGTAAGGTGAGTGGTGCCTTGCGCTAGTCTGTGCTTACCTGTGCTGATAAGCCAGTAAAATTGTGTGAGACCTTGTGTTGTGTGCTGTTAAACCTTGTACTGGGCCTTGATATCTGCTGAGCTTTGCAAACCCTGAGCATAACCATCTGCCCTGATCTCCAGCCCCTGAAGCTGTGAGTCGAGCCGTGGTAGAGTCGTGAATTCTTGGCCTTTACAAGACCTATGCTTTAAAGCCTAGTTGTCACCGCCCTTGCCTTGTGTGATCTTGTGAGCCATCTCGCTTGTGTTGATCGCCGGACCTCACTCGCCTAGCTACCCCGCCTCCCTTGCTAGCCCCTGAAGCTACAAGTTTGAGCTACCACCTGTGGAAGCTAACCCGTGAGCCCTTATGCATGCTTGAACCCCTTGTCTTTGTGCCAATCTGTGTTTGTATCCGATTGAGTTGCCAAGCTGGTGCAATTTGCTTCCCCTGTTAAAGTTGTGATCTCCTTGCTGTGCAAATCTGTGCTTACCCAAGTTGAATTTCCTTGTGTTTTCCTGGCTCTGTGTAACTCAAATTTTGCTTAAATCCTACATAGAGACACGACCCACCGCAATGACTAACCAGTGCATGAGCTGAGCACGAGACCAGTCCTGCACAACCACCGGCTGTGTCAATTTTGTGAAAATTCTGTGAGGTGTGTGCTCAACTGAAGCCCTCAACCTGGGCTGAACATAACCTAGAGCCCACACCCAAAACTGAGGCCTGCTGTGCTTTTCAACTGGGCTGAGAACCATAACCTGGGCTGCACATCACTGGGCTGTTTATAACTGAAACCCAGTTCCACTGGGCCAACTGAACCCAACCTGGGCTGCAACTAAACTAAGCCCACATCTGTTGGGCTGCGCACACAAACTCAGCCCACATACTGAGCCTTTTCACCTGGGCTGCAAACAGCTAGAGCCCACAAAAAGATAACCAAAACTCATCCCACATACTGGGCCATCAATCTGGGCTTGCACTCTGCTGGCCGAGCCCACAATCATAGCTGGGCTAACTGACCCCAAAGCTGAGCTTTGCACCCTCCTTCAGCCCACATAAGCTACACATCTGGGCTGAGCAGCCAATCTGGGCCAAATCATCTAGGCTAGAACCCAAACAGTTGGGTTTTGCTATCATAGATGGGTTGCACATAACCCAACTAATCCCAATAAACCAAATCTAATCCCAATAAACCAAACCTGGGCTTCCCACATAAACCAAAGCTCCCAACAAAACCAAATGAATCTCATTGAAACCAAATCCCAATAAACCAAAGCCCACATAAACCAAACTAGATTTTGAGTTCAATTTGAGTACTAAATCATGTCAGGATTTTGGTCTCCAACTGGGGATACAAACAAATCCCTTAGAGAGCTTGCTTACGGGCACCTTTCACAGGATGAACACCCCACAGACCATAATGATTTTAGGGCATATTATGAGCCTTCTCAGGGCCCTGACCTTGAGTACTCATACCCTAACCATCATGAGCACATGTATCAGTCACCACAGTGGGGAGTTGAACAATTTTATACTCCCCCGACTCCTTGTCTACAATCACTAATGGAAACTCTCATGGAGCAAAATGCTAGGCTTAAACTGAATGCAATACATGACCATCCATATAGCAACATGCATGATCATCCCTTCTCTAGTGAACCATGTGCACAACCATTTAATGATTCATATGACACATGCATACCCACTATTGAAGACTCTCCCTCCATTGAACAATGTCACATGTTCTTAAAGATGAACCGGATTCATTTAGAAAAGAAGAGTGGAAGGAAG
This sequence comes from Papaver armeniacum, assembly GCA_023531295.1. Lineage (NCBI taxonomy): Eukaryota > Viridiplantae > Streptophyta > Magnoliopsida > Ranunculales > Papaveraceae > Papaver > Papaver armeniacum. The sequence continues at coordinate 84,886 of JAJJWW010015003.1, read as the reverse complement.
TTCATGATAGAATGATTATTGTCCCTAATAAAGAAAATCTCGAAAATAGTGTTTCTCTTCCTACTCATGCAACAAACACTGAATATGAACCTAATCTAGAGGTAAATGAGTATACTAGAAATGCTAATAGGGAAATGCATTTTTGTTATGATGATGATGATGATGAATATGATATGTTAGAAGAGCATGTGTATCTAGAAAATATGATGGAATCTTTTGGTTCAGAGACGTTAGGCGTCTCTTCTGTGAACCCTATGAATGATACCTCTTCTAACATTCATATATGTGATATGGATTACGAGCTTGGCTTTGTGAAATTCTTCGGTGAATGTGAGCATGCTTCACAACTTGTTTGTGACTTAGGACAGGATGAATCTTACGTTGACACTAATGTTCTTTTGGATCATGATATTATTGTTGTGTTCGATTCCCCGCCCATATCACAATATGTTGCCTGCTCCGATGATTATGACTTGGTGATTGATGAATTGTTCAATCTTTGGTGAACATGATTTTCCCTTTTCGACCTTAGGAAAGTGTGTGATGGTACAAATGATTTTATACATGAAAATAACTTAGATGTACCTAACCTCTCTCCCGAGTCACAAATTGATACTCCTCCACCAAACCTAGGTGTAGTTTGTCACAAAATTGCAAAACCAACTTTTACGAAAATGCCTAACTTAGGCCTAGAACTTTGTGCTTCCCAAGTCCTCTTGGACTATTTTGCATCAAAGTATAACACTCTTAAGGAGCCACGGTTGGAATATGTATGTCTGCCTGTGATTAGCAAAACTCATTTTGAGTTAGACCTTTTGCATGATGTACCTTTAAAATTGCAAGATTTTGTTCTCACAAACACACCCGTTCACAAATTTAGGTTTGGGGGAAACTCCTTCACATCTGCAGTCTTACTTGCACTCTCTTGTTATATCTGTGTAAGGCTTGTTGATGTTTGTATATATTTTCTATTGGGTTGATCCTCAACTCTTTAGATTGTTAGTTTATGGTGAATTTTTGTATATAATCCAAGAGGACTTATTAAATTTTCTTTTCTTGATTCGGTTGAGTCTTCTTGCACATATATTATGCTAATCCGATATGATCTCCGTTGAGAATATTGGATTCTAGCCTTGACGAATGAAGCTCAACCTTGCTCCGCCGATATCCGGTAATCTCTTCCCTTTTCTCTTATCAGCATAGTTCTCTCGGTATGTGACTGTTTAAAATTTTTTTCTATATGTCGACACATTGAGGACAATGTTTGATTTAGGTTTGGGGGTGCATTTGCATATTTTGCATATAGAGTTTTTAGTCTTTTTTTTATTTTACTTCTTATACAAAAAAAAAAAAAAAAAAAAAAAAAAAAAAATTGAAAAACTCAAAAATTTGCATAAAAACCTCCAACTTTTAGAGATTTTAGAGTCACTAGCATGCTTCTAGCTATGTTTACATAGAGATTCTGACCAAAATAACAGAACTTGGAAGTACTGGAAAACGCAATCGGGTTCCTTAGTTGATTAGAGCGTTAAAGTTGGATTTAACCATACCGGAGGGCGAATTAGGTGTTGTTTAGATATTCGGTAGTAGAATTGTGATCACCCATAGTGGAGACTACCCATTTTACATCAAGTGAGGCACCAACCTTCAATTTTTTTGCAACTTTCTAGAAAAGTTGTTAGAGTGTGTGTCACCGTACATCAATTCGGGTAGGAATGGTGAGCTACCCAACTTCGCACCATTTTCAAGACTACTTTTGATCTCTTGAGTGCTAGTTTTTGTCAATCATGAGGGTGACGTCTAAAGATGAAAACTCCTTCTAAATACCGATTTGTAGTTAGCATCATTCTCTCTCTCAATCGGCAAGATCCATAGAAACACATCATCGTCGGCAACCTGGAGCGAGAATCGAATATTGAAAGAAAAATTGATATAGTCCAAGGTTTACGTGCAACAAAGAAAAAGAAAAGAAAATAGGATGAGAATTAATAAAATTTATAAAATCAAGACAATACAAGTTGTGGAAAAATTGAGTGATAAAGTCCTTTGTCCATGGAGTTAGTTGTTTCATTATTTGTATTTGTATTTTTATTTTCACTTTTTATAAAAAAAAAAAAAAAATATATATATATATATATATATTGTAGTTTATTTTTGCTACCACCATGGTAAAGAAGAGTTCAGAAAGAAAAATCCAAACAACAAGTAATTTGAGTAGAAAAGTTAAAAATTGTCAAGTTTTGTGAAGTTTAGAAGTTCGTCATCAACATTTGAAGACCGAAGACCGAAGATTGAAGACATTTATATGGTTTCCTACGAGAGAGTGATATTAATTGCCGATCGGGTGAGAAGTGAGTGAGTACTCCCACCCTCGCTAATGGTTGATTTCCTTTCTTAGAGATCATTAGAAAAAGATTCTTTTTGTCCACACTTCTGTGGAGTCTCCAGATTTTATTTCGGAAGGTTATCCTTCTTACCTACAACGTGTGCAGGATTTCTCTCTTTATTCCCGCTGCACACATGAGAGACTAAAAAGCGATTTTTTTGAGTGCAATTATCATAAAACCCTAATGGTGAGGCGAGAAGTTGAGACTTATGATCACAATCGAATCCGAATTCTTTCATATGGTATGGTTACTTCTCGCTCAGCACTTAAGGATGAGAATGCGTTCTTTGGTAGTTCTAACTTCATGTTACTAGCATGAAGAAACTCTATGTCCTCATAGCTTCTAGGATGCTTGAGACTCTTTTACACTCTGAAGTTGGAGAAGGTTTTGTGGGTACACCTCTTGTAAACCCTCACGAGACTACAACTCGTCCACTAGGGACACCTAGGGGTTTAAAGGCTTAGTGCATACGCTAAATGCATTCGAGAGACTGCGCGACAGGGGTATAATTAGGATTTCCTAATTTCTCGTTTCACTTGAGGACAAGTAAAATTCGGGTTTGGGGGTATTTGATGAGTGCCAAATAGTGCATATTTATACACCTTTTTATTGGCATTTTACTCATCTTTTGTGCTTAGAAATCGAGATATTATCCCAGTTACGTGTTTTCCTTGCTTTCAAGAATAAATATTTATATTAATTAATTTTGTGTTTTTAGGTAATGAATAAAGCTCGGAGAATCGAGGAGCCAAAAGAGCGAAGAATTGGAGTCGAGCATCTATGGAGTAGATAGCCAAAGCCCGCGCGCGAATTAGTTACAAACCAACAAGGAAGACATGGGCTAGAGCTACCCACGACCGGATCCGAGCCCTCTCTTCGAGATGTTGAGATTTCTTTCTCCCTCATCCAACGGTCGCTGCTTCCACGTGCATCGTAGATCGCTGCTCCCATGCTATACCAGATCACGCCAAAACCGCTGACTTCCCTCGGCCGTTCAGATCTTCTCCAGCTAGATCCAATGCTCGCTGCAGCTTCCCCATCAAATCTCGCCCCCCCGCCTCACAACAAAATCTCCATACCCTATACCCCCATCGACGAGGACCCATTCTTCACTCCATCTTCTCTTTCTTCTCCTCTGCTCTCTCCCGTCTCCATCGAGAGCGAGCTCTGCTCTTCCGACACCACAGCCACCTTCGCCATCACCACCTCACCAACAACCCTCCTGACACAGCAACACCATCCCTGCAAACAGCCGCACCACCTCTTTAGCTCTTATTTTCTCTCTCTTAGCTTCTGCAACCCTAGAAGCTAACTTAGAGAAGATAAGAACTAGGGTTAGGTCATAACAACCATGCATGGCGTCTCTGAGGCGATTAGACAGAAGAGGAAGGCGAATCAGAGTATGGGTTGAATTGTTTTTCAATTAATTTCATTTTTTTTAAAGAATTAGGGTTTGCTGTTTTGGGGGAATCAATTGCATGTATAAATAGGGGCAGTAGAGAATGAATTTGCTCACGCCTGGATTAGCCAGAGTGTCACTTTAATGTTAATTGTGTTTTATTATCTTTGTTATGTTTTAATTTAGTTCACAGGGGTGTTTTGAGGAAACCCCTGACCTTAATGTGAAGCATGTCTGTTTGGTTTGTTGCTTGTCATGTGCTAAAATGCTTAAGACTAGTAGTTAATTAAGGAGCTTACAAACCTGTGATGAGTGGTACTGTAAGAAGACCACTCATACTAGGGGTGAGTTAGCAACTTTAGTTAGTGAAAATCCAATTAAGACCTTCAAATGAAGGCACAAGATCATTATTCAACCTACATTGCCTGAGTAAGAGGTCAGGTGGTGGAATCAACCACCCTTGTGCTTTGCAGTTTACCACAGTTGCCTTAGTTAGAGTTCACTGTCACTACCACAACCTCAGCCGTTTCGGCAACAACAATCTCATAACTTACAATTGTGTCACTTATTTGCTAGAAATTCAGTTTAAGCCAAGCCTTGATCAATCAAGCACACCCTAGTCCTTGTGGGATCGACCCGTACTTGCCGCGTCTCCAATAGACGCCGTGCACTTGCGGTATAACCCGTAGGCCAAATTATTTACCCATCTTCCAGGCCTACCACCAAACGCGGCTGATGAGTTCTTCACGATAGTTTCTGCCAGGAGAAGTCATCTTAAGCATGTGCCAATTCTTCTGACCGGTCCGGAAGGTGAGGGAGGGGATCGGTCGGTTTCGCCTGGGAACGTAATACGGTTTTGTCTTCAGAGGAAAGAGTATTCCGCTTCTCTTATTGATTTCAAGATCTCTGTGAGTCCGTTGCGTTCTTTTGATAAATGGATGCGATTTATTATAAGTCAAGATTGTGTAAGAGCTAGTTTAACCAAAGCGCAAATCATTAATGTTGTCGCGGCTTCTGCATCACTTTAAATTAGGAAAGACCTCCCGGGTTTGGTTTCTTTCATCTCCAGGCGGTGTCCAGATACCCACACAGCTATATGCTGGTGGGGAGAAATGACTATATCCTTAGAAAGTGTAGCCATTCTGCTAAATCTTCCCATAACAGGAAACCTCAACATTAATCTATCAGATGATGAAGAAAAAATGCGTACCACCCTGGTTGCGAAGTCGAAAGGGTTTGTTCGAAAAGAAAATGAGACGAAGCGTTTCTACAGCTGGTGGGTGTCTCAATATATGGTTTCCTGATGAGCTGGCACCGGATCAAAAGAATAGTACACTCCACGTCGCGGCATTCTTGGCTCTGTGGTTATCCCGGGATATTTTTGATGACGGCTCTGGTAAGAAGGAGATAAGGCCGGAACTCCTCAAATTTTCTATAAGATTGGAGACAGGAGTCGTTCTCCCCATTGGCGGCTTGTTTCTCGGTTCTCTGTACACGCACTTGGATCATCTAGTTGTGGATATGCGCATTTCAAATGGTTACATGAAAGTGGACTCGTATGTTCACGTTGCTTTTCTCTAGGAGTGTCTATGGGAGCATCTTGGAAAATACGCTCCTAAACCATTGGTTTCACTTCCCGCGTCTTGGGGTGGTTCGAGAATACTTCGCTGGTCGAATAGGCTCCCAAGAGCTGGCTCAAACCTAATTTCCTCGATAATTCGCGCGCCGTTAATTTAAGTCCATGGGCCCCAGTGTGTACATCCATAGTCCAGGTCAATAATTTTGCTTCCGCTCCAAACATGTCTTTGCTTTCTGACGAAGGGAACCTCGGTGTTGGCGAGGTTGTATTCATGCGAAGTTGCACGCCGGGTTACATACCATCTTTCTTTCATAGATCTTGTCAGGCAGTCTCTTACAATATTGATCGGGCGGCTCGGTATATGGGTTTCGATCAAGGGGTCCCTCTTGTTCGTCAGCTGGTAGCTGGTGGTTATTTTTAATGATGTTGTAGTAATAGGTTCGTTCAAGACTTGTGAAAGCAGATTTTTTTAGACTTAATTTTTGTAAATAAAAACAAGAAGCTTAATTAAAAAGTTGTTGGGAAATTATGGAGAGGATGGGGCTAGGATTCCGCTATTTACCAATTCCAAAGTAATACTAATTACAATCATGCAATTTCACACGTTCAATTTGATTCTCAACTATTGCAAAAGTAGATTTTTTAGAAACAACAAATGTTAATCCAAAGCATGGGATATCAAAACCCTAGGCTAAGCATATTCCATCAATAGAAAATACAATTGTTTAACAAAAATCATAAAATCTATTTTCAATCTAGACAAATAATCATAACTAAAAATTGCACAAATTAAATAATTAAGAATTACCACTTTTTCATTGGAAAAATAGCTTCCTCCATCGCCCCAAGGATTGGGTTTAGCCCATCATTGTGTAAACTTTCTCAAAGTATTGATTCATGCTCAATAATTGTTTACAAAGATGAAATAGAGAGAAAATGATTAAAACCGGGTGTTTGCAACGTTTATAAATGTTGCAAAACAGTGTTACAAAGAACGATAACAAATATGCGTCACTGCCTCTGTATTAGTACGACCCTAAAGGCTCTGTCGTTGACACTATTGAAGAACGACGGTTTTTGGCTGTCTGTTCTTCGTGTTCTTCGTCTTCCAAAGGAGCAGAAAAATATTCTCTGCAACTAGATCAATCGCCTCTTTGAAGCTCTCTATTCTCTTCCCAACTCTCCGTCCCCCTTTTTATGCTTGACAACGACCAAATCTCCCCTCATAACTCCATATAATTCGACATTACTCGACAAAGATGAAGGAAAATATTCTCGGGATTATTTTCTTCCCTGAATTAACTTTTCACGCGCTGAAATGAAGCAGCAACACTCCAAACATGATCGTACACGCTGTAGGATTGATTCAACACACTGCAGACATATCAAATCTTTCCAAAACAACCACAAATCCCGATAATATTTCACGGGAATATACACACCCTTGTTTTCTTTAAAACGATTTAACTAGCCCAATTCAATCGACCCAGAGACCCAAAACTATCCTGTTATGATAAATCAAGGCTGCCCATGAAATTTTAGCCATTGAATCACACTATAACACCTCCAAATGACGAACTAAAAATCTGCCAGTAGTGTGAATATTTTCCCGCCAAAACCAAAATTCAAACAAGGAAGGTGGGTGCTAAAGATGAATTTGGGCTACACATAGCCGTGTGTGCTGAAAATGAATTTGGGCTATACATAGCCATGGGTGCCCCTTATACAAACTTGGAGTCCGCTTAGCAAATGTCCTCCGGAGGTTCCCCGGGTAATTTTTCGAGCCGAATTTTCCAAAAAATGTTTATTTCCCAAAAATACCTACAAACACACAAAACACCATAATAAGTACAACATCGAGTACCAACAAAGAGAAAATTGAGGACAATCTTAGACACAAAAATGCGTCTATCAAATACCCCCAAACTTATTATTTGCTAGTCCTCGAGCAAATATAATCTAGAAAATAAAATGACTACACTTAGCACGTGCAGCAAGCCGTTAAACCGCTAAGTGGCCCTAGCGGCGAGTGTTGTCTCCTGAGGGTTTACCAGGTGTACCCACAAAACCTTTACTCCAGACCCTAGCTATCTACGCAGAACCTTGGAAGGCACTAAAGAATCTCCTTGGTTGGCATACTTATTGGCTACAGGAGGAAGTACCCTGATGCGAAATTCCAATTGATGTACACGAGTTTGTACTCAAGCATACTAAAATTCATATAAAGTGACAGAGCTCTACTCAGATAGTTTCTGGACATCATAAACCGGAGTCAACCAATCTCATGGAAAGATTAAGAAGATGGATGTACGGAAAAACATAGATGTTGACTAAGGTGAACCTATCCTAATGGACTGAGATACCGGTCTGACTAATATCAACACAACCGGCATATCCAAGGGAACCAATGGTCGATAATCCTAACTCTAGGTCAACTCAGCTGGCATATACAAGGGTACCAGTGGTCGACTTTATTGAATTTATTCCGGTTGGTCTAATGGTCTGGTCTTTTTTTTTTTTTTTTTTTTTTTGTATCTCAATCACTCTATTTCACCCTAGCAATGGTAAAAAGAAAAAAAAAGAAGTGATCAGGATTCTTTCGATGTTTCCATCATGAGATATGGCGAAACTACCATTTTTTTTTTTTTTTTTTTTTTAACACCTGAGCTCCGAGCTTTTATGAATAGACTCTTCTAGATGTTTCCATCTAATCAGATTGGTTCCTCAACTCCTACAACCAAAATGCTTCCATCCACTTAGATTGGTTAGTGCCATCCTTAATAAACATAAATTTCTAGGCTCTGGAGTTTTATTTATTGCAACTAAAAAGTTTCTCCCATACCGCCAAACTTAAATCTAACATTGTACTCAATATTCTAAAGATGAAATTAAAAACATGAACAAGGAGAAACTGTTACCATTTGTAGGAAATGAGGAAAAATATTACCGTGTTGCTTGAGCAAGGGATGACTCCCAAGGAGTGCTAAGTTTAAAGTCTTCATCCAGACATCAAATACCTCAAAAAGGATCTTCACCTTCCAAAGTCATACACCAATAGCCGAAATAGTTGTGGGTCCATAAGACCAAATAGAGCTAACACCAATATCAGACAACTGCACTGGTTCAGAAAAATGAATCGAATGAGCACATTCTCATCTAAGGTTTATGTCAAGAAAATTGGGTTTATTTAGGGCGCATGATTGAGCTTCATATGTGTGTCTCGATAAATAGATTCATCCGAAAAACGGGTCTCTAGTGCCTGGGTTACCTCATGGACAGTATCAGGAGGATTGGGTTGCTGAGTCTGAATAGACTCGAGTAATATCTCAGACGCACATGGCTCGAGTCCCAAGTTAGGGACTCTAATTAAGGATACATGACAATCACAAGAACCATAACTACCCCCAAACTTAGGGTTTTCATTACTCACGGACAAACCTCTAACTATTGCTTGAATTTCCGGATCTTCAGAGTCCTTAAAATACTCAAGAGATTCTTCTAGAGATTGATCACATATCTGTTCTAAGAGAATGGTTTCCTCAAATCCATCTAAAGAATCTCCCAGTAAAGTGTCATGCCAATTACCCTGAACTAAATCCTGAACTAAAGTGCTAATCATATTCAATTCTTCTACATCATCATTCTCAGAAGGTTGTCTAGTAACATTAAAGACATTTAGTTCAGTGGTCATATTACCAAAGGATATGTTCATAATCCCTGTCTTACAGTTGATGACAGCGTTAGTTGTGGCTAAAAATGGGCGACCTAAAATCACTGGGATTTGAGCACTAGGGTCCTGAACAGGATGGGTGTCTAGAACAACGAAATCCACTGGATAAATAAACTTATCAACCTCAATCAGAACATCCTCTATGACACCACGAGGGACTTTGACAGACCTATCAACTAATTGTAGTGTCATTTTAGTCGGTTTCAACTTACCAAGACCTAGCTGGGTGTATACATGATACGGAAGTAAGTTAACACTAGCTCCTAAGTCAAGTAAAGATTTATCGACCATGTGATTACCAATCTCACAAGATATGGTGGGGAATCCAGGGTCCTTATACTTAGGGGGTGTTTGGTTCAGAAGAATGGAACTTACTTGACCAGCTAAAAAGGCTTTCTTTTGGACATTAAGCTTACGCTTTCGCGTACAAAGATCTTTAAGGAACTTGGCATAATCAGGCATCTGCCTAATTGCTTCTAATAACAGAATATTGATGTTCACCTGTTTAAATGTTTCCATTATCTCGTTGAATGTCGACTCCTTCTTTGTCGGGGCTAACAACTGCGGATATGGGGCTCTAGGCACAAAGGTAGTCCTATCAGGAATTTCTTGGGATTCCTTAGGGATTGTTTCGGTTTCCTCGATTCTGAGTTCCTCTTGGGAAGTAGAAGGTGGAACTACAGTATGTTCACTAGGCATGGCTACCTTATTGTCTACTGTTTTACCGCTCCTAAGGGTTTTTATCAAGTTCACATGGTTTGATGATTCCTCACCAACTAAAGATATTTGATGGAAACCCCTAGGATTGGGTTTAGTTTGACTAGGAAACTTACCTTATTCTCTCTCACTTAAATACTTAGCTATTTAGCTGACTTGAAGTTCTAATTTAGCAAGAGTCTGGGAATTATCCTTATGGTTCTGCCTGGTTTCTTGTTGAAAGCTAAGGTGGTTAGCTGATAACATATCATGGTTCTTTACTAACATAGTAAGAGCTTCTTCTAAGGTAGAGATCTTTTTCTCAGAAGTGTTCTGAAACTGGGTTTGACTTGAAGGGTTCTGAGTATAACCAAAACCTGGGGGAGGCTGAGAATTACTAGACTGGCCTTGATTCTGGCCCTTAGACCAAGAAAAATTAGGATGGTTTCTCCAACCAGGGTTGTAGGTCTCTGAGTATGGGTCAAACTTCTGACGGTTCTCAAACCTAGCATTGTTATAGACAGCATGAGCTTGCTCTTCACTAACCTGACCTTCCCAAAATGAGTTATCGGGCTCAATTCCACAACTAGAGACTTGAGAGGCTCTATTAGGTTCAACAAGGGACCTATTTTTAGACTGACCCATTTCCAAAGCTTCTAACCATCTAGAAAAAGCAGCAAACTTAGCATCTCACACAAAACTCGTATCTACCATATTGGTGCTACTTCTATTAACCAAGAGTCTTTTAGGGGGTTCAACACAAGACTCTCACTGTTGGGATTTCTCAGCAACAACTCCTAAGAAGGTAAAGGCATCCTCAACACTTTTACTAGTGAACTCACCAGCGCACATATACTCGACCATGCCTTTGGTCGAATAGTCTAAACCATCATAAATAATCTCTACGAGTTTCATCTTATCTAATCTATGGTGAGGACACTGGGATAGGAGATCATTGAATCTCTCTAAAAACCTATAAAGAGACTCTCCCTCTTGTTGCACACTAGCACTAATTTTCTGCCTAACATCTGCAGTTTTATGCTTAGGGTAGAATTTGATATAGTAGGCAGCAATAAGTTTTTGCCATGTTTCAATGGATTCAAATGGTAGGTTTTTCAGCCAGGTCTTGGCTTTATCTTTCAAGGAAAATGGGAACATCTTAAGTTTCAAAACTTCATCGGTAAGGTCTTTTATTCTAACTGTCCCACAAATTTCCTCAAAGTCCCTAATATGAAAATGAGGGTTCTCATCATCTTTTCCTAAGAATATAGGGATCATCTGAAGAATACTAGGTTTTATCTCGAAATTAGCCGTAGTGGCTGGCAATTTAATGCATGAAGCTCGGTTGGTCCTTGTTAGGAACATGTAATCTTTCAAAGTTGCAATCGCTGGCACAGCTGAAGTACTAGGGGTACTTTCCTCACGAAGAGACAGATTCTCAAAACTGAAGTTTCCAAAAAAGGGGCTCTCAAAAGAAGAGTCTTCGAGCTCCCCGCTTCCACAAGAATTACTAGGTTTTTGACTAATCAATCGACCTAGATTGTCTCTTTTCCAAGCCCGCTCTTTAATAACCTCGGGCATACACTAGAAAAAAACAAAAGAAAAAGAAAAATCCTAAAAGGAAAGGAAGTTCTATGAAAACACAAACAAGGCTGACTCCACCACAGCAAACCTACTGATTTGTAGCAAACAAAAAGCATGATGGCTCCACTTAGATTGTTTCTAGACCAGCTTCTAATATTTCGAAAAGGAACTTGTTACAATCTGAGCAAACCTCTCTGGAATCAATCCGAGTTGAAGTAAGTTGAATAGAGGTGAGGGAAGCTGCGTGGAGCTTGGATACCCAAGGCCTCACCGCACTACAAGGCGGCGCAGTCACGCATTCAACTCACAGAAACCATCATGAACTTCAAAGTATGCTTAAAAGAGTAACCAATATTTTTCGAACGAATTTCCTATTAAGCTCGTTACCCTATCGGTCTCGTTCTATTCCAAATTTTAAAGCTTAGGTTCGCGTTAAGTATCGTTTTCCTAAGGCTGGAAAGAAGAGAACTGTGATGAAATCCGAACCCTTATCTTGTATGGCCAGGCCTTGCCCTTTACTAGGAAATTAAAGAAGTTGTATTCAGTTCCTCGACATATATGCAAACGAAGGAATACAGTAACCCGCTGACAGGGGATTCGCGAGTGTTTCGACAAACTTACCTCCCGTTCCAGACGGGGGATGAACCGTTGTAGTCGACTCGGGCCACGACTCCAATGTCGTGTACGAACCCAAGGGGCCGAGGCGATATCGTAATCGCCGTCCTTCTCTATACACAGTTTATATTTAAACTACCCTTTCGTAGGGTTTAAAAATAATGTCCCAAAGTTTAAAGTTCAAAGTCCAAAAATAAAGTGCAAAAGAAAAGGAAAGTCTAAAAAAAAATAAAAAAAATATCTAAAATAAAAATAAAAATATCTCTTTTTTTTTCTCTTTTTTTTTTATAAAATAAAAAAAAATATTCATCTTTCGCTCCTTTCACTTTGCCTTTTATTCCAAGTCTTTAAGTATTCACCAAAATTTGGCAAAATTTTCTTTCGCTCCAAATTCCAAATTCTATAAGGAAAAGACAAAAACCCAAAAACGTAAAGAAGAACAAGAAACAAATAAAAAACTAAAAAAGAAAAAAAAAATCTAAAAACTCTAGCCTAAAGACAAGTCCGCGTCGGCGGCGCCAAAAATTGGTGGTTATTTTCAATGATGTTGTAGTAATAGGTTTGTTCAAGACTTGTGAAAGCAGATTTTTTTAGACTTAATTTTTGTGAATAAAAATAACAAGCTCAATTAAAAAGTTGTTGGGAAATTATGGAGAGGCTAGGGGCTAGGATTCCGCTATTTACCAATTCCAAAGTGATACTAATTACAATCATGCAATTTCACACGTTCAATTTGATTCTCAGCTATTGCAAAAGTAGACGTTTTAGAAACAACAAATGTTAATCCAAAGCATGGGATATGAAAACCCTAGGCTAAGCATATTCCATCAATAGAAAATACAATTGTTTAACAAAAATCATAAAATCTATTTTCAATCTAGGCAAATAATCATAATTAAAAATTGCACAAATTAAATAATTAAGAATTACCACTTTTTCATTGGAAAGATAGCTTCCTCCATCGCCCCAAGGATTGGGTTTATCCCATCATTATGTAAACTTTCTCAAAGTATTAATTCATGCTCAAAAATTGTTTACAAAGATGAAATAGAGAGAAAATGATTAAAACCGGGTGTTTGCAACGTTTATAAATGTTGCAAAACAACATTAAAAACGATAACAAATATGCGTCACTGGCTCTGTAGTGGTACGACCCTAAAGGCTCTGTCGTTGACACTGTTGAAGAACGACGGTTTTTGGCTGTCTGTTCTTCGTGTTCTTCGTCTTCCACAGGAGCATAAAAATATTCTCTGCAACTCGATCAATCGCCTCTTTGAAGCTCTCTATTCTCTTCCCAACTCTCCGTCCCCCTTTCTCTGACCTCAGGAACCCTTTTTATGCTTGACAGCGACCAAATCTCCCCTCATAACTCCATATAATTCGCCATTACTCGACAGTGAAGGAAAATATTCTCGGGATTATTTTCTTCCCTGAATTAACTTTTCACGCGCTGAAATGATGCAGCAACACTCCAAACATGATCGTACACCCTGTATGATTGATTCAACACGCTGCAGACATATCAAATCTTTCCAAAACAACCAGAAATCCCGAAAATATTTCACGGGAATATACACACCCTTGTTTTCTTTAAAACAATTTAACTATCCAAATTCAATCGACCCAGAGACCCAAACCTATCATGTTATGATAAATCAAGTCTGCCCATGAAATTTTATCCATTGAATCACATTATAATACCTCCAAATGACGAACTAAAAATCTGCCAGTAGTGTGAATATTTTCCCGCCAAAACCAAAATTCAAACAAGGAAGATGGGTGTTAATGATGAATTTGGGCTACACATAGCCGTGGGTGCTGAAAATGAATTTGGGCTATACATAGCCATGGGTGCCCCTTATCCAAACTTGGAGTCCGCTTAGCAAATGTCCTCCGGAGGTTCCACGGGTAATTTTTCGAGCCGAATTTTCCCAAAAATGTTTATTTCCCAAAAATACTTACAAACACACAAAACACCATAATAAGTACAAAATCGAGTTTCAACAAAGAGAAATTGAGGACAATCTTAGACACAAAAATGCGTCTATCAGTAGCTCCATAGAACTCATTACCGACTGTTCTTGATGCTAGTGTTCTCGTGCCGGGAAAAAGCCTCCCTTTCTTGCTTTCGAAACGAAATCCTTCGACTACCTCCAAGTATAACACGTTCTGGCAGAGTGAATTCCTTGTCATCCAGGAATTTGTGAAAATCATAGTGGAGAACATCCGTGGTAGGCCTTCTGCTGCGATTTTAGCAAAGCATCCGTTGTAGAGGGATACTTCTTCAACCAAAAGAAAATCTGTCGGTCTGGGCGCGGACAGTCCCCAAGCGAATGAGCGAAGGTCTAAAAATCGCGCAGGTGGTTTCCAGTCAGATTCCACAACTCTACCGACTTTTAGTTCGTCCAACATGCAGGTATGTATGATTTTCCTCTTGACTTCAGTTGGTCCGTGTATATTCTCGTTTCTTTTCTGAGTATCCATCTTCATATTTTTTCCATGGTCTCAACAGTGTGAACGCCTTTACCAAACTTGCAAGTAGACAGAAAAACATTGCTTCCGAGGCAGGTGGATGTCGGTGTCGAGACTATCCATGGTGATGGGGAACCCGAGAAAGGATGACGGTTCGGAGTCCGGTGATATAGCGAGGGTAGTTCTTCCGACCAGTCTTTGAATCTTCCTCTAGTCGGCCTGAAAGTGAATCAGTGAGTTTTTCCGCATGTTCCCCCCTCCCACCCCCATTTTTTTTTTTTTTGTAAAATGTCTAATCCGCGGTATTACGGGGAGGAAGCCGTTTCTGAAGATGGCTCTGATATAGAGACCGAGGAAGATATAACTTTGTCTCCAATTTTGGCAACCGTATCAGGCGATCTTGAAATGCATGTTGATCAAGATGAAAATGGCGTTGCTGCTCAGACAAAGGAAAGTACTCCAGTGGCCGCAGGTGCGATTGTTGTTAGGAGTCCCTTGCCGGTTGCTGATGTAGTCGCAGGCACCCATTTTAATCCTCCATACTTGGTTCCTCATCGGGATCACATGTTGATTGGAGGGTTTAGCGTGCCAGCCAAACATGCGGTACTATACACCAAAATCTGGGAAAACTACGGTCATATTTCCACGACCAAACAAATTACTAGGAGGTACGCGTTGGTTAAGCGTGTGGAGGAAATTATGTCTTAGATTGATGAAATGTGCAACATGACAGGTCATACTGTTTCTGGGATGTGGTCACAAGCTGGAGGTTCCATCGTAAAATGTGCATGGAGTATGAGTTCAATGCTCCTTGGTTCGTCAAAGGTTTCTCTGAGGTTGAAAAGATGTTGGCCGAAACAGTCTAAGGCCCTTCTGCGGATATGGTGAAGAAGCAGGAAGTGGAAGTCGAAAAGCTGTCTAGGAAACTAAAATTGAAGAGGGCAGCTCTTCAAAGCGCAAAGGAGGCTCTCGCCAAGAAGAGCAAGCCATTGTTGAAAACTTTCCTTGAACACATTTCTGTTTTTTTTTTTTCTGATCTTCTTATTTTAGGTTTCTTGTTTTTTTGAAAGGCAAATGAAACGCCTAGTTTATGGTTTTGATTTTCTGGATTTTTGAGTTGATAGATAAATGCTACCTTGATGGTTTTGGATTGTTCTTTTGGAATGCATTGTTTTGGTTATGATTGCAAGTGGCGCAAACATTCTAGGAAAACTATGGAACCGCGTGTTGGTAGATGACATGGGATGAAACATAACATGACTTATCGGTTTTATCATTCTCATGAAAACTTGAAATAGCAAACCATGTACTTTATCTAGGTAAGACTTACTCGGTTTTTCATCTCTTCCTATTGAAAAAGGAATCTCCCGAGCATTAGACCGAGTTTTGTGGGAAATGTCTCCATGACTGTGGAAAGTCCCCAGTCATTCCTTGTCGTGTTGCCGATCCCTGGAAGGATCATTCGCTTTTAAACCCCTCGGAAGTCCACAGTCGTCCTTTGCCATGTAACGACTGGTAATTGAGCCGTCTGGTAACTGATTCGTCGTTTCCTGAGCGGATTATTTGATTCTACTGTCTTGACGTCCGGGTCGAGGATTGAAAATTGACATCATGACCGAAAGATCAACCTCCCACTGTGGTCGCCAATTGTTTGAGGGTGAAAATGGTTTCTGCTGATTTCGGTAATTTCGGGTGTGTGGGTGAGAAACGAATTTAAACCCTAAACAATGTACTGCAAGGGAGTACTTTAGATTCGAGATATCAATCTATACAAATCCGGCCTAAACCAAGAAATGGTTGTTCCAGTCTTGCTTCGGTCACAAAAAGGAGGAGAATGGGTTGGTTTTGGGGAGGGAAGCGAAGAAAGTGTTGAGACCAAAATAGTTGATTCTGGAAGAGTAGTTGTTTTATGATGTAGTTTTGAAGTGGTAAGTAGAGTATCGTTCGCTCGGACTTTTATGAAGATTGGTTTTTGACTAATAAAAGAAAATACTAACAAAAACTAATTACAATTGATTTTTGTTATCAAGGAGAGATGAGTCTAGGGCTTTGGATTTCACTTCTTCTAATGATGGTAAACTCAATAAATTAAACTTTGACATAATACTCCGACTTTACTCAAAACAATTTTCGATATCAATCTCATGCTTTGGAAGATATAACACTACATGCTTTTTTATGACTTACGCCGCTATTCTAAGGCCTAATCCTCCTTCGCTTATAAAAGAACGGTAGAAACTACCCAAAACAGTTTTCACGAAGCATGTAAAGAAGAGAGAATTTTTAGACAAATTAAAACACAATTTTTGGAGTAAATATGCCAAAGAAATTAATTACTAAATATTACCCATCAATAATAGTTTCCTCCAAAACCCTAGAGAATAGATTTAGCTACTCATAGATCGAAGATTGGAGAAAATTTCATTAATCATTGTATTAAAAATATTAATAAAAGTGCTTACAATGATTTCCAGAGATAAACGACCGTCTCTGAGGGTCTTTGTTTTTTTCCACTGTTGAACAACGATAGATGATTCTCTCTGTCGTTGTTCTTAAGACTGCTCCTTTTACGACGGCTTTTGGTGGTGCAATGTTCTTGGTGTTCTTGGTTTCTTTGCAGCAGCAGGTAACTTTTTTCTCTTCTCTTCTCTTTCGATTCTAAGCCTCTGATTCTCCTCCAAAGTATCCCAAACTCTCCGACTTCCTTCTACAACTCTCGTACACCCTTTATATAGCCAACAGGTCGATTATAACTCGAGAATATCTCATCTTTCCTCTATAGCACCTATCATTTTATGACTTGTATCAGAAAGTGGGAAGCTCACAAATGGAGAGCTAGATAATATTTTCTGAGTGTTGTATGCTCCTGACCTGAACTTGTTGTTCGGTGGAAATAGGTAAGACCTATTTATACAAGTCGAAATGAAACGTACTCTGGTCTCATTAAGGAATGGGAAAATGGGTGAGTAAATGGGAGGAGGTGGTAACCGTTAACGCATGGAATTGATGTTCAATAAAAAAGAGCGTTTCACCATTACTCCTTGTATTTACTAACCGCCTCGTCCTTATTACACTTCCTTATGACGGGCGTGGTGTACGCCGCACGCTGTAAACCGCTGATAGGTGTAGAATACACCGTATTTACTATCTAGTAGTTACGCTTTCTTTGCTATTTTTCTTGTGAATTATGTATTTTACGTTTGTTTTTGAGTTATTAGGTACTCTGGAGTCACACGGAGGAAAAGAAGCGGAAATCACCCAAATTGAGGCGAAAAGGGCAAAATGGTCATTGCACAGGCAAACATTATCTGGAGCCCGGTAATGGTTAAGGGGCAACTCTTCTTGGAGGAGTACTAAATACAGATTAGCAGAGGTTAAGGGGTACCAGTTGAGCAGCCCTTATCAGGGGTGACCGGGTGTCATTATCACTTTCATTTCCTACAACTCTAAATCGAGTTTCATTACACTCGACCTCAAATTCAGAGAAATATGGCTGCTGTAAAGGAGAGTTTGAGAAATTGAATCTGGGATTGATGGTTTGAATTAGTGACAGAGATGGAGACGAAGATACAGAAGAAGCAAGAGTTGGTGCTGGTGATTGTGTAGATAGTATGGATGAAACTCAGGTGGAATTGGTCATGGGTATTGTCGATTCGAGAAAGGAAGAGATGATGTTGCTACATCGGAAGAGAAGAAGAATAGCGATTGTTGCTGTTGATTTGAGTGATCGATGATGGGATCTGTTGCTGCTTGAGATGGAAGAATCAATGAAGCTCGGTGAGAGAACAGAAATTAAAATCCGAGAGAAGTAAATTGATGCCGCTGTTGGATTCGATTTGGGAATTAGGGTTTGTGGTTGAATTTAGATGTTCACCGATTTGAAATGAATGGAGCTGAGCTGATGATTTTCATGATTTTGTGATGTATGTTACGAAGTTGTTAGGGCTTGAGAAGACTCAGATGAAATGGGTGAAGCTCATTACTGAAATGAATAGATGGATGTTAGGACAGAATGTGAGCATGGCTAGCTGTTGTTGAGAAGCTGCTTAAGCAATTGAAGCCAAGAATTGCAGCTGCTGGAGGATGAATTGGGTCTGCTCTTGATTCAGAGTGTCGAGATGGAATTTGTGCTAAGACAGAAATGGGTTGTTGGTTGAGAAATCGTAGAACAAGAAGCAGAGAAGCTGGTAATGTATGCTTCCAATTGCAGAGATGGGTGCAACTCAGATGGTAATGATGAAGCCTGGGGATAGCCGAGATGGAATTGGTGGTGGATTCAAGGGTTTGAGCCAGTGTCGCTGTTGCCATTTGCTAAACCAGGGAGAGAGCAAGGATTGCAGTTAGATGGCTTGAGTCTCTGGTGGAATGTGCAGAGCAAAGAATGGGTGAATGTGCAGCTGATGATGGCAGTGGTGGACTGAAATGGATGATTGCAGTGCGGTTTCTGGCAATGATTAAAGTGCAGATGGAGTTGTAGCTGTTATTGATGAATGCAAGGGTTCATGGTTTGCTGGCTTTGAGATGCACTTTGTGATGGATTTGGTCTTGTTGTTGTTACCATGGGAAGGTGGAGTTGCGGTGTTTAGCGAGAATGGCAATGGTAATGGAACCCGAATGGCGGAGCGGTGGATGACAGTGGGATAGCCAAAGAACCAAGTGATGGGATTGCGATAGGAGCATGTGTAGTATGCGGGGGAATGAAGCGATCTTGTAGCGTGGGCGAGCAATAGCGGTGATGAGGTCTGTGGTGAAGCAAATGGAGTTATGTTGGGAATTGACGAGTTTGGGCTGATGCACTTGGAAGTTGAGTCGCAATGGTGAGATGAACCGAGCACAAGTAATAATGGCATTGCAAAGCGCAGTATGGCTCGAACAAAGGAATGAATGCTTTGCAAGTAGTGTTGGAATTGGAGCTTCAAGGCAGTATTGGAGGAAGTGGAAGTGATGCTTCAAGACCAAAGTGGCGAAGTGGTTTGCCAGAAAACACAGGATGCTTTGCAACTAAGAGAATGGAGACGATTTATGGATTTGTGAGATGACATTGAGAAGATGTTTATGCCGATCTTTGTGAAAGAATGAGACCATAAGCACATGGAGTTGAGCCGGATGTTATGAGTTTGTTTGTGTTGAAATTGAAGCTACGAAAAGGCTGAAATGGTGGTGTTTGTCTTTGTGTGTGGTGATTGTGGCACTGATGGCGGTGAGAGCCGAGAAGCTCTATGGGATTTATGGGTTTACGGCATTTGAGTAGGTGGAATTGAGATTGAAGGTGCAAGTACAATTACGGTAGATGCACACCATCTTGGTGAACATGAGTCATGCAAAGACAATCATGGTGCAACACAGGTTGGCCTCTGCAAAATGGCTTTGGCCTGGCAATCAGTTAGGCTCTGATTCAGATGAGTTAGCTCTAACTCGGACTCCGCCTCAATCGACCGGCACTACGACTCGGAGTCGACTTCTGTGTTGAGTCATTTGACTCACCCTGACTCTTCCTGACCGAGTTGACTCAGTGACCTTGACTGTTTTGACCCGTTGACCGGTGACCGGGCGGACTTTGCCGGTCACCTGAGATAGTTTCCGGCGACTATTCCGGCCATAATCCCAGTTTTCCGGCGACCGTTTTTGGGCAGAATTTTCTACATGGGTTTTTCTCACATATGGGCTTGGTGGACCACTTGGAGATGGATTTTGAGAAGACCTAATATTGGAAGGAGTATCCTTTATGGAAATAGAGAAACATATAAAAAGAGAAAACTTTTATTATCTAAAAAAAAAAGATCTTTTTCTCATATTCTTTTGCCTCTACTTTGTTTTTTAGGGTTTAGAACCATGAAGTCTTTTCTCTTTCTTCTTGTTATGAACTCCATGAATATGAGCTAGAGTTTTGTTATTGGTTATGGAATAAGTTGGATTTCCAAATATGGGTTTTAATTCAATAAATTAGTTTTCTCTCATATTATCGTTTATGATTCACCATCAATATTGTTACATGATTTGAATGCTTGTTAGTCGAGTCGCGAATCGATTGAGTTTGCTTTCATCTTTATTGCTAGATTAGGGTTATTATACGCAAAAGTGATAATTCCGGATTGCAAGTAGCATAAATATGATTATAGTTTGTAGTGATATATTCTTATGATCATATGTGAACCATAACCTTTGTTAAATCGGATTAGTGCGCTTTCCACGTTCGATTGCTTTGATTGGCCTGATTTCATAGAACCTAATGCATCTAGGGAATTAAACTTGATTAGTGCTTTTACACGTTAGGTTGTTCCTTTAGGTAGAATTCATATTCGCATCTTTTAATGTGTTTGTTGATGACATGAGGAGATTTGCGGGATATTCTTGCGATCAAGGTATTCTAGGGCCTTTGATAAAAGTTGAGATTAAAATATCAATTCTAGTTATTGTGGTGAAACCATGTTTGTGATTGAAAACGAACTCCGTAACCAATACTTTCTTATCCTTGATTTGATTTGTTTGCTTATTTCTTTATTGTTTGCTTTTATTTAGTTTTAATTTCATAAAAATCACAAAACTACCGGTGTTATTTATAGGGAACCGAAACAATTTGACAACCTAGACCTCTCTGTGGGATCGATCCTTTCTTGCCCTTGCTATATTTATATTTTGAGTAGTAAGAAAGTGTAATTATATTTGTGTCGACTGACAACCGGTCAACCGCCAAACCAATACCCAAAGTAGATCCCCCAGTTTATGATATGTATTGATGTCTCGAATGCTTTCGTGGAAAACATGTAGCATGGTTGTTGCCTGTCAAGTCGAGCTTGGGAGACTTGCTAGCTTGGTGACCTTCGACGATCGAGATTTTGCATCTTAAGAGGAAAGGTAGCCGTTGATCGTTGCACGCTTCCGTTTTTGATAGCCGTGTAGGGAAGGCTAGCATGGTGGCGCGGCAGAGTTGGCACGCCTTGGCGCGGTCAAACTAGGGTTTTGGGTCAAAGGTTACCATGTGTTGTCTGGTAACCTTTGACGGCTAGGATTTGCTCTTGAGATTGAAGGGAGACCGTTGATTGTCGCACGCCTTCGTTTTAGTTGCCGCATAGGGAAGGCCAGCATGGTGGCGCGGCTAGGTTGGCATGCCATTGTCGGGGCATGCGTTGGCGCGGTTTGGCGTGGCCAAACTAGGGTTTCGGGCCAAAGGTTACCTTGCGATGTCTGGTAACCTTGGACGGATAGGATTTGCTCCTGAGATTGAAGGGTGACCGTTGATTGTCGTACGCCTTCGTTTTAGTGGCCGCATAGGGAAGGACGGCATGGTATAGTGGGGCCGCGGGTTTGGCATGCCATTGGCACATGGTGCGGCTAGCATGGCTAGGGCCAAGGCAAGGTGCGTTTGGCTTGGCGAGGTGGGGCCAATCGTTTGGCATGCCATTTGGCACATGGTGCGGCTAGCATGGCTAGGGGCCAAGGCAAGGTGCGATTTTGCTTGGCATGTGGGGCCAAGGGCTTGGCATGCCGTTTGGCATATGGTGCGGCTAGCATGGCTAGGGGACAAGGCAAGGTGCGATTTGGCTTGGCATGTGGGGCCAAGGGTTTGGCATGCCGTTTGGCATATGGTGCGGCTAGCATGGCTAGGGCCAAGGCAAGGTGCGGTTTGGCTTGGCATGGTTTTATATTGGCGCAATAGTGTGGGTGGCATGGTTGGCATGTCTTGGCACGGAGATGTGGCTAGCACGGTTTGCCATTAGCACAGTGGTGCGGCTGGCATGGTTGGCATGCCTTGGCGCGGTAGATGTGGCTGGCACGGTTTGCCATTGGCACATTGGTGCGGCCGGCATGGTTGGCATGTCTTGGCGCGGTAGATGTGGCTGGCACGATTTTCCATTGGCACAATGGTGCAGCTGGCATGGTTGGCATGCCTTGGCGCAGTAGCATGAGGGTTTTGTACATGTGATGTCAATCAATGTTAGGGGTTCTTCCGTGGAACATGATACATAAAAAGAGAAAATGTACCTTGGGAATTCTTACGTAAGCATGCTGATCGATTCGATAAATGTGCTAATGATCATAATGACGTCATGCCCTAGACTAAAAGCCACCATCAACATTGGTATTTCTGTGAGTTTCACAAAGAAACATCGCAATTGAACTCAAAACCTTATCTTGAGTACGGTTGACCCTAATAATGATGCAGATGTCACTCGGGTTGATAATCCACACTTCAAACTCATTCGACATTTATATTCACATTTTCTTGTTTCATGAATATATTGCGCCTGTTTTATGAGTATAGAAGATGGATTTTCTTATTTTTGTATCCAACAATCAGATGCAAATTGGCGTGGTGGCATGCGTTTGAATTCGTTCTTCTTCTTTTTTTCAATCAAGAAGTATTATAGGCATTACATATTCAACAATCAAATGGCTTGGGTTCGAATCCGTTCACTTTTGGTTTGAACCCATTCACTTTTTTTAATTAAAAGAAGTATTTTAGGCATGGTTTACATGATCACATAAAGGAAAGAATCTCTACGATTCAAAGAAGATCTGATTCTAAAGAACGAGTTAAATCAATTTTATAAAAATTGACTCGAATCCTGACTTGATTCTAAATACTTGCTTACCATATCCGAACCTTTTGGTTTTGCTTTCCGATGTAATCAGTTTCCTAATTCACCATATATTAGTTTCCTAGTTTCCTATACTTTTATATCGGGGCTGACTATAAGTCAATAAATAAGAGGCAAAATCTTATTCTACAATTCTTAAGGTTTCAATCGGAGAGCATCTAAAACTTAGAAACAATTTTTTTTTGTTCTTCAGTAGTGTCAAAATTCTCAATTTTAATGGATGTGGATACAACACCAGTGCGTGCTGCATTACCAGTACAAAGGGATACTTTATATGATGTTCATGAACTAAAAAGAGGAAAAAAGAGCAAATGAAACGACCCAGGGTTTGGGATTCTGATCAAGGCGCTGCAACAAAAACCAGAAAAATCGATCAAACCAATGGTAATCTTGCTACAAGATACCGTCCTCATTGAATTGATGTTTAAGGGTTCGTTCCATGAGTCAAAGGAAGTCGCGCATACACATCCCAAATGGTTATTACTTAATCTGCAGTCAGTGACAGACTGTCTGTCTCATGTATTAAAATAACACATTTGATAATATAGCTTTTCTATTTTTGGCATATACATATTTGCAAAACTAATATCTTTTTACATATTTTTCCTTATATTATATTTTGGTACTTTTTTCTGCGCGTGATATTTCTACGCGCTGGATATTTTGGTAACTTTTTTTTATTTTAACTAATTTATATTAATGTTAAATACCAATTTAAATAGTTAAAAGATAAGAAAAGAAAAAATTTAAAATAAGAAAAATAGAATGATATCTGGTGAAAAACTTGCTATCCTTGCATTCAGTGATAGTTACAATAATGTGGGTACACACATATTTTGACAAAAACTATATGCGGAAACATTTATTACTATTTAGTTTCATATTAGTAATTTTTTAATATAATTTGATTCATTAAAAGCATCTTTCGCATTCCTGAAACAAGGAATAACGAGATATGTTTGATGGTAGAGGTAAAACAGCTGACAAGATGTTCTTGTTGATTAAAAAATACCATCCCATGATTCTTTTATAATAAGGTTTTTAAAGATTTCAACGTGACTAAAATTCCTTTTAATTTGGAAATACTTTTCATTTTTAGATTGGGTGTGAAATTCTCTGGTGACATTGTCCATCTTTTGTTTTTAGTACAACCTTTTTTATTATGAAAAAAAAAAGGAGAAAAGAAAAACTAGTTATTTCACAATTGTTTATGTGCCAAAGTAATATACACATAAAAACATGGATATGTAGTAGTTATAACTGTCGGAAAAACAAGAAAGTCCGCTTGTCGCTGACATAGACGTTACTTGCAACTAACAAGCTAATAAAATATGAGTACATTGGATAAATATTTTTGTTTCACATTCTTTAATACATTAATGTTTTTCATTTTTTTGGGTTAAGAACTCAAATTAACTAGTACCTCTACATATGTACAATTTTAAAGAGACAAAATATTTGTGATTTGTTTTGAATTTGGTGGTGCTGATAAAGTAATGCTTAATCTATAAAATGAAGTGAGGACTTTACTTGAAACTTTCTTTTGCATTTTGATAGGTGTAGAATACACCGTATTTTCTATGAAGAGTTTATGCTTTCTTTGCTATTTTTCATGTGAATTATGTATCTTATGTGTGAATTTGAGTTATTAGGTGCTTTGGAGTCGTTTGGAGCAAAAGAAGAAGAATCCGTGTCTTGAGCAAAAAGGGAAGAATTGTCATTTCAGGGGCAAATTCTATCGGGAGCCGAGCCAGAATTAAGGGGCGACTTTATTACTAAATCCAAGCCGCTGAGGTTAAGGGGTTGTCATTGGGTGGCCCCTATCCGCTGTCATGGGTGTGCTATTAGCACCCAAATCCAACCCACCCTAAAATCGAGAGATGTTCCTCTCATTCACCACTTCTTTCACCTGAAACGAAACCAAAACAGCGGCTCCATTAGAAATGAAGAGAAGCTGCTGTTGAGATTGATGGAGATTTAGGTTCGATTGTTGCAGGAGATGATTTAATGGGAGAAAGATGAGACGCTGTTGATCGTAGATTTGGTACAGATTAAGAAAAGGGGATCTGGAATTATTAATAGAATTGAGATGTAGGGTTTGATAATTTCTGTTGAGTTGAAAATGATGAAGAAGCTGTTTCCGCCATTGATTAAGGAGGTTAGAAGATAATTCAAAGATGGGTTTGAGCTGAATTTGTGTTTGGCAGAAGGATGATTTGAATTGGAGCTATTTCTGGGAGAATTGGGAAATGGAGTCTTGGGTCTCGGATTAGACATGAGTTTCACCAATGAGTCATGAAATTGAGAGGTTCAGGGAAATTTGAGAGATCGAGAAGATGCTAACTCGAGAGCTGCTGATGGTGAGGGAATTGATGAGAAGTTTGTGGGTTCTGTCATTCTCTGTTAATGATGTTCGAGTATGGCAGCAGAATGGAGTTTACAAGGTTGCTTCCAGGGATGACTGCGGCTGGTGCAATTGAGTTTGTCATGGTGGGAATGGTGATGATGATTCTATGGTGACGAGATTGGTTGTGGTTGTTGGCAGAGGTAACGAGGACAAGATGGTGATATCAGGGATGTTGTTGGTTGTGTAAAGCTGGTAGCTGAGATGATGTTGGTTCAGGTGATGGAAATGGCTGGCCTGATGGCAGTGATGCTGTGATTGAGTTCTTTAAGTTGTAATGTGACAGGGGATGGCAGAAGCACGGCTGCAGAGTGATTGATTGTGTGTGTGGGTGTCGCGGCGAGAATGAGAGATTCAAGGACTGGAATTTCAGTTGGAGCTGCAATTCAGGTAGTGCGCAGCTTGAGAGATATTGCAGTTCCTGGGTATTATGAAGCTGTGAATGGAGTTATGGCATGAGCTAAGCTGCATATGGAGTTGGTAGTGAGCTACAGATTGAAGTTACAAAAAATTTGAAAGATGAGAATTGAACTGAAATGACACTGAGATGCTCAGGGTTGGTTGGCATTGAGGCTCAAGTTGGTTGCTGGCTTTGCAGTATGTGCAGTAAGGATGTCGCAGCCGCAATATGGTGAATAAGAAAAGTCGCAGGTGGACTGAATGGCAAAGGTTCTGGTGGAGATTTGACTGTGCAAATTCTGGTGATGGAGGTGAAATCAGGGTCTGAGTTGCAGTGGTGGTCTTGTTAACTGAGCCAAGGAATCAGGTGCAGGCAATTGAAGAAGATGGTGTTGTGGTTGCAGTGGTGATGCTGGTCTAGATATGGCCTGAGTTCTGAGTTCTTGTCAGTGCTGTTGATAAATGAGAAGAATACTGAGATGGCTTAGCTGATGATTGGAGTCTGAAATGACTCGGCTGTGGATTGTGGTGGAGGAAATGAAGTATAAGGCAGCTGTGAAGTGATTGCAGGCAAAGTGCAGTCGCAGTTTGCAATGGCCAGAGCTGAAGGAATTGGTCGTGTGGCTGTGACAGTATTGGTTGCACTAATCGTGATCGCAGGTGTGGCAGAGCAGGTCAGGTGGAGCTGAAGCTGCAGAAATGTGGATGTGCAGGCCTTAAGATGTGTGCAGCTATGATATTGGCTAGGAAGTGCCAGAGATGGTTGTGGGTATTGGTGGTGAGCTCAGGTAATCATCCAAAGGAAGAATGGCGGGGTGGTTGAAATGATTTTGGCAATGGCAAGTTCTGCGATAAATGTCTAGTGCAGAGGAGTCGATTGAGCTTGATTGAGTTGAACCAAGAAGTCAAAAAGGAGCTGCTTGTTGAAGGCGAGAATGTATGAAAGAACAGCCATCATGGCTGGATATGAGTAGTGAAGCTCAATGATAGTGCAACGAGCCGGGCTTTGTCAAGAAGCGTGGCCTGGCAAAGTCGGCCCGTTAGATCACCGGCCACAAATGACTCGGTCCCGACACAAGATCCCGACTCGGTTGACTCACCTAACTCGGTGTTGACTCGTTGACCCGAGATGACTCGGTCCCGACCCGTTGACCGGTGGCCGGGTGGACTTTGCCTACCACACGAGATATATTTCAGGCCAACTTCCGCGTAATCCCGGTTTTCCGACGAGCGGTTTTGGGACATAAAATTCTACACGGGTTTCTCTCACTTGTGGGCTTGGTGGACTTCTAACTAATGGACTTTGAAGACAAAACCTAATTTTGGAAGGAGTAGAGCTATAAAAGAGAAGACTTTTCTCAAAACACATATATCATCTATCTATTATTCTTTTTGCCTCTACTTTTGTTCTAGGGTTTAGAAACATGAGACTTCTCTTTCTTCTTGTTATGAACTCCATGAATATGAGCTAGATTTTATTATTGGTTATGGAATAGTTGGATTTCACAAAGCATGATTCTTTGATTCAATATATTAGTTTTGTCTCATATTTATCGTTTGCAATTCTCTGAAAATATTGTTTTATGATTGATTGATTGTTTTGTCAAGTTGCAAATTGGTAGAACTTCTAATCACATCTATTGCTAGTTTAGAGTTTATTATACGTAAAAGTGATATTCCTTGAATACAAGTAGCATAATATGATTATAGTTTGTAGTGATATATTCTTATGATCATATGTGAATCGTAACCTTTGTTAAATTGAATTAGTGCGCTTTCCACGTTCAATTGCTTTGATTGGCCTGATTCCATAGAACTTAACGCATCTAGGGAATTAAACTTGATTAGTGCTTTTACACGTTAGGTTGTTCCTTTAGGTAGAATTCATATTCGCATCTTTTAATGTGTTTGTTGATGACATGAGGAGATTTGCGGGATATACTTGCGATCAAGATATTCTAGGGTCTTTGATAAGAGTTGAGATTAAATATCAATTCTAGTTATTGTGAAAAGCATGTTTGTGAATGAAAACGAAATCCATGACCAATATCTTCTTATCCTTGATTTGATTTGTTTGATTTGCTTTATTTGCTTTTATTTAGTTTATTATATAACAATCACAAAACTACCGGTGTTATTTATAGGGAACCGAAACAATTTGACAACCTAGACCTCTCTGTGGGATCGATCCTTTCTTGCCCTTGCTATATTTATATTTTGAGTAGTAAGAAAGTGTAATTTATTTTTGACGCTTACGACCGCGGTCAAATTTTGGCGCCGTTGCCGGGGAGGCAGCGGTTGTTAATTATTTTTGGTTTCTTATTTTTGTTTTAGTTTTGTTTTATTTTTCTTATTCTTTGGTTCTTAACCGAGTTTTTGAGAATCTTGTTTCAGGTACCAATTGCTATGGACGGAGCATATTGGAGCAATCAATACGGCTTTCAACCTCAACAACATGAAAACTATCACCCTTATGGGGAATACAATCAAAACCAATCCTTTGGTTATGGTCAATATTCCACGTACCCTTTTAGTTGTTCTCATACATTCCAACCTTCTTACGGTGGGTATGTAAGTGAGCAACTACAAGGAGGGGAGACTAGTTATACTCCTATTAATTTTTCCTCTAGTTTGGTAGATGAAATGCAACAATTTATGGACAGCATGGAGTCAATTTGTAGACAACCAAGCGTGGAACCAATTTCATCGACCAAATGTGCTCATGGTGTGTTTGGCCCAATTTCTGATCGTAGTTATGATCATCCACCCATTCAAAGGGAAGATAATTGGCCTAACAATACTGAAGTAAGTAATTCTATTTTTTCTTTGTCGAATGAGCTTTACAAACAAATGGAACACTATATTCAGAATTTGGATGGAACACTCCAAGAGCTTCAAAAAGGTGTTTCCACTTTAAGACAAGGCATTGAAGAATACAAGGAGGAAATGAATAATTATGTTGAAAAAGGCGAACCTTTGGGGACTTTTGTTGATATTTGTGTAGTTAAATAAACTCTTGATCGTAATAATGATCATTCACCTATTCAAAAGGATGAGTTAGAGATTAGCAACACTAAATTCAGCGACAAACAAGATTATGATGACTATGATAGTGATGATGATTATGCAGATACATTGCTTGAAACAACTCATGGTGACATCCCCGAGGAGTGTACAATGGAGTCTTTTTGGGATCAAGATGAAGATGAAGAGGAATATGTCGACACTTGTGTAGATTACTCAAGCATTGATCTTAATAATGATCAAGAGCCTATTCAAAGGGTGGAGCTTGAGGATGATGCATTTTCGAGTGTTCTAAAAAAGTTTCTTATAATAAAATTTGGATCCGCAAAAGAGTATGTGCCTTACAACAAGGAGGAATATGTTGAGAATGAGACCGGTTTGACCAATATTGTGGAAGACCCAATTGAGCTTGCAAATGATTGTAATGATGATGTTTATGTTGAGACTTTGGTTAAGGCAGAAACGGACGAAGAATGGTTGCAAGGTTTGATAGAGGACCATGATATACAAGAGGTGAATAATTCACTTGAGTTTTTCAAGGATGAAGAGGATTCCGTGATACAAGAGATTGTGAAAGGTTTATCTAACCCTTTGCCTATTATTTCTTCTCCTTTACCTCTTATTGGTTTGAATTTATGTGCTTCAAAAATATTGTTGAATGATTTTATATCTCGATATCCGCCATTAGAGATACTTGATTCTCATACTATGCAGGTTTTGGACCAAGAAACCGTGGAAGTACCCGACTCCTATATTCTTTATGCACTTCCAAGTGTGGACAAGAATAAGTGTGGGGGAAACTTTTATCGGTTAATAGCTTCGTTTCTGATTTATATTACTAATATTTGTGTGAAGCTAGTGTTTTCAAAACAGGTGCTATGGGTGGATCCCCAACTTTTCAGATTATTGGTGTATGGGGAATGAATCTTACAAGAAGCTAAGTCGGGCCGTCGACTTTAAAACAAGCGCTAAGTGGGAGGCAACCCACCGGTTTTGTATCTCTTATCCTTTTGCATTTTATTTTTGTTTCGTTTATTTTTTTTTTTTTTACTGTTTTCATATCATATTTGCATCCCTATGTTTAATTTCATTGAGTCCGGAATCTATCTTAGAAGAGAATTATGACGAATACCTTTTCGTCAGAAAATTTCAGACTGCGCGTAGTTCAGTCCAGAGACCATAACTGTCTGACCGTTTATCAAAACACTGTGAAATTTTGGAACTGTGTAGAAAACACGTAGGTGAACAACTTTTGTGAAATGGAGTTTTTCCAAATTCCTTACCAATTTGCACAGTTTTTGCGTTTTATCTGCTGTTACGTCAGAATTCAGAACTTTCGGTTTTACACATTGAGGACAATGTGAAGTTTAAGTGTGGGGGAGCATTTATATGTTTGTATAGTTTGTTTTAGTTTGTTTTATGCCTTTAAAAAAAAAAAAAAAAAATAGAAAAATCAGAAAAAATTTGTGCTTTTTTAACTCCGAAATCTAGAAACTTGTGCCTTTAGGATGACACCATTAGTGGATGGAACCATTTTGAATGCAGGAGTTGAGGACCATTTAACTAAAAGGGACGAACATACTAATAATTGAATTGAATTTGCAAGGTACCTCCTCCTGTAATCATTTTGGATTCGTTCATTGATTGTCACAAATAGACGGAGTTTGAAATATAGGTTTTGTAGGTATATCTCTAGTAAACCTTCACGAGACTATAACTCGTCCACTAGGGACACCTAGGGGTTTAAAGGCTTGTTATTTATGCTAAAATTAACCGTAGCCTCGACGTCACGGAGTTGTATGTATGTTTTTATTTTGTTTGATTTGCTCGAGGACTAGCAAAGTCTAAGTGTGGGGGAATTTGATAGGTGTAGAATACACCGTATTTTCTATGAAGAGTTTATGCTTTCTTTGCTATTTTTCATGTGAATTATGTATCTTATGTGTGAATTTGAGTTATTAGGTGCTTTGGAGTCGTTTGGAGCAAAAGAAGAAGAATCCGTGTCTTGAGCAAAAAGGCGGTTGTCATTTCGGGGGCAAATTCTATCGGGAGCCGAGCCAGAGTTAAGGGGCGACTTTATTACTAAATCCAAGCCGCTGAGGTTAAGGGGTTGTCATTGGGTGGCCCCTATCCGCTGTCATGGGTGTGCTATTAGCACCCAAATCCAACCCACCCTAAAATCGAAAGATGTTCCTCTCATTCACCACTTCTTTCACCTGAAACGAAACCAAAACAGCGGCTCCATTAGAAATGAAGAGAAGGCTGCTTGTTGAGATTGATGGAGATTTAGGTTCGATTGTTGCAGGAGATGATTTAATGGGAGAAAGATGAGACGCTGTTGATCGTAGATTTGGTACAGATTAAGAAAAGGGGATGGAATTATTAATAGAATTGAGATGTAGGGTTTGATAATTTCGTTGAGTTGAAAATGATGAAGAAGTTTGTTTCGCCATTGATTAAGGAGGTTAGAAGATAATTCAAAGATGGGTTTGAGCTGAATTTGTGTTTGGCAGAAGGATGATTTGAATTGGAGCTGTTTCTGAGAGAATTGGGAAATGGAGTCTTGGGTCTCGGATTAGACATGAGTTTCACCAATGAGTCATGAAATTGAGAGGTTCAGGGAAATTTGAGAGATCGAGAAGATGCTAACTCGAGAGCTGCTGATGGTGAGGGAATTGATGAGAAGTTTGTGGGTTCTGTCATTCTCTGTTAATGATGTTCGAGTATGGCAGCAGAATGGAGTTTACAAGGTTGCTTCCAGGGATGACTGCGGCTGGTGCAATTGAGTTTGTCATGGTGGGAATGGTGATGATGATTCTATGGTGACGAGATTGGTTGTGGTTGTTGGCAGAGGTAACGAGGACAAGATGGTGATATCAGGGATGTTGTTGGTTGTGTAAAGTCAGTAGTTGAGATGATGTTGGTTCAGGTGATGGAAATGGCTGGCCTGATGGCAGTGATGCTGTGATTGAGTTCTTTAAGTTGTAATGTGACAGGGGATGGCAGAAGCACGGCTGCAGAGTGATTGATTGTGTGTGTGGGTGTCGCGGCGAGAAGGAGAGATTCAAGGACTGGAATTTCAGTTGGAGCTGCAATTCAGGTAGTGCGCAGCTTGAGAGATATTGCAGTTCCTGGGTATTATGAAGCTGTGAATGGAGTTATGGCATGAGCTAAGCTGCATATGGAGTTGGTAGTGAGCTACAGATTGAAGTTACAAAGAATTTGAAAGATGAGAATTGAACGAAATGACACCGAGATGCTCGGGGTTTGTTGGCATTGAGGCTCAAGTTGGTTCTTTGGCTTTGCGGTATGTCTGCGATAAGGATGTCCTGTTATGGTGAATAAGAAAAGTCGCGAGTGGACTGAATGGCAAAGGTTATGGAGATTTGGTAGTGCAAATTCGGTGATGGAGGTGAAATCGAGGTCTGAGTTGCGGTGGTGGTCTTGTTAACCAGCCGAGGAATCGAGTGTGAGGCAATTGAAGAAGATGGTGTTGTGGTTGCAGTGGTGATGCTGGTCTAGATATGGCCTGAGTTCTGAGTTCTTGTCAGTGCTGTTGATAAATGAGAAGAATACTGAGATGGCTTAGCTGATGATTGGAGTCTGAAATGACTCGGCTATGGATTGTGGTGGAGGAAATGAAGTATAAGGCAGCTGTGAAGTGATTGCAGGCAAAGTGCGTGTGATTTGTAATGGCAGGCCGAAGGAATTGGTCGTGTGGCTGTGACAGTATTGGTTGCACTAATCGTGATCGCGAGTGTGGCGGAAACTTGTCAGGTGGAGTCAAGGCTGCGAAATGTGGATGTGCAGGCCTTAAGATGTGTGCAGCTATGATATTGGCTAGGAAGTGCCAGAGATGGTTGTGGGTATTGGTGGTGAGCTCAGGTAATCATCCAGTGAAGAATGGCGGTGGTTGAAATGATTTTGGCAATGGCAAGTTACGCGATAAATGTCTAGGCTGCAGGAGTCGATTGAGCTTGATTGAGTTGAACCAAGAAGGCTGAAAAAGGAGTCATTGTTGAGGCGAGAATGTATGAAAGAAACAGACCATCATGGCTGGATATGAGCCGGTGAAGCTCAATGATAGTGCAAACAGAGCCGCTCTGCAAGAATCGTGGCTGGCAAAAGTCGGCCAGTTAGATCACCAAAGACAGCTGACTCGGAGTCGACACAGGATCCTGACTCAGTTGACTCACCCTAACTCGGTGTTGACTCGTTGACCCGAGATGACTCGGTCCTGACCCGTTGACCGGTGGCCGGGTGGACTTTGCCGGCCACCTGAGATATATTTCCGGCCAACTTCCGGCCGATTTCCGGCCGTAATCCCAGTTTTCCGGCGAGCGGTTTTGGGACATAAAATTCTACACGGGTTTCTCTCACTTGTGGGCTTGGTGGACTTCTAACTAATGGACTTTGAAGACAAAACCTAATTTTGGAAGGAGTAGAGCTATAAAAGAGAAGACTTTTCTCAAAACACATATATCATCTATCTATTATTCTTTTTGCCTCTACTTTTGTTCTAGGGTTTAGAAACATGAGACTTCTCTTTCTTCTTGTTATGAACTCCATGAATATGAGCTAGATTTTATTATTGGTTATGGAATAGTTGGATTTCACAAAGCATGATTCTTTGATTCAATATATTAGTTTTGTCTCATATTTATCGTTTGCAATTCTCTGAAAATATTGTTTTATGATTGATTGATTGTTTTGTCAAGTTGCAAATTGGTAGAACTTCTAATCACATCTATTGCTAGTTTAGGGTTTATTATACGTAAAAGTGATATTCCTTGAATACAAGTAGCATAATATGATTATATTTTGTAGTGATATATTCTTGTAGGATCATAATATCGCCACAACAACAACTCGCGAAGACAACGGATAACAACATTGCGAGTCAGTCGCAGAAGGTTAAATATAAATGACGCATTGGATGACGATAGGAGGATATGAAACCTGGCGAAAGTTAAGAAGTGTCGCGAGTACGAATGATTGTACGTCTGCGACACTTCGCAAGACATTTCCGAAAATAAAGGATAGCTTAGCTGTCATTCACTATGTACTACCCTATATAAAGGGATGAGTGGATCTGTCGTGGGAGAGGTCTTTTGGGGGATTGGAGAGCAAGTCATTAGGAGAGAGAAAGAGAGAGAATTTTTGTAAGTTCTTAAGTGTAACTCCATTTTCTTGTGTAAAGATTCAAGAAAGTTATTAATAAACATTCATAGTTTTTCATCTATTATCTTTTGAATGAATTAGTTTAACAAAATATAGTGAGGGGTGTATTGTGGGATTTCCTGCAACTACATATTGGCGCTAAAAACAGGCTTTGAACTGCATTAAAAGAAGAGAATTAACAAGAAAGAAATTTGAGATAATTTTCAAAGAATTTACCAAAAGAGAAATGGCTAGAAGAAGAAATGTACTTGAACAACCTAGGTGAGAAGAAGTGGAAGAATTGCGAGAAAGGAGAAATGAAAGAGGAGAATCGTCAAGGATGAATATGAGGAATGATGAAGAGAATCATGTCCAAGCTTTAATTCCACCGGTAGCAAATGAAACTGTGGATTACGATAGAGTAAGTGTGCACACTTGGAGGACGGATTCTGAGGATGAAAGGGAAGAAGAGCAATAATTGGTAAACAATGGACAAGGAGAAGAAGATCAAAGAATGAATGGAGAAATGAATCCAGAAATGAAGAACTCACAAAGATTGGAAACATTGAGACACACGATACATGAAGAGAGGCGACTAGAGGCAGAGGAACGAGCAAACTTGACAAGACAGAATCATGAATTAAGAATGGAAAATATAAGATTGCATAATAGGAGATCGAGAAGCACTCATGAGATCGAGTTCAAGATCGACTAGGGAAGAAAGGAGGAGAGCTTTACCAACAGAAATTACAGAGGTAGAAAACCAACGGGAAGCACAAAATCTCAGCTCAGAACATCATGAAAGAAGAGAGGACGCAGAAGATCGTTATATTCCCCATCCCGAGAATTTCCAAGATGAGCAGAATGAAGAAAATCAAGGAACTAGGCGATTTCGAAAAATGACCCAACCACAAGGAAGAGCAATACCGCATGGAAGAGAAGCATTGAGAAGGCAAAAAGAGATCGTGGACGACATTGAGAAACATTATGTTAACAAGCACGCTTAGCCCGCGAGAGAGAGAGAGTAAGAGCAGAAGTGGAAAACCAAGAATTGGAAGAAGCAATCCGGCAAAATAATCACGACAACCGAGAGAGGAGGCGAGCACAAGATCGTGTCAATAGAAATACCAATGGAGAATACGAAAGGATGCAGAGGAGAGTTGATAGAGAACCCAGAAGAGAGAACAATAGATATAATGGAGTGCGAATTGATGAAAGAGACGAAGGAGAAAGTCGCAGAGAAAGGAGAGAAGAAAATAGTGGACAAGAAGGTCAAAACAGGCATGAACGCAGGAGGCGAGAGGCAGAGCTAAAAAGACCAGCAGAATCAAATCCTGAGGAAAATGAGCAAATCTTGAAAGAACTAGCAGAAATGAGAGAATTGTTAAACAAAGAGGAAGGAAGGAGGAAGAAGACAGGTTGGATGAAGCCATCGCAGAAGGCTGCGAAGACTCCTTTCACAATAGAAGTACAAATGGGAGGAATACCACCTAAATGCAATCCGCCCGCATTAACCAACATTTTCGATGGAACAACCTGTGCGATACAACACATCAAGGCTTATATGAGATGTATGTTACAAATGGGAGAATCATGATGCCATATTGTGCAAATACTTCGCATCAAGCTTAATTGGAGAAGCACTGAAATGGTTTGAAGGATTACCGAGAAACACAATCTCGTCATTCAACCATTTACAAACTATTTTCTTGGGAGCGTATATAAGTAACAATTCCACGCGACCAGGAATTGAAGATGTATTCGGATTGAAACAAAGAGTTGGCGAGAGTTTAAGACATTTGACAATGAGATGGAGGATAATGTGCAGTGAAATGGCCGGAAGGGTAGAGGAAAGATATCTCATTTTATCATTTGTAAATGCTCTGTTCGCAACAAGTTTGTTATACATTCAAATATTCAGAATTAAAAATATGATTACGATGGCTGAGCTGAGAGAACTCCAAGAAGAATACATTTCTTTGGAAGAAAGACAAAATGAAATGGAATCATACCCGGTTGCGAATACAAGTTCGAACGCTGCGAATGCAAGTTTATTACCAAAATTTTTAAATTCAAATGCGACCACTTCGCAAGGGCAACCGGAAAACAGAGTTGATGATGGACAACAGAAAATAGTGGCTATGGGAAGCCGAGATCAGGAGGAGTTTGATAGAGAAAGGAACTACTACAACCGCGGCAACAATAATAAAATTCAGAGATTAGATCATATGCAAGAGACTTATGGAGGACAAAGGCGAATAACCATGGAAGGCCAAGAAATCGCAGAGTGGTATGGGAAGAGATCGTAATGCCACCACTAAATGCTAGTGTTGAGAAAATTTGGGAAGCTATACTTGTAATGGAGGACGTACCACCACCATGGAATGCAGGAGTGAACCACCACCAAGTGACGAAGTCATGAATATTGTTCTTACCATCGCTTTCATGGACATCTAACAAATGATTGCGAAACATAAAGAGAAT
The DNA here is from genome assembly GCA_023531295.1 of Papaver armeniacum. Lineage (NCBI taxonomy): Eukaryota > Viridiplantae > Streptophyta > Magnoliopsida > Ranunculales > Papaveraceae > Papaver > Papaver armeniacum. The sequence goes on along the minus strand of JAJJWW010015003.1, from coordinate 48,353 downwards.
CATCCTCAGAATGATTGATCGGGGAAATTGGCTCATTTTCTAAAAAATGAAGAGAAAGGGAAGCAAGTACTAATAACATCACCATCGAAGTGCAAAGAACAGTTTCAAAGAAGGGAAAAGAAGCATTCGTAATAGAAGTGGGAAAAGGCCAAAAATCTATTTTGCAACTCTATAGTTCATTCATATCGTACAATTGAAGATTTTCACTATCTCTATAATGTGCTTAGTAGAGTATATGCAAGAGATTTTCATAACAAAGAGGTGATGAACCTGGCGAGAAAGTCGCAATTGAAAGATTGGCAACTAAAAATTATATCTTTCTCTCGTACCCAAAGGAAGAGAAGCACATGATAGCCCGTTGGTGGTGCGACTAGACATTAATCCAAGACCAGTTGATGGAGAAGATGACGAAGCGATGAAAATTGTTGGGCAATCAATAGAATCCTAATCGACACCACAAATAACAGGGGAATGACAAGTGGTAGTTCGGTGAATATTCTGCTTTTACCATACTTATAAGACCATGGGTGGAGAGGATGAAAATTTGATTCCTTCAACGTACAAAATCTACGGTTTTAACGGCACAAATTTTTCGAACAAACCTAAAGGAGAGGTTCACATGAGGATACCTTTACAAGGATTAGTGGTTGACGTGGAATCTCCTTATAACGCATTAATTGGGAGACCATGGCTGCACGAAATCTTGGGAGTAGCATCAACATACCATCAATGTATAAAGTTTCCCCATCCAAATGGTATTGGAATTATAAAGGGAGATTGGAAGGAAGGTCAGAAATGTTATGAGGTTGACGTAGAGAGCTGTGAAGAGAGAAATGCTAAAAGGAAAGATTGGAAACAGAATATCAAAGATGAACAGAGAAAAGAGAAGCTGATGGTGGATACTATAGAAATAAGAAATGAAGAAGCATCGCGAAGTGCCGCAAGAATAGGCGAATGTTACGATGCTGCAAAGCTAATTGGTTGTAGTTCATCGCGAAGTGCTGTAGAAACATTGCGAAGTGCCGCAGATGAATGCATGGAAGCAAAGAACGTTACAATGGAAAGGAGTCCTTCAAGGATTGGGATAACACTAAGGCAAAGAGTACAATGAACAAAAGGCATAAAAAGTAAGCTGAATGATCTGCGATAAGTAATCGACAAAGATATATCAAAGGCAAGACTAAGAAGAAATGATATGTGAGAATTTCGACAAAGAAAATGTACAAGAATCCGAGGCAAAAATGAATGAACAACATTGTGCGATGTCTTCGCAAATTAAATATCAGACAACGATTAAATATGAATGATTGAATGATTTAACAACAATGAGTGAATAAATGAATGGGACGAACCTTTATGGCGTACACCCTAGTTCGCGAATTACATTTCGTAAGAGGCAAATGTAAGACCTAAAGTGCGTCATATAAGGGGGTATCTCTTAACATGGCTCAGGGAAAAGGTTACACCGCCCCTGGAACCTGGGTCATGCAGATTTGGGGCCCATGAAAGCCTATCCGGAGGAGGTACCTTGGATTCCCAACTATATATGTAGGTTATACCCTGGTTGGGCGACCGAGGGTCTCTTTCAAGGAGTCAGCGTATGATCAAGGCGCCGAGGTACCCGGTTGAGTCAAGAGTGCGGGGAGCATGGAACTTCCTTACCACTCTTGACAAGTCTTGGCGCACGCTGCACTCGGCCCGAAGAAAACTCCACTTAGGGTGCAACCTTGTAACCATAAACTCTATAGGTATAAGGGATAAGAGGCTGCGAAAACAACTGGTTGTTGTTAAGACCGGATGGGAGGAGCTAGCCTTGTATGGCCGATGTACGCCTCCTTGAAGGGGCAACCGGGGAGGTGATAAGGGCGGCACCCTCCATTAGGGAGCCGATAAGTGCCAAAGACGCAAATGTCACGAGGCTTTGTTTCCACAAGGAAACTTAGGCTTGTCATATTTGTGCAATGATCCCGTTGAGGCAATAATACTAACGCGAGGGTAAGACGAGATCAATGGGTCCTTACATGCAAGTGTAAAGACGTCCTGCGATTTCGTCGCAAGACGACAATGTCATGGGGCTTTACTTTCGCAAGAGAATTTAGGCCTGTCATATTGTCGCAAGCCAAATATCCTGCAGAGGCAAAAATACTTGAATAATGATAAGACAAGGTCAATGGGTTTTTACATGCAAGTGTAAAGACGTCCTGCGATCTTGTCGCAATAAAGGGTGGCAGAGTAAGACCTTTACTTAGGAAGGTCAAGCTTAGAAGTCCACCAAAAATGATAAGGCGAGACCAAAAATCTCTTCTTTAATGAAAAGTTCTTGCGATTTCATCGCAATTATAAATTTAAACATCATTCCTGATCGGAAAGAAGAAAGTGCGAATCTCAGAAATTTCATTCTTTCATCTGAAGATGCATAACAGAGGCAAATATGGGGATGGAAAAGATGAAATATTGTTATCCATCTTCCAATGAAAGAGTTATACATTAATAATGTTAGCCAATTATATTACAAGGAAAAAACTGCCAAGAAAGGGGAATGAAGATGGAATTTATGGACAACAAACCCAAGAAGTTTACAAAAAGACACAGAAATGCACAGATATTACACGTTAGCAATGAAAGAAACAAAAAGAATTATCTCTTTGGCGATTCTTCTCCTCTATCCGATCCTTCAATTCTATTATTCTCGCCGCCAGAATTTTCTTCTTCGCTGGCTTCACTATCAGAAATGTCTGAGACAGGCAAATTCTCAGGAACTTCTTCTAAAGCCAAGGATATGAAGAAAGAGGGATTTTATGATCTTTACAAACATACTCCATGGCTTCATTGCGAAACGAACGGCATCATTATTAAAATTCGCCACCGTAGTTTGAAACCGATTCTTCAACTTGGAATATTTATTCTCGCGAAGGTTGAGATTCTTTGCGAGTTGTGCTTTCTCGCATTCAAGTTCTTCAATCCTTGCTTGAAATCTTTTTCGGACTCGCAAGTAGACAACGATAAGTTAACAACTCAACAAAGAATATTACAGAGGTAAGAAACAGTAAGGTATAATAAGAAACCTTCTCTGTCAGATATTATATCTTTAACCAAGGAAGTGTGCTCGGTATGAAGACTAACATCAACACCTAAATTATTCCTGGCATTATCTAAGATTTTCTCGGCCCAAGCGAATTCATCATCATTATTTATAATAAGAAGTGAACGAATTTGGTTTTCTCGCTCAGTAAGTAAGGAATTCTGACGAAGCAAGTCATCTCGCTCCATTTGCACTTCGAGAAGGGACTTTTGAAATGTTGCTAATGCCTGGGCACCATTATTAGCAATGCGATCTTTGTCATCTATATGGTCACTAATTTTCTTCCTTAAAATTTTGGTTTCCTCATGAGACTCGAGGTACATTTGTTTAAACTGGGTTGGCTATACTTAAACTAGATCTCGTGCTCAATTTCTAAGAGGCGGTACTTGGTTTGGAGTTCATTTAATGAAAGAGTATTAATTCTCGCTTGACGAACTACTTAAAGAGTTGTTGAGATGAGCGAGAAGAGTATCATTATCCATAGGCTCAGGAAATGAATGGAGAAGAATAGCTTCTTCGGAGAGGTTATATACATCTGCGAAAGTGATAAGTCAGGTAGCAACAGGAAATTGATAAAATAAAATAATAAGAGAAAAAAAAATTTATACCATAAAGTTGCCGATTAGCATTCGAGAGTGGTAACTTTGTTTTCTCGGGCGAAAACTCGATCTCCAATTGTTGGATCTTTTCGCGATATCTCGCAGACTCAACTTCTAATTCTTTGATCCTTGTGCAAGATTGGGTATTCTTTTCAATTGAATGTTATACCTCCTCTCAAGATCCGAGGCAACCACAAAAGAAGTTTTTCCAGCATGCGAAGAAAGATAAAAAGGCTATTAAGATATAAATTAAAAAATAAAGTTGGAAGGGAAACATAAGATCGAACATACCAACGAATTAAGTGCATTTAAGAAGCTAGGGGATACAGATCTAGAAACTCCTTTGAAAGAGTCATTGCCATCCAGTAGTGTAGCATTGCATACAGTGGCGAGGCTCTCGCATATAGAAGTCAGGTGAGTATCTCCAATTCCTTGAAGAGAATCCGAGAAGATGCTGAACAATTGATCCATAGGAGAATTGGCCGATTGAGCTTCATTTTGGAAAGTTGAATCCAAAACATTATCATTATCATCTTCATCGGAAGACTCAGAACTTGAGCTAAGATGAGAGGAAGGCTGAGCTTTTCGCTTCTTAGATGGTGGAGCAGAAGACTTATCCTTGCGTGCATTGGCTTTAGTTTTGCCTTTAACCTTCGCAGCTATCGTTTCCTCAGTGTCAACCTTCGCATACAAATGAAGATAAGAAATAGAGGCAACAATATTGTTAAGTAATACAAAAAGGATATTTCTTACTTCATCCGTAAGCGATCGAAGTATTGCCAAGGTGCTTGCCGTGGATTTGCCTTGTAACTTTTCCTCGCCTTTGGCAATCTGGAAAATTTACAAACTCAATGAATACAAGAGAAAAGAGGGATTGCAAAAGCAAACTATGGAGACATACCTCTTTCGTCTCCTCGGGCCACTTAAATTCCCAAGGATGATAGCCTGCGAGATTTGCAGGGAGTACATGCGAACCTGCTATGTAAGGTCCACTTAAGAGCAAAGGAACAACCCACCACCTCTCATCTTTAGAGTGGCGAGGAGTAGTGTTCTTACCCGAATGCCGCCGATATCTTGCATAAGTAATTTATCCTCGGGGATATTATCTTTTCTCTTCAACCGAGCGCCCAAATGAGATTTCTTATTTCTCATGCCTATTACTTCATAATTTTCAAAGAAGTTTTCCACAGTGTATTTCTCGGGGATTATTTCTAAATTTACATATTCGGGATCTCTCGGCACCGTTAGGGTATAGAGATCCTTTGCCGGCACCACGACCGGCAAACTCGAGCATTAGGCGGATACAATCGCCGCATAGTTGATAGACAGCTCGCGAAAGTTCGGATGAGAAAGGATTTCATAAAAGAGTGGCATCTCGGGATCATATAAAGGAATGGGAAGTCCTGCGAGAAGTTGACCTAGCGAAACAATAATCTTATGATCATCACATTGATGATCGAAAAAGCTTGGCAAAGTGAGTATAGATGAACCTTTTTGATTAGGAATGATAGAAAGGGTGAAACCTTGATCCTGCAACTTTTTCTGAGTCTCAATAAAGCGAGGTTTGTACATACGACTAAGTGAAGCCATTATCAATATGGGAATGGATAAAGAATCAAAGATTAAGATATGATAAAAAGATTGAAGATTTGCAGAATAGAAGTGCAACTTGCGGAAGAAGAAGATAAAAGAAAAATTGCAGAGAGAAGACGAAAGAGGAGAAGAGAAAGATATGAAAAATATATATAGAGAGAAACATCCTCGGGAAAACGAGAGCATTTAATGTGAGAAGGGACGTGAATGGTTAAGAATAAACGATTGGAAGAAACGTGTCGAGAAAGAATGGAGGAGTAGACATCCGTAATAAAGTCCGTATGGAAAGAAGGAACTGAAACAAGTACAAATAAACAAGTTGCGGCGGTTCAAAATATCGATTCTCATGACATTCTCTCCTTCGCAGAAGACATGAGAAGAGGCAAGATGTAGGATCATAATATCGCCACAACAACAACTCGCGAAGACAACGGATAACAACAGTGCGAGTCAGTCGCGAAGGTTAAATATAAATGACGCATTGGATGACGATAGGAGGATATGAAACCTGGCGAAAGTTAAGAAGTGTCACGAGTACGAATGATTGTACGTCTGCGACACTTCGCAAGACATTTCCGAAAATAAAGGATAGCTTAGCTGTCATTCACTATGTACTACCCTATATAAAGGGATGAGTGGATCTGTCGTGGGAGAGGTCTTTTGGGGGATTGGAGAGCAAGTCATTAGGAGAGAGAAAGAGAGAGAATTTTTGTAAGTTCTTAAGTGTAACTCCATTTTCCTGTGTAAAGATTCAAGAAAGTTATTAATAAACATTCATAGTTGTTCATCTATTATCTTTTGAATGAATTAGTTTAACAAAATATAGTGAGGGGTGTATTGTGGGATTTCCTGCAACTACAATTCTTATGATCATATGTGAATCGTAACCTTTGTTAAATTGAATTAGTGCGCTTTCCACGTTCAATTGCTTTGATTGGCCTGATTTCATAGAACTTAACGCATCTAGGGAATTAAACTTGATTAGTGCTTTTACACGTTAGGTTGTTCCTTTAGGTAGAATTCATATTCGCATCTTTTAATGTGTTTGTTGATGACATGAGGAGATTTGCGGGATATACTTGCGATCAAGATATTCTAGGGTCTTTGATAAGAGTTGAGATTAAATATCAATTCTAGTTATTGTGAAAAGCATGTTTGTGAATGAAAACGAAATCCATGACCAATATCTTCTTATCCTTGATTTGATTTGTTTGCTTTGCTTTATTTGCTTTTATTTAGTTTATTATATAACAATCACAAAACTACCGGTGTTATTTATAGGGAACCGAAACAATTTGACAACCTAGACCTCTCTGTGGGATCGATCCTTTCTTGCCCTTGCTATATTTATATTTTGAGTAGTAAGAAAGTGTAATTTATTTTTGACGCTTACGACCGCGGTCACATTTAGTGGCAGAAATCATGTTATAAACATCAACCATTACCGGCAATCGTACAATACACATGACCATACCATATACTTGCATTGCCCATCTGTTAAAGGTTAACAAGTATCAAGGATTCAAACAAACTGTGATTCAATTCAGTTATCAATTTCTATAAAGTACACCTTTTATATCATTATATTATAGCCGAAAGATATTTAATAATTTGGCGCAAATAAATACCATATAATCGTAAGAAAACTAATACTAGTGACTTGTAGTATTATCTTCGATCCAACAATGTAACAAGAATACAAATAATACTATATATTTTCAAGATGGATATTATATATAGTACATTATTATTATAAGCTCCATTTATATACTAAATTTTGTCTAGGATGAGAGGTAGTATGTTGTTAGTTTAGAAGAAGCCTTAGTGGCAATGATCAACTAGAATAATTCATTTTGTTTTGGGGGGATGATATCTGCTTTGTTGGAAGAGAATGATGAAGTTAAGATTCTTAACAAAATATTCAACTCGAAGAATTGACATGAGACTTTTTAAGGTTGTAAGAATTGCTCGGTTGAACCCATCAAGCGTTGGTATGTTAAGTTTGGTTGTCACATTTTAGTTTCAAAACTCGGAGTTGGTTGATTTGATTACTAGAGTCAACTTAGTTAGGTTAGAATGGGACATAGAAATAATGGGACTCGCTCTTGTTACTTATGAAGATCCTGAAGATGTATCGGCATCAATGAACACATCATCCTTTCATTTTTTATCTACGTTTTTTCAAGTCAGTATTTATTGAAAAAATAACACACGAAGTATAGTTTGTTTACTTTTCAATAGTATCGATGACCTGGTCATTATACTATGATCAAATTATCAAGGAAAGATATATATACTAGTTATTTTATACAACTTTGGTATGTAGATTAACGAAATATAGTTTATCTATAGGCTTCGTAAATCGATATTATATTAATAGGTAATTGGTTACTAATTAATGTGTTTGAACTTCAGTTATGAGTTCTACCTTTAGGATTATGATTCAACGTTATATCATAAACATAATTTAAGGAAGTAAAATTTCAAAACAAACGTTTCTTAATTGAAATAAAGTTCGAGACAAGTCATATTTGTACGACCGATCTCAGAACCATCCTGTAAAGGACAGATCCCTTTTGGTAAGGAATGATCCCTAATGATCCCTAACCGATCATGTATAGAGTTTAATCTGTATTTCCATTTTAAATTTCATTTTCGATTTGTTTGGAGACCTTAACGTTTGAACAAACTTCGAGATGTATAAGGATTGAACTTTGAGTGTTCACAAAATGTTGACATATCACTTGGTCGAATTTAATGAAGATTGTTGGACATGAAAAAGAAACATAAACAATACCTTTTAATTATTTTGATTATACATGACGAATATTATTAGAGTAAGTTTATTTATCCTTAAGTTTAATATCCTTATTGTTTTGTTTCTATAAGGAAGTTCAGTTGAGACATATTATTTGGTAATTCTGTGAATTTCACAAAGAAGCATCACAATTGAACTCAAAACCTTATCTTGAGTACGATTGACCTCAGTAATGATGCGGATGGCACTCAGGTTGATAATCCACACTTCAAACTCATTCGACATTTATATTCACATTGTCTTGTTTCATGAATATATTGCATCTGTTTTATGAGTATATAAGATGGATTTTCTGATATTTGTAGCCAACAATCAGATGCAGATTGGCGTGGTGGCATGGGTTTGAATTCGTTATTTTTTTTTTCCAATCAAGAAGTATTATAGGCATTATAGATTCAACAATCAAATGGCATGGGTTCGAATCCCTTCACTTTTGGTTTGAACCCATTCACTTTTTTTAATTAAAAGAAGCATTTTAGGCATGGTTTACAGGATCACATAAAGGAAAGAATCTCTGCGATTCATAGAAGATTCGATTCTAAAGCACGAGTTAAGTCGATTTTATAAAAATTGACTCGAGTTATGACTTGATTCTAAATACTTGCCTTACCATATCCGAACCTTTTGGTTTTGGTTTTCGATGTAATCAGTTTCCTAATTCACCATATATTTGTTTCCTAGTTTCCTATACTTCTATATCTGGGATGCCTATAAGTCAATAAATAAGAGGCAAAATCTTATTCTACAATTCTTAAGGTTTCAATCATAGAGCATCTAAAACTTAGAAACAATTTTTTTTTGTTCTTCAGTAGTGTCAAAATTCTCAATTTTAATGGATGTGGATATAAAACCAGTGCGTGATGCATTACCAGTAAAAAGGGATGTTGTGTATGATATTGATGACCTAAAAAGAGCAAACAAAATGACCTAGGGTTTGGGTTTGGGATTGTGATCAAAGCGCTGCAAAAAAAAACTAGAAAGACCTATCAAACAAATGGTAATCTTGCTACACTATATCGTGCTCCTCTAGAATTAATGTTTAAGGGTGCGTTCCATGAGTCAAAAGAATTCGCACAGACACAACACAAGTGTTTATTACTTAATCTTCAGTCGGTGACAGAATTCAGTTCGCATTTGTTGAATCGAAATACATGGAGGTATGAAATCCTTGCTGGGATGAATGCATCTAATTTTATCTTATGGCAAGTATATGACGACACCACTTAATATAATTTGACGGGTTCTGCTCCTGCGGTTCTTGTTCTGGATCCGTTCAAAGGCGCAAAAGTGCGATCATGGAGCGAGATGGTTCAGCCTGAAGTATTATTGGAGAACTTGATCCCCTATATGGATGCAGATCCTACGAATTCAGTAGAGAAACCTGAGAAAACAGTTAAACCCATAATAGTATACAAAACAAAAAGAACAACAAGAAGAAAGTCAGAGGAAAAAAAGGCTATGAAGAATATTCCCATTTTTGAAGTATTTACTGTCCATAATTTGTGTCCAAAGAGAATTTGTTTCAATGCAAAGTCTCCAAGCCATTTTTTTGAGTAATGCTAGATTTAGCATTTCTAAATCTCTAAAAGATAATCCACTTATTTATTTTTTGTTTAAAGACCTTTTGCCATCCAATTGGGTTTGAACCTCTATTTGAACTTTGCCCCAAAAAGAAATTTTTTTGAATGGAAATAATCTTATCAGTGAGATGGACTGGTAACTTGAATATATAGGTATAGAATTTAAAACATGTTTTATCATGGTTGACTTACCAGCTTGAGTTAGGGAAGTAGAAGACCATGTTGAATATCTATTTAAAAAATTGTCTTCAATGGCTTTGAAAGCAACCTGTTTAGAGTGACCCAAAATGAGTGGATATCCAAGGTACCTCTCTTTAGATGACATTCTTAATTATAACTCCAAGAATATTAGTTAAAGTATCTGTAACACTAGGATTAGTGTACTTGCTGAAATGAACTGAGGGCATATCAAAGTTCATAACCTGACCTGACTGAGTGCTGAAATCTTGTAACAGTTCCAAAAGGTGGTTAACTGAAGAAAGATTTGCTTGAGTAAATATCAAGCAATCATCTACAAACAACAAATGATTAATGGTTGGTGAGTGAGCATCCACTTTAATACCTTTAATGGTGTTATTTTGTTGAGCTGAGATGAGTTGTCTAGAGAGGAATTCCATTGCCAGAATGAAAAGATAAGGTGAGCGAGGGTCACCTTGTCTTATTCCTCTAGTTGGATGAAACTCTTCACAAGGAGAACCATTTAGCATAACAGACAGAGAAGTTGTGCTTATACACTGATAAATGAGATCACAAAAATCTTCACCAAAGCCAAAATATTTCAGAACTTTGATGAGGAAATTCCATTCCAACCTATCAAAATCTTTGAACATATCCAATTTTAAAGCCATCCATCCAGTTTGACATTTTTTCTTTTTCATGGAGTGAATAGTTTCTTGTGCAATAATTGTATTGTCACTAAGTAGTTTCTTATCCAGAAACATAAGCTGTTTGAAAAGGTGAGATGATTTTCTCCATTAGAGGCTTCATTCTGTCCACCAGTAATTTTAAGATGATCTTGTATGAGGTATTACATAATCCAATAGGTCTATAGTCAGCAATACAAATTGTTAAAGTACTGCTCGGTCGAACTCGCAAGCATTGCTATCTCAAGCTTGTTTGTCAATGTTAGTGATCAAAACTATAAGTCTTGATTTCTAGTTTACTTATAGCGATGTCTCGGACTAGGATAGATTATGTAGTTGAGCATTAGACTTCACAGCGTTCATCATTTGAAGATGAGGAACTACTAAGGAGAGCTTGTGGAACTTCATCAACAAAAGGTATGTGGAGACTGAAACTCATCTATCACTTGGAAAGTCTATTTCTACTTTATCTCATATATTGAGACAAAAATCGTATTGCTATATAGTATTCGATTATGCACATTTGAAATTTCAAGCTGAGTTTAACTCGCTTACATATTTCTCGAAATATGTGTTGGTAAGCTTTCGATTCGACCAAGTTCATCTTATATTCTTGACGAAAGTCAAAAGATGATCATGTGAAAATCATCGAGTAACATCTTACATGGTTTGTGTGATACAATCATTTGGTGCAGACTTGGAATGTTTCGTAATGATTATTTCAATAACTTGAAAATTGTTTTGATGCTAATAGTTCGTGAAAATAGCTATTGTCATCCTCTAAGAATATTTCAATGATTGAAATAGAGTTTAAAATACTTAACCATTATTGGATAATGAACATAGTATGTTTTCTTGCATATATGTGATTCATGTCCGGGAACCATAGTATGCATACTTGTATGCGTACATGTTGGTTTGTGAAATTCCTGGAGCCTAAGTACACATATCGGTACACGTACTGGCGTAAGTTTTGGGTATGGAAATTTTTGTTGAGTTTCCCAAACTCAGTACGGCTACTTAAGTATGCGTACATGTTTGCATACTTGAGTGGTTAAAGTTCTAAAATCGGTTTTTTCATGAACTAATACATTTATATAATAAGGAATGCATTCTATACAAACCGTGGCTATAATGTTCATGAATTGAGTCGAGTGAATCAAACCGATTTTGCTTCAATTGTGTTCTTATATACTTCTATGAGAATATAACAATTGAACAACTCTATAACTAGCTTCATTTGAGTCATTTGAACTAGTTGTGGTTAAGATGAATAAGGTTGATATGAGAGTGTTCATATATCTAACTTCGGTTAACTACTTTTGAGCCTACCTAATGTACACGTTTAGGTACGGTTACTCAAACTTAAATGAAGGTGCATTTCATTTGTGTGTAATAAGCTAAGTTCGATCTAATGGTTGAAAGACATTAGCTTGAATCTAATCAGGTTTTCATCTAACGGTGAATATTGAATGCTTTGTTACCAAGGTAACTTAGATTGCAAACCCTTATTTGAAAAATATATAAGGGAAAACTCTAGCAACTGGGAAACCTAATCCCCACACCTTCTGTGTGAAACTAGTTGCGACTGTAGTCGATTCTCCTTTAACTTAGGTTTTTCAAGAAACCCTATAGGTTAACGAATTGAAGACTTCATTGGGATTGTGAAGCCATACCCAACTATTTTATCTATAGTTGCATGTTCTGATATTACTTCTACTATCGTGATTGAGTATTATCTTTGCTAAGATTTGCTTGAGATTTATCTCCGATAGGTAATATTAAAATTAGTCAGAAACATCTTCGTCTTATCGTGTGTGATTCCACAATATCTTGTTTCAATTCCATATGATTAAGATTATTGTGAGGTGATTGATAATACTAGGTTGTTATTCGGGAATATAAGTCCTGTTTATCAATTGGTTCCTGTGCACCTTGATTTATCATAAGACGGAACAAAACTCATAGGTATTTCTGTGGGAGACAGTTTATCTATTCCAATAGACTTTTCTATGTAAAAGAGATTTGTTTATCAAGTCTTCGACTTTGCGTCGTAGCAACTCTTGGTTGTGGGTGGGATCAGCTAAGGGAATCAAGTGCGTAGAATCCTGCTGGGGTTCATAGACGTAAAGAGCGCAACTGTACCTTGATCCGTGTGAGATTGATTATGGCTCAACTACATTCCAGTCTGAAGTTCATTGGTAGTAGGCTAGTGTTTGTAGAGGCTTAATACAATGTAGTGTTCAAATTTGGACTAGGTCCCGGGGTTTTTCTGCATTTGCGGTTTCCTCGTTAACAAAATTTCTGGTGTATGTGTTATTTATTTTCCGCATTATATTTTGTTATATAATAGAAATATCATAGGTTGTATGTTAAGTTCAATCAGTTCTTGAATCCGACCTTTGGGTTGTTGATTGAATTGATTGATACTTGGATATTGGTTTGTGATACCGTCTAAGTTATTTCTCTTATTCAATCGAGCTCGCAAATTCTTATTTGTTTGATTGCAGATTAAATTGAGTAGTTGAGATATAACTCTTTGATATACTTTTCTATAGATTGAGTCTGACTATCTAGTTGATTCTCTTGAAATTATGTTGGAGTTTGTCTATTCAGATTACCGAAAGAAATATTGGGTGTGGTTGTTAGACCCCCACTTTTTCAAAAATGGTTTCTTTTTCTTAGGAATAAGAGAAATGTAGGTTTTGTTTATCTGCTTGAGGATATGCTTGGTTTGGAAGAACCTAATCACCATCTGACAAACATCTTCACCAACAATGTTCCACTGAATTTTATAAAAACCATCCTGAAAACCTTCAGGTTCAGGAGCACTCCAATTTTCTATGCTCTTCAAAGTATCAAAAATATCCTGATGTGAAGGAATTCTTGTAATAAAGTTATCTTCTACATTGAGTACTGTATGAAGTATTAGAAAAAGATCTTCATTCAGAATAGTGTTGGAAGCAGTACTTATATCCTTAAAGTGATCTGTAAGGTGCTGAGCAATCTTTTCTATAGTATGGAGCCATGAACCAGAATGATCTTTGATGGAATCAATATTTCTAGCTTTCTTTATGTTGGTCTTAGTGTGAAAGTACTTATTGTTGTTATCCATGTCTTTGATAAAGTGCTCTCTTGATTTTTGTTGATAAAATTCACTATTTTCCTTATGACATTGAATTGAATAAGCTTCTTGGATAGAATTCAGTTCAGCTAGAAGAACATCAACTTTTTGATTAATATTTCCAAAGTGTTCTCTATTCCAAATGGATAGTTTTTTCCTAGAAGAATGAAGCTTAGAAACAAGCTGAAAGCCAGGTGTTCAAGAAACACTTATATTCCAAGCATTTGTTATTACATCAATACAATAATTATCATTCAACCAAGTAAAGAAGAATTTAAAAGGCTTCCAACAATTAGGTATTGTTGAATCAGTCACAATCATAATAGGACAGTGATCACTACCTACTTGTGTTAGATGCATAAGTTTAGAGTTAGGGAAGTTTAAATTCCAGTCCCCGTTACCTAAAGCCATATCAATTCTAGATATCCTATTACCAGTGCCATGATTATTGCTAGTCCAAGTGTAATCCTTTCCTATGAAACCAATATCATCTAGACCACTATCATGCATAATACCATTAACCCGTCCATCTGTAGAAGAAGATGCACTACTAGAATTTTCTATAATGTGAAAGTTTAGATCCCCTATGAGGATCCATGGAGAGCTATTAGCCTTACTAATCTCATTAGTGAAATCCTATTGCTCTTTTTTCTTTGTGTAATTGGTGTAGCCATACATACAAGTAAGGAGGAATTCTGGTTTGCTCAGGTCAGATTGAATAACCAGATTAAACATATTCATAGCAGAGTCAACAATTTCACAGGTAAAACCATTTTTCCAAAGTATCACTAAACCACCAAATAAGCCTTCAACAAGTTCAATATAAAAATGATTTGGGTATTGGTATTGACTTAAGTAAGGTTTGCATTTATCATGACTGATTTTAGTCTCACATAGGAATATTATATTAGGGTTCTGAGCTCTAATAAGATCACTTAAATGATTCCTAATGTTGGAATTTTTTAAACCTTGAACATTCCAGGAAATTATTTTCATGATGTGAGAGTTAATATCCAAACAGATGTTTTATAGAAACCAAAGTTTTTGATGTTCAAATTATTATGCAGTAGAGTAAAAAGAAACTTTTGTAAAGATCTAAACCAAATAAAGCATCTAAATATCCTAATAGTAAAAATCAAAGTTAAAAAAGACCATAATTTAAACTTTATAGTAAAATCATGAAAGCTAATAAAATGTGTTTTAAAGATATCCTTGGAAGAGTAAATTACCTGCTTCTCCAAGTATGGATTTTCAGAATGAGCTACTCTTGTTGTGTCCATCATAGTTTGTTGTGTGACTGAGTTTTTCTCAACATTGGTATTGGTGGAGGAGGATTCAGCTGAATGATTGTTAGGCGAAGGTTCTGTAGAGGTCCTTAACTGTTTTCCTAGCCTAACTGCTTCATTATTATCATCATCAGTTTTCTTAAGAAAAAAATCCATATTGATAGGGACACCATCTTTAGGTGGAACATAAACCGTAGCCTTCATAAAACTCTTCTGACTCTTTTTGGATGCAGGAATATTGGCTGAAGACAAGGCTGTAATATTCTTTCTGATGGTACTTGTTTTACCGAAAAAGTAAGGTTTCTCGTGAGCCTTATCTAAGAAGTTGGTTGCATCCGTACATGCCACCTTATAGTGCTTGATCATGTAATAGCTAGTACAAATACCACTTGGTTGTCGTTCGTAAAAATTTAATCCATCTGGAGAGACCAGCATTAGTGATAGCCTTAACTCCTCTTCTCAATGGGTTGCCGAGATCAATGTTGACACAAACTTTGACAGGAACACTGCCTACGGGGATTGAATCTTTCGGTTTGATAGCTATAACTTCCCCCATTATTTCACTCATTTTTGTGACTGCATAAACATTCATGTGTTCAGGCAAGAGATATTCGAGCTGGATCCAAAACCGTTGAAACTCCCAATGTTTTTCAGTGTAAACCATGCCTGGTATATAGTCGTGAACCACCAACAACTTTTTGTTAATACTCCGTGGTCTTTCATCGATAACTCTTTAAAGATAATCCCATTGTCTGAACTTGAAAATAAAAAAGATTTTGATGTATCTCGACTATTTTAAGTTCTCCAAGGGTGATGAAAGGTCAGGTGAATCGGATAAACCTCCCAACTGTATCATAATTCATTCTTCCTTCAATAATCACTTTACCAATGACGCTTTCCTCCATTTAGTTTCATCTTCTTCAGGAACATTATTTTTTTGGGTTAATTAACGTTTGGTACCCAACGAATGTCCAACACCTAGCTTTGGTACCAAATATTTAAAATATTAAGGGTTGGTACCTTGGCTAGACGTTGACCGTCAAAATCCAAGTTTGACCCAGTTAAATTCAATTTTTTATTTTATAATTGATCTATATTATTATTAATAATTGAGTTTTTTTACATATTTACCCTTATACTTCTAGTCCTGTTAAGAAAAAGAAAGCCATCTAGAAAATCGATTGTCTCAAATGTATGCATTGAACTTCCTGAGAATCAAAAGAGCAATAGAGGGAGCTGAACTGGTGGTATAAAGTGGAGGAGTTGAAGGTTGGTGATAATGAATTAATGTGTAAGGGCCTTGGGGAGGTTTAGGGTTGAACTAGTGGTATAAAACTTGTGTTTAGAACAAATGAGGTAGTTTAGGCATTTTTGCAAGCAGGTTGTGGGCGTTTGCTTCTGGTGATGGATAGAGAACTTGCTGATTGCTTGAATCTCTTTATATGGCTCCTCAACCTGCAATTTCGAGCTGGGTAAGAACCCAATTTTCGTTAAGTATACACGAACGATAATACTTCTCTTAATCATCCATCATTCATCAAAATCTTCACTGATTCGAGTTTCACTATAAACCCAATTTCAAAAACTCATCTAACACCTAATTCACTTCCTAATCTGAGACAAAGATTCTTCTGTGAGAATATTGGAGCAGCACCATTAATGGTAGGGGACCATTTTCGGAAAGAAAAACTTGAGCAACATTAATCGCCCATTTTTCCTTTTGATGGTAACATTTCCATTGCTCTCGTGCCTTGCCGGAGGACTCACACTAGTGTATACAAAACTTTGGCTGGATTATTGGGTTCAATTGACATTCCAAACCTTTTACAACATCACGGCTTCATCCTTGTTTCCTAGAAAAGTTGAAGATGGGTTAGTTCACTAATGAAGACGATGCAATCAAATAAATAATTCAATTTAAGAATCTCCTAATTCTTAATGTGTTTATTTGGATTTTTGTCACAAAACTATAATTGAAGATGGCTAGTGGTGAACATGAGTGTGGATTTGGTTCAGCTGTTAAGAGTAAGACAAATAAGGTTTAACGTTTCTACACGGGATGTGATGGAAGAATAGGGAAGAAGAGGATACTGTTTAGGGGTAAATAATGCAAGTTCAGATTTTTTTTAATGGGAATTTAGAAAATAGAAAAATAAAACAGTCAAAGGTGGACTTTAACAGTCAGTGGCTAGTCAAGGTACCAACCCTTAATATTTTAAATATTGTGTACTAAAGCTAGGTATTGGACATTTGCTGGGTACCAAACGTTAAATAACCCTATTTTTTTCTTGCTGAAAGAAATCACTTCACTTGTGTACCAAGATCAAGCGTAGCTTGTTTGAAAAAGTCTACTCCTTAAAAGCGTAGCTTGTTTGAACAAGTCTACACCATAC
The DNA here is from genome assembly GCA_023531295.1 of Papaver armeniacum. Classification (NCBI taxonomy): domain Eukaryota; kingdom Viridiplantae; phylum Streptophyta; class Magnoliopsida; order Ranunculales; family Papaveraceae; genus Papaver; species Papaver armeniacum. The sequence continues at coordinate 31,015 of JAJJWW010015003.1, read as the reverse complement.
TAACTGGTAAATAATTAAAAAATAATGTTATGTCGACACTACGAAGTTCAAAAGATAGACGTTATGCTTCATAATCTTATATACCAAAGTTGTGTAAAACAACTAGTATATACTAATACTAATACTAGAGATACATAAATATACTTCGTATATTATGTTTCCAATCTAAACGACTTGAAAGAAACGTAGATAGAAATGAAAACAAGTCAAATTTGTATTACTAACCTCGAACAAAAGGATGATGTGCTCGTTAGGTCCAACACATCTTTAGGTTCTTCATAGTAATACAAGCAAGTCTCAACTACTAACCTAACGAAGTTGACTTTAGAATCTAATCAAGCATCTTCGAGTTTTGGAGCTAAAATATGACAACCAAAGTTGACATACCAACACTTGGTGGGTTCAACCGAGCAATGATCTAACAATCTCCCCCATTGTCAATTTTAGTGAAAATTTATTTACATATGGAGAATATAAGAATTAAAAAAAATATATTACATTATTTACAAATATCTTAACTCACCTTTCATACGCTTGATTCCAAGTTTCAACAATACAAGATCTTGCAAATATTCAAAAATAAATATTCCTTTGTTGAAGCATTTGAATAACAAAAAGCTTTACTCCATCTAAAGGAAAGCTAGGTATATATTCAATCAGTACATATTTGTTATTCAGTCTTGTAGTATGTATTACTACACAACATGATATGTTTTTCCTCATTGATTAATGTTTTTACTCTTTTCTGTTTAGATATACTTTCACGCACATATTTCATTTCTCAGTGATTATGAGTCACTGTATACTCCATATATTTCTCCCTTTTTTTTTTACAAAATGACAAAAGAACGAAAAGTACAACAAGTATTTCAAAAGTACCGTCAAGTTCATAAGAACTCGATACAACCTATAAGAGCATAAGAAATTTGGAGGTCTAATATACCACTTTCGATAAGCAATCAAAGCAAGATTGCGAAAGTAATTATCTTAAACTCTTATCAAGGAATAAGAGTCTCTCGATTTACGTATTTTTCAAGGCTCTAAGTATCTTTGCATTCAAGCTAGGATAACTTGAGATACAAGTAAACACTTTCTCAGTTTATATGAATTTCTTACTATGAATTCATGTAAGCATGCGAGAAGTCTTCCTTGAAATTACACAAAAGAATGTAGATTATGGTCCAGGGTACTGGAACCGTGCATAATGATGGTTCATAAAGGCTCAGTAGACTTTATATTTACGAGCACATGGTGATGCTCAATAACACTCAAGACTTAATCAATGATCCACAAACACAAAATGTCTATGAGAATCGTATCAAAGTTGAACATAAACATGTACAATTATTTGTATACTTTTGCCAGAATGAAACTGTATGAGTTATCAAACCGCTCGACAATTCGATAACCGTATAAGGTAGGGATCTAGTGCCACGATATTTTTGACGAAACACTACTTAGCGGTCACCATCATGCATCCTTTTATTTTATTGAGTTGTGAGTTTAAGGCACATATCCTGTCCCGAATCAACAACACAATACTAACACCGAGTTACTCAGGAACATTGGTACTAGTAAGAATCTTGTTATTCTAAGCTATTACGTTCCATCTAGGGTTCATACAAAACGTAGTTGCAGAGCGATGGTAAGGTTGCGGCTATATATTCATATTGAGGATAAGGAGAAAGATCATCTTACATGATCATACTCTACCTAAGCACAAAATAATAAAAAGCGAAGAAAGTGTCAGGATCAATGAAGTTTCTTCCCTCGAGTATCTTATCAGATATCCTTTCTCAGGTTCGAACTGAGGCCGTTTTAGAGTGCAAACTAGTATGCAAAAAGTGGCGAACAACGGAACTTACATTACAAATATGCACCTTAGTCGCTAGCTTAACCATCTCTATGGCGGTGATGGCGACAATGATAATACAGCTGCTAAGGTGGAAGTAAGTCTCTATTTTGCTTGTTGCTTTGAGAATAAATGTGGCGTATCATTGCTTTTTTTTTGTGGTGGACGTCTCGTGACGGGGTTAGCTTCAATGAGAGATACTCTTACAAAGAAAAACTAAACGGGAAAGTTAGGCTAAGGTCCAAAAAATATGTTATTCTTTTTGTCAGGCCTTAGATATTTTTGAGTTTCCGGGACACCCAAAATTATCCGAAATTATTAAAAATTCCTACATAACTCGCATCCTATTTTTTCATGGGTATAATTGTTAAGAAAACTTAAATATAACACATCTAAAAAATCACGCCTTGGAATTTTACAAATTTTATCTCGTTAGAAAGCTTTTAATGAGATCTACGCAACGAGTATAAACAACAATATCATATTTAAGTTTTTTATGAAAAAATCATAGGTAATAGTTCTTTTAGGAAAAAAAGTTCGAAAACTGATTACATATTTATGCAACCACCAAAAAAGATGCATAACACAATATGCAGACACCACAAAATATGCATAACACCTTATATACCCAGATTTTGGTTCATGCATCCACTAATTTAGTTATGCAACCACTAAAGCGATGTATTTGCCTGAATCCAATAGAAATACAGACGCATAACGAATTATGCAACCATTTTTCGACTGCATAACAAGTTATGTAGCCATTATTTTGGTTGATTTTAGTGGATACAGAAAACATTGATGCATAATGCATTATGCAACTATATTTTCGGATGCATGTTAGGTTATGCAGCCATTCCATCGATGCATAAAAGATTATGCAACAATTTTACATTTTACATACATCTAATAAAAAAGTGTCGGATAATGCGTTATGCAGACATTTTCTCTATGCAGACATTTTCTTGAATGCATGACAGGTTATGCATTCATAACAGCAGCATCTTCTTCGTTTTCTTCTCCTTGAACTTTTGTTGGCCATAACAGCGTCTTCTTCTTGTTACTTAATTATCGTCTTCTAGGTAACTCAACTCACAAATTCAGGATACCACACATACATCCATACACCCACGTGACCATTACCTTTCTTCAAGCCTAACCTTAATTTCTCTTAACAAACCTTAATTCTCCAAATCATAATTACAGTATCAAACAAATAAGGTTTATTCTCAATAACCTCAGGAAATCCAAATCGAAACGCAACGAAATTATAACCTCATGCAAAAAAGATTGAATTAGATCTGGAAAACCATTGAATCAGCTCTACTCATTGAAAATTGAAATAAGATCGCAGATTTAAAACCTAAAAATGGAATCACTTTGGATCTTCTTCCAAAAATCTTATTAATTGATAACAACATGATTATCCTCGATTAATTTCACCATGTTCTCTCGGCAAAAAAAGGTAATCATAAGAAAGAGAAGACGAAGGGAAAAAGAAGTCACAAAGAAAAAAATCGAGGAAGAAGAAACGAAGAAATAATTTTATAAAACATGGCCGCGAGGAAAATTTTAACCAAAAAAATGGATGCATTCGTGAATTTTCCGCCCATAAATTTCACGGTAAAAAAAATCTAAGAAATGCGTGTAGTAGTATTTTTCACAAACCGAAAAGGATCAATCATCCTCTTCTGCCGGCCCAGTGATCGTTTATGGGAAAACTTTGACGGCTCATGCAATGGTTTGGTGTGCTTGACTATCCATCAGTGATCCCATCTATATTTTTAACCCTGTCACAATAGAATATGTTTATCTTCCCAAACTGGTCATAACCAATGTAGTTAATATTGCCCGTATCGGCCGATATATCGGCGATATTACCGGTATCGGTGTAGAGCCAAACGGAAACAACAATATCGCGATACGATATTTTGGAATATGCTAAAAACGAAACATTTGCCCGATATAGGATATCTTCGGAATATGCTAAGAAACATCAGGGTACTTTTGAAATTTGAGGTGAAGGGAAGAAACCTAACTCATTCTCATCGATTGAAGCTTTTACTCCTTAAGCAATTGAATAAATAAAGAAAAACAGGAAAAGATTAAACAACTGTTTCAAAATTGAAAGATACAAGGAAACAATTTTAGGTATAAAATAGATTTAACTGATTGATTAGGTTTCTATGAGTGGGAGACAATTTCTAAAATCTAGGCTTGATTTTCTAAAATCATGGAAGAGACATTGATTTTACTGATTGATCACTAAATTTTTCTAATTTTTAGAACATAAGAGACATTGATTATGGTGATCTCACTTTGCTGTAAAGAGATGGGAAATGGGAAGCTGGTAAAGAGAGAGGAGGCAGGGAAGTAAAGAAACAAGTAAAGAACACAGAAGAATTGGTTTTTCTTTTAGATTTTTGATTATTACCACCTGTTAATCATGCATACAGGGGGTCCTCGCCACATGGTATGGTAGGTGTTCGTAAGACACCTTCAGGCTTAAGGCTGTATTTTATTTTTTTGATAACCATAAGTTTAGGCTTAAGGCTTTATTACTATGAACTTGTTTTGTTTTCTAAAATTGATGCTATTTTTATCTTAAGTGACAAAATACTATTAATTATAAAAATTGTAAATAAATATGAATTTAGAACCGATATTGCACCGATATTTGAAACCGAAATCTCCCCGATATAATGTTATATCAGTATACCGGTCCCTGACCGAGACAAACCGGTATCCGATATTAACTACATTGGTCGTAACGAAAGAATATAACATGTCAGTATGAAATAAAGGAGAGAGAATATCATCTGGATTCGGGTACGTTAGTTCTACTAACGAGTACAGCGTTGTTGGAATCCCATTCCCTGAATCTTTTAGAGAAGGTCATGTCGAAGTACACTTGGTCATGGTAATTATGTGAGATTCAATTACGAGTCAATCAAACGAGTCAATTAAAATCTCACCGTAAAAAAAGGAAACAATCCAACCCATGGACCCCCAAATTAAATCAGAGCCCGTTTACTAGCCCTTACTGCCTAAAGCTCTGGACCTTTTTTTTGGACTTTCCCATATTTGGGAGTTTCTATATATTATTGTTGTTGCCTAATACCACCCTAACCTAAGTCTATAAAAAGAAGAAGGTATAAATAACTTCAGATCTCCTTCTAAGAGTTTTGGTACTGAAAACAATTTTCCTTCTTAGGTCTCAAAATTTCTCACGATGGATACTGATACGGTTCGTGATGCATTACCAGTAAAAAGAGACACCTTATATGATGTTGATGAACTAAATCGATTAAACAAAAAACAGCTGGCTAAACGACTTAGGGTTTGGGATTCTGAAGCTGCAACAAAAATCAGAAAAGTTGATCAAAATAATGGTAATCTTGCTAAACTATACCGTCCTCCTGTTGAATTAATGTTTAGGGGTTCTTTCCATGAGTCAAAGGAAGTCGCAAAGGCACAGCGCAAATGGTTATTACTTAATCTGCAGTCACCGACAGAATTCAGTTCGCATATGTTGAATCGGGATACATGGGGGCATGAAATCCTTGCTGGGATGATTGCATCTAATTTTATCTTCTGGCAAGTATATGACGACACCACTGAAGGTAAGAAAGTGTGCGGTTACTATAGTTTGACGGGTTCTATTCCTGCGGTTCTTGTTCTGGATCCGTTCACAGGCAAAAAGGAGAAATCCTGGAGCGGGATGGTACAGCCTGAGGCATTACTGGAGGACTTGATGCCTTATATGGATGTAGCTCCTAAGGATTCAGTGGAGAAACCTGTTAAACCCATAAAAGTATACAGCAGAAGAAAAAGAACAGCAAGAAGAAAGTCGGAGACTGAAGAGGCGATCGGGGCATTGGCAGCGTCAATGAAAAACATGACAGCTACTGGTGTTACAACTTCAAATGATGCAAATGAATGTAAGAGTGACGATGTAGGAACATTACTGAGCAAGAAGCTTAGGTATCTTGAACTCGCTGAAGAGCCGAAGGAGGTGGACAAAAAGCTTCTTTGCAGTATCAGGATTCGACTTCCTGACGGACGCAGAGTTCAGCGAAATTTCCTGCGAACAGATCCAGTTCAGCTGTTATGGCCTTTCTGTAGCTCCCAGCTTGATGCAGCAGAGTTTCCGTCTTTTGAATTGACGCTAGCCATTCCAGGTGCGTCAAAGACTCTTAATTATGAAGACAAGCTGACATTCGAGGAATCTGGATTATCAAACTCAATGATCTCTCTAACTTGGGATAGAGCATAGGTAAGGTTTTATGAAATGAAATCTACATTTAACTTATTCATTGCTGATGTTGCAGTTGTTGTTCTTCAAAAGTTAATAAAAATGCTTAACATTTTGAAGTAATCTGGTATGAATTTGGATATGAAATCTGAAATTTTATACAGAAAAATATACATAGATTATATTTACAACAATGTACCATCCGCATAAAAGTTTCCATTTCCCTTTTCAGAGTCTAAATAAATTTCTAAAAGATTCAAAATTTCTCTATCCTATTTGTTTTATTGTTCTCTTATTACAAGTATGGGAGCCTTTTGGGTGATCTAGCATTCTTGAGTGTCATAACAAGTTTTTGTCTCTCACCTTCAACCTCTGCCAATTGGAGGCTTAGTTGAGAGTAACGATCGTGCATCTCTTTTAGCTCAGTCTCCACTGTCACGTATCTTCCTTTCATCTCCAACATGTCCTTTATCAAATCATTTATGTCCTTGAAACTTTGGAATATGGCTTCTTCGTCACTGTGTTGTTTTAAGAAAGAACTGAACAGACGACACAAAACAGAAGGACAGCTTAGATAGTTAGAAAAGCAGTAAAAAGGAAAGAATGTACGAAAACTTAGCATTCAAATTCTGAATAACCAACACCTTTGGAAGCCTGACTTTTTCTTTGCCTGTAAGGATTCTGCAAGCTCCATTTCCAGAGCAAGCACCCTCTCCAGTGCATTCCCACAACTTGAAAATTCACTAAATAAAGGAAATATGCTCCCTAATTCCTCGTTTGTCTGCGAAAAGAAAGAAATACGTGGAGAGCAAATTGATTTAGATGACGCAGAACAAATATGAAAATTTTGAAGGCTGTATATTGCTAAAAGCATGTATACCTTGTGTAACTGCAATTGTTCTCTTTCTAAACCTTGAAAAATAGGTTGAGAATGTTGCTGCTCATGAGGGAGAATAGAACCCAAGTTCTCATTCTTCATTCTTTCCAACTGCACAAATATGATAAGCAGCTTAGACTTTATTTTTTACACGTAAAAATAGTTTTAGGCTTGATCCTCATTACTATATCAACCATGCTATCACACTTATAATTGGAGAAGAAGAAAACTTCCATATACTTTTTGTTACGTGGGAAACCATCTTGTATGATACTGACTAGGAAAGTAAGATAATGAAAACTGGACTTTATTAAACACAATCATACATACCTCGTGATGAAGGTTGTCCATGCTAGACATTATACTTTGAGCTTTGGCATGTTCATCAATGAGAGCTAAGTGATGTGCATCGTTTTGAAGTAGGCCCTTCTGGCCAGCACTAGCTTGTCTTGAAATTCCAACCACACTTCTGGACACGACACGGTCCTGTTTAATTGTAAAACTTATGAATTAGGCATCTCACACAGCTACAGTGTATAGTTAGAACGAGCGGGTAAGCGCGAAACACAAAAGCTTTTGGTAGAAGTTATTGGAATATCTTTTATCTCTTAATTACTCCAAACCTAGATAAAGTGATATTTAAAAATACACAAACCTTATGTAAGTTCCAGATAAGATGACTATTAAATAAAGTTACCCGGCTTTGCAAATTAGGGTGGTTAGAGAGACAGAAATGAAAATGCAAGATTGTTTCATGAAGAAGATATTACCTGCACAGGAACTTGAGAGGCACCTTCCACTTCTCTGCACGAATCCTCGTCTACAATAGATTTACTGATTCCTTCTTCTTGAAGAATTGTGGAGGATGCAAGACTTTCAAGCCGTTCTTTCACTGAGTTAAGTTCGACTGTGATCTTATATCTTTCCTCATTGCATTCTTGCAACGAAGCTTCAAGTTTTTGCTTTTCCTCTTTACAACATTCAAGGCTAATCAAAGAGCATTCAAGCTCTGCTTGCATTCTATCATAAGCATTGACTTTTTCACGCTTTTCGGCAAGTACTCTTTGTAATTCAGACTCCAAATCCAAAATTTTCACCGACTGTTCTTCATTTCTTTTTATTTGAGAAGCCTCAACTTTTTTCAGATTCTCTACTTCACTGAGAGCATCTTGTAATTTGAACAACATTTCCTCCCCATGCTTTTTGGAGACGAGAATCTGGTTTCTCATCTCTTGTACCTTAGTTTCACATTGATCTCTCATGAAAACCATTCTCAAGGATTCTTGTGCAACAACTGATTGACCTTCAGCCTCTTTCTTTTCACGAGCCTGGACACACTCAGCCTCAGCCCTATCTTTTAGTTCTTTTAAATGGATGGAAAGGTTCTTGAACTCTTCGGTTTTCAAACTCTGCTCAGAAAGCCTTCGAGTAAGCTCCTTTTGCTGGTCCCGCAGCTGCGTCAGCTCATCCTCCAACAACGAAATCTGAAGATGCTGTTCATCCAGTTTACTTTTTATGACTATTATTGTAGTATGAAGTTCTTCTTGGGAGGAAAGCAGAACATTAGCCTCCTCTTGGGAACTCAACAACGCATGCTTCAGGTGTGCAATCTCAAGTTCATGCCGACTAGTACATTCAACAACATTACTTTCTGCTATATCAGCTCTATTCTTGTGATTCTCAAGCTCTTCAGAAATAGCCTTAATCCTATCCAAAAGGGATTTTCTCTCAACTACGGTTGCTTCTAACTCAGACCTCAAGGAACTGAGAGTTGACAGCAGCACAGCATTTTCTTCAACATATTGAGCTTTGCTCGAAATACGGTCATTAACTGTGTTCAGTACAGCAAGATGCTTGATATGAAGCTCCCTGTAGCAACTATCTAGAGTTTCAAGTTGCTGAACAAGCTCCTGCGTTCTGCTTAGGAACTGGCTTCTCGTGTAAACAAGTTCAATATCTGCGGCTAATGCAATCCCATGAAGTGCAGCTAAATGACATTCCAGATCACTGACTCGGGCCTGAAGAGATAAAACATCTGCATCAGCCTTCCGCCCAGACTCCTCACTGAGCAACAAAAGATGACAAACTCTTGACTTCTCATGTTCTATATCTGCTACCAGTTGTTTGAGATGTAGAAGTTCAGATTTGTGCGCATCGAGAGAAAGCAGCTGATCATTTTTCATACTCAACTGGGAGGAAAGTTCTGCAACCTTATTCTCTAATTCGACCCTCGAGGTTGTCTCTGATCGCAACTCATCATGCATGCACCCCAAATTTTCTTTTGCACTCTTGAGCTCATCCTTCAGCTTAACAGATACCTCATTGCTAGCATTTAAAGAGATCACCATAGCTTCGCTCTGCCTTTCAGAATCAGCAACTGCTAACTTAGTTCTCTCAAGTTCTGCACTTACATTCTCTAATGCCTCATTGCTGGCATTTAAAGAGATCACCAAAGCTTCTCTCTGCCTTTCAGAATCAGCAACTGCCAACTTAGTTCGCTCAAGCTCTGCGTTTACATTTTCTAATGCCTTGTTGCTAGCATTTAAAGAGATCACCACAGCTTCGCTCTGCCTTTCAGAATCAGCAAGTATCAACTTAGTTTTCTCAAGCTCTGCATTTACATTCTCTAATGCCAAAATCTTCTGAACAAGATCTCTGTTCTCACCAGTAAAATTTTGCACCTCAGCTTCAAATGCTGCTAGCTTTGATGACATCTCTTGGGTATTCGCGGCATATCGTTCTTCATTTTCTGAGCTGAACTTAAGTTTATTGGTAATATCTTCAATTTCCAGCTGAAGCCTTGCAAGATGTCCCATGGAAGTATCTAGCTTATTTGCCATACCTTGTATTTCAGATTCATATTTTAGCTTCACATTTTCGTATTCCAATACCTTTTGAGCAAGAATGCTATTTTCATCTAAGGTTCCCTTTAGCTTTTCTTCTAGCATTTGATTTTCCAAAGCTACCTTATCTTGCAGAGAAGAGACTGTTCGTTCTAGATTACCCTTCAGTGAAAACTTAGAATCCAAATCTGCTTTCAAATTTCTTAACTCCTCTTGAAGAGAACTAACTTCATGCTCAAGTCTACTTTTCTCTAGACTTTCCTGCCTCGACGAATTCTCCAGTTCAGTTTTCTCTACAGTGCTTAACTCATACTTTTTCTCGTAGCCTTTGTATTCCATGATTAAACTTTCATATTCTGAGACCTTTTGAGTAAGAAGACCATTTTCATCAGAAAGATCCTGTAGTTTCTCTTCCAGTACTTGAATTTGCAAAGACTGAGAACCAAAATCTGCTTTTGAATTTCTTAACTCCCCGTGAAGAGAACTAACTTCGTGCTGAAGTCTACTTTTCTCTAGAGTTTCCTGCCTTGACAAATTCTCCATTTCAGTTTTCTCGATGGTGCTCAACTCATATTTTCTCTCATAACCTTTGTATTCCATGATTGAACTTTCGTATTCTGAGACCTTTTGAGCAAGAAGAGCATTTTCATCAGAAAGACCCTGTAGCTTCTCTTCCAGTACTTGAGTTTGCAAAGCCAACTCATCTTGTAGTGAAGATACTTTTTTTTCTAGATCCACCTTGAAAGAAGACTGAATATCAAAATCTGTTTTCAAGTTTCTCAATTCATCATGGAGAAAAGTAACTTCATTTTGAAGGCTGTATTTATCCAGATTTTCTTGCTTCAACAAATTCAGTAGCTCATTTTTTTCTGATGTGCAAACATCAAATTTACTTTCATAACTTCTGTATTCCATGATTAGACTTTCATGATCTGAGATCTTGTGAATAAGATCAGAATTCTCATCATAGACCCCCTGAAATTTCTCTTCCATCATTTGATTATGCGATGCCAGTTCGTTGTACTTTCTGACACAATCAGCATTTATCTCCTTCTGAGCATTCACGTCATCTAGAGTGGCTTGCAGCCTTATCATCAGCAACTCATTTGACACAGTTGAGTGATCTAGCTGCTCAGCAAGTTCGCCCAGCTTCTGTTTCATGAGCTTGATTCCATTGGTAGATTCCTGCAAGGTTTCTTGTAAAACTTTTGAGAATATGTACAGATTTAAGTTCACCATATGCATTTCACCAAGTTCATCTTCTGCCTTTTGGTACAGTTCTTCCTGCAAGCGAAGCGATCTTTTCAGATCCACAAAATGTGTATCTCCACTCAAGAGCTGCTCATCTTCATTCTGGTCCTGGAATTGCAAGGGTTTGAGAGCATCAGATTTTGTAGAATCTACCCTTCTCTTAATATTTGTAACGGGAAGCTCAATCTTCGAATCCATCAACACATCCAGAGTATCCAGATTTCTTACTCCAGTTTTCTTCGGTAGGCATGAATCAATTGTTTCTGATTTCTCTTCCAGGTAGTCCTGATAACAATCTAAAGATGATTCTTTAAAGGCTTGTTTAATGAGGTTCTCATTAGTCTCAAACATTGATAAAACCTGGAAGGAAAGCAATTCAAGATCCTTTTGTAACTGACCCACTGCAACAGAGTGATTCCAGCGAGCCTTCTTTAATGCTGTTTCTGAGGTGATTGCCCTTTCCTCAAGCTCCTTGTTAAGAGACACTAAATCACGCTTGTCCTCGACAAACCTTACAAACTGTGTATTCATGTCTTGGTGCATTGCTTCCATTTGAGTTTTACAAGAAGAAATTGTGTAAAAGCAAGTAGAATGCTCAGTTCTGAGACTCTGCAACTCTCCAAGCATTTGCTTCTGACTTTCCTCAAGCTCCTGAATGAGAGCTTCATAGTAGCACTCCATCTGATCCAATTTTTTGGTGAGGCTATCTCGTTCAAACTTGGACTCCTCTAACTCCTTTTGAAGTCCACTAATTTTAGCTTCAAATGCAGTGGTTGAGACATAATGATCAGGCTCCTGAGACAGCTGAGGAGACCTGCCCGAGTAAAAATCAGTGCCGATATTTAGCAGTCTGTTTCCAGAGATAAACTTCTCAGATTCCTCGAACCTCATCGCTTGACTATGCTTCATATCTGCCGGTGCTGGTTTCACATCTAGTGACGAGGGCACTTGTGTGGTTACTTGCTTAAGATCGAGGAGAACCTTTTCTAGTGATTCTAACTCTGGCTGAAGATAACGAAAGTCTCCTCCATGGTAATCGTGGCAACCCTTGTTCTGTATGGATTTTACATTTTCCTCCATAACTTGAAGACCCTGCATCCATCCCATATGCAGGGTTTGAAATAGAAGAGCCTGATCTTCTGCAACAATATCTCCAGATGTAAGATGATGACTCGACGTGGAATCCTTAAGCTGTTCGTAATCATATTTGAATTTTGAACACTCAGATTTGAGTATAGAAACCTCTTTCGCAAGCTCCTTTCCAGAAAGAACCTCAGCATCTAGTACTTTATCGAACTTCAGAGTTTTAGAACCTAATTCTTTCGCAAGGTTCTGTAAAGAAGTCACTTCCAGCTTGAGTTCTAAGATAGAGGATTCGGCCATGTCTAAGCTTCCTTTAAGTTTACTGTTTTCTTCATAAGCAGCTGCCAAGTCATTATCCATGGAATAGTCTGAACTCCATGCATGGACCCAATCATTGCCCCCCTGTCCCACATTTCGATGGTCCCCTTTATCAGGATTAGGACTCTGATTAAGGGAAAGTCCAGCTAAATCACCAGAGGTTGTGCTCTTGAGGCTATCAATTTCATGTGTGCTTGAATCATGCTTGTCAGCATATAGACTTCCTGACGTGGTTGACGAAACATCGATCCCGGTGGTTGAGTCCGCATAGTCTTCATTCAACTCTTCCACCTCTTCAAGTGCAGGGAGGTCTTTAGATTCTGATTTGAATCTAACTCTCCCATTAACCTATTTTCAAAAAGGAAGAAATTAACAATGGTGCTTTAGCAAATGATAAAGAATGTCTAGCGGATACATTATCATCTTAGAAACCCACTGAACTACTATAGTTCTCATTTTTTTAATAGAATTTCTGTCGGTCAGACCAAAATTAGAAAGATCTTTTGAAAATCATTTTAATTTTTAACAGAACATATGGTAAGTTTTAATTTTAATTTATTTGTTTGATAAAAGGTTTCTCAACAATTAAACCTGTTAAGCTACATCTACAAAAGTCAGCTGTTTAGCCTGATAAGACAGATGATCCAAGACCAAAATTTTACTATGCAAATTCTGAATTTTGTGGTGTCACTTTATCTACCTGATCACGGGCCATTTCACCAGTAGATGCTAAATTTGTAGTAGATCCATTATAATCACCTTGGACAGTTGTTTGCAGCCCTGTCTCTCTGAGTTCCCTCTGCTGCTCAAATTCTCTATAAAAAGCAACAACGAATTAATGAACCTGAGATAAGCCCGTGAAACTATCAGAATGATGCACTTTAGCAGATTTCATGAGAGTGGTACCTGAACCCAGTTTTAGAAGTGAGTGGCTGGACAGCAACCTACATCAAGTGACGCAAAGAATTACAACAAACACGTGATAAATAACATAAGCACTCGTGTGCAGTAACATCATATAGATTATTTTTCAGTTTCTTGTCAAAAATCAAACACAGTGACTATTTAGCAGATAAGAGATATTTACATGTAAAATTGTAGCGAAGTTGCATCCTTGAAGAGGCAGAGCAATAGCAGAAGGCTGTGATGCATCTGCGTAATCAGCAAGGTTGATAATACCCTCACCAAGAAAGCCGGACCGAGAAGAACCCTAATATTAGGAAAATTCAAGCTAATTAGAAAGTTAGTCTGGGATCAAAACACAATTAAACAACGAAGTTACTTCATTTTGCAGTTTAATGATTGTACTGTGCTTGATATGAATGCTAAAACATCAACAGTTCGGTTGTGGATGCTGGCACGTAAAAACATAGATTCTGGGAAAGACTAATACCATTGCGACGACAAGCTTATAGTACTTGTCTTCATACTGTTTGCTTTTGGTATCCTGAATAAGCCTCGTAGTCTCATAAATAGGATCTGCCCACTTGCAAGTCCCATTTCTTACACTTGCTTTGCTTGTCTTTGCTGTTGCCTTTAAAGAATCGGCAGGAATGAAAGAAACGAACAATTTATCCCATCCAGTTTGCGGTATCTGTACAAGGAACAGAAATCTCAAATAACTACAGGATTTGAGTAATTGCAGAAAGAAGCCTTATTCTCGGTAAGAAATAGGTCTGCCACCAATGCAGTTTTGCAATTAGAGACGGCATATCAGTGACAACATTTTGGAAGCATGGAAAGTAGTAGCAAAATTATGGCTTAATCTATGAGTCAGACCAAAATCTCAGTAATGCTAAAAGGTGCAAGCTTCTAACCAGGGTATTTCAGTTGACATGATCATTTAAAAAAAAAAAGGAAAATGATTGGGTATCTAAATAAGGAATTCCCTAATGACAAGTTGTGCATCATTTGAGACAGGGAGCAGGAATAGTAAAACAACTGGAAAGACAAAAATGATTGAACAGTGCCACTAGCGTGAACCATCTAGATGGAGCCTGGTAACACCCGAGTAGAACCCCAATGTAAATAATGAAGAAAGGTGACCACATTGAAAACAAACCAAAACCAAGTTGAAGCAGTATAAAATTGAAGAAGCTGCCGATTTTAGCATTCCAACCAAGTGTAACATAACTTACATTTGTAGCATGGAATTGCAGACGGAAAACCACTTTCACTTTAGTCTTCTCAAGCTTCCACTTGGCAACCCTTGACATTGTCACTAAACAAATCAGCAACAGTTAAAACTCAGGTTTCCTGCTTCACCCTTCTTCAACATTTCTCGAAATTAACTGCAATGCCACATGTTGGTAAACAAAACTCAACCCCAAGAATTGCCAATTTAACAAGTGAAATTGTAAGCTATCTGGTGCACTGAACTTACAAGAAAAAAGCACGACGAGGATCCAAAATCATCAAACTACCATTTGGTTAAATTATAGTATCAAAGTTCTAGAAGAACCATGCATTAACATCGGTCCTCTATGGAGCAGACGCAAAAAATGCATTTAGGAACAAATTCCCAGAATGTGATTACCAATTGGACAGAATTTGAATCACATGACATGACCTAGCTTAATCGAAATTCATTAGTCTTTGATCCACATAGAGAATTCTCATAAGACATCAGTTCCAGAGTCCAATCCTCACTATGGAGTCTAATCCAAAAACAAATTCAGGCAATTTGCAACAAGCATCATTCTTTCACTATTCCTAATAATAATCTAGTGTTTTCATCAAATTTCATAGGAATCCAGCAACATTTCCCCAAAATCTCTCAGATTCACACTCCACACTGATTAATTACCTAATTGCCTAGCCAGATCAAGTAAGACTACACTCAACTAAAACCAAATTACATTATCTGAAATGAAATTAAACAAAGTTAATCATACATTCAAGAGAAATTACCTAAAAAAATTCCCAAAATCTTCAATTAGATTCCAAAGCTGAAAACTGCAAATGCATTAAAGGGGAATTGCAATTATCAAATCAAATTTTGAGCTTCAGATTTCAAATTCACACTACCAAAAAAAAATGTCAACCGGATATTACTGATAAACAGTTCAAAACGCAACAAACTTTCCAATTTGAAACTGAAACCATAAAAAAATCAAAAAAATCAAAGAAAAAAAGAGAAAAAGATTTAGTAGTGTAATCAGTGACTTACCTAATTACGGATCTACTTAATTTGGAAGTAAGATTGATTGACTTTTGATTGTGACGGTGATGATGATATGAATCTAGTGAAGTGATTCGTTTTCTTTGTTGTTAGGACTGAAAATGATGATGGAGCTGAGTAGTTGTTGATGAAAATGAAGAAGAAGAGATGTTAATATCAGCAATGAAGTTTAGTTTCGAAAATGGGGATTAAAGAAAAGCAACATCCCGCCAAAGCCTGTAATTCTCATTTATTAATCTCTGTGCTTTTGGCAGGTAAAACCAGTGTGTGTTTATTTACCTTTTCCGCCCTATTTAATTTCTGTTTACTCAAAACTCTATTGACTATTATACCCCCCATTTTTCGCATGATGCGAGTGAGATAATGGTGCAACATCAGTACGAACTACATTTGACCCGGGATCCGGATCTGAAATGACTGTTGATTAGACACCAGTCAGATAGCAGACTATTTGTTTTTAGATTTTTATCAGATTTGAGTCACTATCCGATTCAGAATTTCAGACTTAATCCCCGATCTGGATTTGCTAGAGCCGGAGAATAAAAGCCCCTAACTTATGAGACCAAGCCAATAATTTGAATATCTTTCACTCATTCGAGTCAGATTTGACAAAAAAAAAAAATGAAAAAAGAATGCATTTCAGATGACTTAAGTGATTTTCATCTGATCCAAACGAGTCAGATCAAAAAAAAAAAAAAAATGACATGATTTTAGTTTAAATTAAATTAAAACATGACCCTGATTATAGTTATACAAGAAGTCTATAGAATCTCCTGTGGTGTGCTGGAGCGTAACCGGGTTAGGCCATATAAATGTGAGGTGCATTTTGTCTACCTGCTTCGAAGTTCACTATATCTTGAAATTTCTTAAACAGTAATTTCTATCCCTTTTAAAATAATTTTTTTTTTTTTTTGTTAATAAGAATTTCATTGGACGACTCATGGAGAGTCCGAGTTAGTAAAAGTGTAAAACCATCTAATATAGAGGAAGGGTTCCTCTTCATATTAGATTTATCTACTGAAAGTTTTTGTTTAAGACAATCCAAGGAATTTGAGTCACAATCTAAGACATAAATAAATTTTTTTGCTTGCTCTGTTATTGCGTCCGCAACGGCATTCCCAATCCTGGGTACAAAATGGAAACCTAGAAAACTTGAGCATAAACCTATTATCCTGTCAGCTTCATCCAACAGCCTTTTACTACACCAGGATAATTCCGAATTGTGCCCATTAAGACGCAAAAAGAGACTTTCACAATCACCCTCTATGATGAAATGTTCAATACCTTTGTCTTGAGCTCAATAAGCTTCTTGTAGAGTTCTTACAACTTCCTCTTCTTCTGGGTCAGCACTTGTTGACGGTCCTGCTCTGCCTCCTCCAAAGCTCCCTGCATCATCTCTTAATATTAGAGCGGAACTAGATGGAGTCTGGGGTGACTCCCAAGCTGCATCCACATTAATTTTAAACTTCTTGATTTCTAGTGTTGTGCACGGTGTATTGGTTTTATTTTTAGGTATCTTAGGTTTTCTAATTGAAGGCTTCCTAGTCCAAAAGTGGATATGGTTGTTACTCTCAGTGGACCGTTGTTGATGAGTCTTTGAGGTTCTTTGGAAGACTTTGTCACATCGTTCCTTCCAAATAAACCGCATTTTAGTTAGGATTGATATTTCTTAGTTTTTGTTTTGAAACCAAGATTTACTTAGGTTAAGGATGCTTAAAGACTGATCTATTATTTTTTACTTTTTTTTTTAAACCAAGATTTGAGTCAAATTAAAAATGGCCTTTTATTTTTATTTATTTAAAGAAAATTTTGGTGGAATACGAATTTTTATTCACAAAATTGGTTAAAAAGACCAAAATCAACATATCCTGGGTGAAAAAGACATCTAGATTTTGATACTGGTTAAATGGACAAAAATACAAAAATAGCCAGGATGTAAACAGTTTCATCCTACCCATTTTCAAATACTTTTTCTTTTTTTAATTTACATCAGGATGCATCTAGTTTCATCCTTGCTATTTTTTAAGTATAAGTCAGGATGTATCCAGTTTCATCCTTACTATTTTTTTTTTTGTTCATTTCACTCATACTAATTTTTACTCGTCCATTTGAACAATGTTTTAAAAATATTTAGACAAATGACCCATTTTCCGTTTTTATTTTCCTACTATTTCATGAAATTCTTGCTTCGGCCCTCAAGAATGTAAATGTATAAAACCATCAGATTTGCCGTCGATGATAACAAGAAAATAAAATTAAAAAACAATCGTCTTGATGACTAGACGAAACAAGAAACAAATTTCCCCTCCTCTGCTATGGACGAATTTCAAAATCAAGTTATTGATAACATCTCAGACAAACTTTATCACTACTACAGTAACATTTCAAAACCTTCTTTGAATAACGAGTTGAAAATCAATCAAAACACCCGATGATCAATCGGTAAAATTCACCTTTCCGTTCAAAATATCTTTTCCTTCTGTAAACGGTAAATGATATAATAATATGGCGGGTTTGGTTGCAGAATTCACGATTCTTAGGAATTTATAATCCCATGAGTTTGTAAATATCGGGATTCATGCAAATCCCCAGTGTGTTTGGTAACACAGTTAAAATACCTAGGATTTATAGAGTTTCCTTGTTTTAAAGTCCTTGTGTTGTTTGCTATTACCCTCATAATAATAAAATTATGTATATAGAATTTTAGGAATGAAAATGTGGGTCCAAAAGTCCCTTGATAAATTTCGCAGCAGCAAATATTAAGGGGAAGGTGTCGGACTCCAGATGGAGTATTTGTTGGAAAAGTGATTCCCGTAGGAAACTGATTCTAAAAACTTTTGGCAACTAGACATACCAAGGGAAACACAATTCCACCAAATCTTGTAGCTCATAAATCCCACCCTCAAAATTCTACGTCCAAAATCACCATGGAGTTTCTACTGTGACTGAAAGCCCCTCGACTGAATGTCCCTTGGGTTTGTTACAAAAAGGGCAATATGGTAACGAGAAACATTAAATGTACTAGGGAAAACAAACAAAGTGATGAATCAATAATTTCTTCCCTACACCTAGTCTAGTCACCTATTGCTTAGAACATAAGTACTAGTAAGACATCGATTAGAAAGTACAACTAAATATCCAAACAACATTAATCACCACCGCTCACTCTTATATTTTAGTACTTCATAAACAAATATTGAACAAAACTCACCGTTGTCTCTTATGAACAGAACACTAGCTGCCGTATATGGGAATTCACCACCCAGTGGTCCCTTTCTTAAGTTTTACACTTCCATAAGATAATAATAACTCTCCATATCAGTGCACAATATTGTAGGATATTTTGCTCGGCACCGGTGACTTCTAGTAAATATTGTAGGATATATACGTCATGTGAGTGACTAAGCCATTTCTACCATCGGCGAGACTTATCATCCCATCTCTGAACCATCTATAATTGGCAAGCCTTTTTATTGTCCAGCTTTGCAGAATCAACTGTATAGGGAAGCGGGAAATGAGAATCTCTTGCTTGACGTATATACATAGGATTCCCAGTAAGTATTGTGTTTTAAAATGGATTTGGAATTACCAAGGTAAGTCAAATCATGCAACAGGCTTTTCTTAATTCTAGAAGTGCTCGTGATTGAAAAGCCCCAGAAATCTAGTGTTTCAGTTGGATTCTCTCCGACACAAATTTTTGTCTTGTTACGGAAATTTTGGCAAGGGAAATAGTGTCGTCATCACATGATATTTGTTTGCGTTATACTTTTCCTCTTTCAGTGTGTGGTGTTTCTTTGTCAAACATTATTTTTATTTTTTCTCAAGTAACACTAAGCAAGTAGTAAAAAACAAATAATAAGGACGTATACTACATTAGTAGGTAATTAGTAGTACTCAATTAGGCATGCTTTCTCTTTGTCAATTACTACGTCTATATTCTATAGGGCTGTGCTACCCCGCACGACACTGCACAAGAGCTTTATAAGCTAGCAGTTGTCAACCGTTAGATACAAAAGATCTGTTGATTTTGATTATTTTTATAAAGTTACAATTGTCAAGTAATTTTTGGTAGGTCCTCACTTTAATTCATATTCAAGAAGTTCTACTTCTTGTTCATCTTGTTTTTCTGAACCTGCTACATGCTCCATTCAAGACTAATAGACTATGCTTATGCTATTGAATTAGCACCTATGTATCTAATTCTCATTTGAAAGTTAGACCACAAAATCATTCAATGAGAGCCTGATCATCAAAAAGAAATTTATTCGACAACTTAGCCATATTAACGATGCCAATGAAAAAAAAACTAAAAACAAACAATTAAGAGGGATCAAGAAAGGGATTGACAACCCTTTTGCAGACCCAGAGTCGAGAAGTTTTTTTTTCTTTTTGTATCCATCAGTAAAAACCAATTTTAGTTGAATCCACCACTTAATTTGGTGAAAATTAGGAAAGGGGATCAAGAGTAGGTGAAATGCGAACTCACGAACACAAAAAAAAAAAAATGGTCCCCTTCACAGTTAGGCTAATTTTTGTTTCTTTTCAAAATGTATGCTTCCATTAAAAACCCAGCTCAATAACAGAGAGATCGAAGAAGAACAAAAATAGACAAAAATCATTCGTAACAACTACCAAGAACGCACCAAATAATAAGAGAAGAAGGAGCAGAAATGAAAATAAAAGAAAATAAGAAGCTGAAAAGACTGCCATCAAATCTGATAACAAACTCAAGAACGGGAAATAAATTCGGAAATCGGAAAAGGGGTTAACTATGTCAATGAAAACTTCGAAAGAAACAAATAATGATAAGGGCTTGTTTGCAATTAAATGGATTGACAAATAAACATTCGTAATCAATGGCTACAAATAAAGATGTAATCACATCTCACGGTTTATATCCCGCTACCTTATAAAGCTTTCCCGCACTGTCGTGCGGGATAGCACTGGCCTATTCTATATATCCTCTTTATGAGCTGCATTCCACTTTTGTTGTGTGGCGGCTAATCTTTGGTTATTGTTAGATGTATGAGAGCCGTAAGTAAGGTACCATTGCTTCCAGTAAAACCTAGGCCATGGTAGCCTAAGAGGGGTACAAGGCAGAGCTATTGGTAAGTAAGGTACCACTATTTCTAGTAATAGAGTTTTACAAGCCGTAGAAAAGTCGAAGGATCCCAAGTTTTAAAGTTTATGGATAACATTAATGTGAGCACGGAAATCAAGTGTGGTTCGCGTGATCACAAACAATCTTATCATGAATTGAAAACATGCATTAAAGGGCGAGCAAAGTATAGTATGCCTAGGTAGATGATGATTCATGGATTTCAAACCCCGCGAGTTTGTCATGATCTCGTCATCATCCCCAAAGTGATAGATCCGAGACATGAACACGTAAATTCATCATTATGAGTTAGGAGGTGTTCCACCATGAAAATATCTTAGGGATAGTTGGCAGATTTAGGGATTTTAGAAGTAATAATAGGAATCCATATATCCTCCCAAATTTTGATGTTCTTGCCATTACCAATTCTCCAAGAACTATGGTCTTGACTATTGTTGATGCCTTTCCAAATCCAGGAATCTCCATCTTTAGGCTTGGTATCCATATGAGAATATTTACGCCAAGTAAGTATTTTGTATCCATGAGCTGGTATACCAGAGTGAATCTTTGTCTCTCTCCAACCTCCAGCCAATTTTCGCGATCATAGCACTGTTGAAGTGTTCCATATTCATAAACCCCAATCCTAGTAGATCTTTTGGTTTACACACAATAGTCCAGGCTTTTGGATAGTATCATTTTGGGTTATAAAGTTTTTACCCCAGAAGAAATCTCTTTGAAGCTTGTTTAGGTCTTGATAGGTTTGTTTTGGGAGGTTGAAACAGTTCATATGGTAGATACTGAGTGGATGTGACAGAGTTAATGAGAACTTGTCTACCAACATGGTTAAGAGGGTCATTCATTCAACTGACTAGTCTGAGCTTAAGTTTATCAACTCCAGGTTTGAAAAAAAAAAGGACTCCATATCCTTTTTATAAGCTTCATCTAATTATAGGTGGCATGGTGGCTAATTTTTAGTTTTTGTTAGATGCATGAACTGAGTCAGAGCTCGCATTAGACATCAGCAAAATACAAAAATAAACGATATAATATTTGGTTTGGGCTATGAATCACTAAGTCATTTTCAATTCGGAAAATGAGTCATTTGTCCAAATATTTTTAAAACCTGGTTCAAATGGACGAGTAAAAATTAGTATGGGTGAAATGGACAAAAAAAAAATAGCAAGGATGAAACTGGATTCATCCCTGACTTAAACTTAAAAAATAGCAAGGATAGAGCTGGATACATCCCGATGTAAATTAAAAAAAAAGAAAAATATTTGAAAATAGGTAGGATGAAACTGTTTACATCCTGACTATATTTGTATTTTTGTCCATTTAAACAGTATCAAAATCTAGATGTTTTTTTCACCCTGGATTTGTTGATTTTGGTCTTTTTAACCAATTTTGTGTTCTCAAATGCCGTTAATCCAAAAAAAAAAACATGTTAAAGAAAGAATGAAAAATAAACATGATTTAAAAATATATAAATCCCCCATGTCAAGGAAATATCAACAATGATTGAAACCGTAAAATCCTAGTGCCCCACATAAAATTTAAATACTCCCCTACATGGTTCCACCATTGAATTTTTTTGTTGACAAAGATGTTAATCCACATCACAAAAGTTTACACAACAGTATATCCTACTTTATATTCTTAAAATCCTAATCTCCACAGTAAAAAAAAAACCATAAATGCATGAATCTGAATTCTATGTACACAATGGTAATGATAAGATTAAAAGAAATCACCCCCACATTAGATTATGCTAATCTTAAGTACTGAAATAAAAAATCCCTTTAAACTTAATTCCTTCAATTTTGCCAAGAAACATGTGAATAAGAGAGGGGAAAAGTGTTTAAAATTTGAGACATGGGCGTGCTCAGAGGACCTGTCTTTAAAGACTTTATGGGATAGATTAAATCATCAATCTTTTTGTATTTCTTTCTTTTCATCACCTGTTCTCAGCCACTAGCATACAAATGAAACAGACATGAGAATAGCTCTATTTCCTGTTTTGCAAATTTCCAGTACACGTGTTTTATAACTAGCTGGTCAAGGATATGCCCCATGTGGGAGGTAGGACTTGGATTTGTTTGGACCCGAACCACCACATGATGTTGAGCAGCGGTACAGAAGAACTAGAGGTTCTCTTTTTTGTGCCACCACCACCATGACCACATGTTTTCTTCTTTGTGTCAGATACTTTCATTGGTGGAGTTAGTGGTGGTACTGCTTTAGTTCTTTGAGCTTATGATTCCTTTCGCTGGACTTTGTAGTGGCAAAACCTTGCCTAGCGTCTGCTGGTATCTTCACGTGCATTCTTGGCCACCGGGTCCTCTTCTCTTTTATCTTCGGATTCTTCCCTTTGGGGTTTTTATAAGGCTACTTGTCTTTGTTATAGATCCTTCGATACATTTACTTGTCTCTGATATAAGATCCTTGAGCAATGCAAAGACCCGAAGATGTCACGGATCCAAGGCAGTCATTAATATTTTAAAGTAGAAAAATATTAATTTAACTTTTTAATTAGAAAAGTCGAGAAAAAACTAAAACAACTCTTGAAACAAAACTTCATTAAGCATATATCGTATCTTCCAAGCTACATGTGTAAAATATCACGAAAATGAAATTTGTCACGGTCTTATTTTCATCGGACATCAAATCACTAATTTAAATTGGCAGATTGACAAACAACTCGATCCAAACATACATATCAATCAAGAAAGAAGCATGCAAAAAAAAAAGAAAAGCATGGCAGCATACTTGATCACCTTGTAGTCGTAGAGTCGGTAGTCTTCTAACCAATAAGGAATCGAAATGACAATTAAGACTTTACATTTTCTTAATATCAAGCCCAACAACTTCACAAGCTGAATCGACTAATCCATATTGAACAAGATATTAACAATCTCATGAAACGAAACAGAACAAAGACAAAACTAAAACAGGAACATTTAGTAGTACAAGTTAAAATGCATCAAAAGATGTCATCCTAAAACAAACGGCAAAACAGAAACCACATCAGACTGTCTTAAAACAGGGCCTAAACAGGTAACTTAAACACGAAATCACATAAGATGGCCACACCAACTGCTTCTGCTAAATCTTATAAATCCTTCCAAACAATGAAAAAAGACTAAAGGGGTTTTGATACTTGTAGGACTAGGACAAATCTTAGAATCGGTGGGAACGGATTTGATTGAACCTATCAACATCCTAATTTCTAACTTATTTTTTCAAACCCTGTCAGCAAGTGGACCAACTCAGTACTCAGATCAGCACTTAAGATCGTAGTCGCGGTCCAGCTTCGCGATATCTTGCGTGATACCCACACTAACAAAAGTGATTGCTCGATTCGAGTAAGCTTCTCAAAGAATTCGGGATGAAATCCAAGTTAGTTAGCTGGAACGTGATAATGCACCGACTTCCTCCATGGGCATAATCCGAATTGTTGCAACCTTGTTGTTGTGTGAAGCTGAATTCCATTCACGTCAAGACCAATGAGATACAGGAACGAAACTCACATGACAGAGTCGATAACCGATGGTGAATCGTTGCAGTAGTTACTATGTTGAAGGCTCATTAAACGGGATAGTATGGCTGGCTTTTCTTTAAAGAGAACGGTTAAAACTTTAATCGAAAAAGAGAAAACCACATAACAAAGGAAACAAAGAATAGCAGAAGCCACAAGACAGTCGGCAATCTTGATAGGATCGTTACTATCAGCCCTTTTGTGCGGAAAGAAAACCACATGACAAAGGAAAGAAAAACTAGCAAAAGCCACAAGACAGTCGGTAATCTTGATAGTATTGTTACTATCAGCCATTTTGTGCTATTCAGTGACTAGCATTTATTCATCATAAATCCAAATACATCGAAAGACGTCATCTAAAACACACATTAGAAAACATAAACCATACTAAAACCCCATTAAGCTATCTTACCGTACGACCTAAAACATAAATTAAAACACAAAATAACATAACATCGAGAGCAACACCAACCCAAGCTAAACCATCCAGAACCTACAGACCAACTAGTTATTTCCACCCAACAGCTTGTTTCCAATTGCAAAAGAAGCATAAGCATCAATGGTAGCATATGTGATTTGATCAGTGTTGAGGATGTTAACACTCCCAGTTCGAGCGGGTCACAAATTCCGATTTCTAATACGGCCTCCCACAATATGTTGCATCAGCGAAGCCAATCCTGCGCCACCAAATTGCTGGGTACCATAAACCCTGTCTCACGAGTGGACCCAACTCATGACCATACCAGCACTTAAGACCGTAGTCACGATCCAGCTTAGCTATATCCTGCGTGATGCCTACACCAACAAAATTTACTGATCGGTCCAAAAGTAAGCTTTTCAAAGAGTTTGGGATAAAATCCAAGTGGAGTAACTGAATGATGATGCAACGAGTTCCACTACATAACTGAAGTGTTGCAACCTTGCTGGTGGGTGAAGCTGAATTCCATTCGATGTCGAGACCAATAACACGTTTCGAACGAAACTCGTTAAGGACAGAGTCGATGAACAAAGATGAATTTGTTACGGTTGTTACTATGTTGACACCCATTGAACTGGATAGTGTAGTTACTGTTAGCCATTCTCGTGCTGAAGCTGAATGACGGGATTTCAATGGCAAAATTTGAGATTCTTGTTGAAGGGTGTGGTGAAAATGAAGCCTAACAAGATATGGGTATTTATAGGCTAATTGCTCTTCAACTTCACTATTGAAAACTGAGAAGCCAATTAATTCCTCTCTATCTCTTTAGTCAACATTCAACATGGAAGGAAGAATGTTGTTACTACCAAGAGTGAATTTTCTTGGAAATAAACCAAATAATGTTTCATTTCCAATATTCTCCATTGACAATGGCACATTGGAATACGATTTATTGTTAAAATCGAAGTAAAAGTATTCAAAAATTCTAAATGAATCATTAAAGTCCGTAGATCACCAAACCTACCAACTACCAATTGGGAAAGAAGAATCGGCATCCATGAAAGCTTACTCGGCATGGAATGTGTATAGTGTAACCAAAGAAACAAATGCATCAATAGTAGCATTAGCATACTTAATCTGTTCACTTAGGGTTTCCACTTTCTTAATTCCAAACCCCAACTACTTCATGAGCCAAATCGACTAATCCATATTGAACAAGTTGCAGAAAACACTAGCACGACCAAGCTCAACTCAGCGAATGCATGCAATCTTATAATCAGGTCCAAGTAAAGCGATATTCTGATGAATGCCGTTACCAGCAAAATGAATAGACGGATCAGATAGTAATTAGTAATAGATGAATTAAAATGCGAAGTAGAGAAATAACTTGCCTTTCTGTTATTGTAAGTGTTTGAAAATCGCGAACTGTTATATCATCATTTTGTAACCATATGTAGTATATGTTAACTGTAGTCATGATGTTTATGCGAACTTTATGCCTTACAGAATCCCTTTGCTTGACTGGCCTTTAACTACGTATGTGAGTTAAACCATTACGATACAGATTTTTAAGGGTCATATATTGTTTGAGTATTAACTTTGTTTCTTGGAATGCTTAAGGAATTTATCAAACAGAAATGTTTCGCGGACATTCATTTAAACAACAAGAACCGTTCTTGCCATTTGTGTTGAGAAACACTCTTTGTCGAGAGCTTTAAGAAGTCCAAACATCCCAGTAATAAGCATAAAAATTGCGGAGTAAAGATAAACATGGAATGCACTCTCTATATATGATGCTAATGATCACTACTGATAATTAAGATAATAACAATCTCAAAACAAAACAATCAAAGTCAAAACTAAAATAGCAAATTAATTTCATTCATCATATAAGTACAAATACATCAAATGATTTCATCCGAACCACAGAAGAACAAACTGCAAAGCACAAGCCATAATGAAACCTCATCAAACACAAAATAACAGAAGAGAACAGCACCAACACAAACCAACTAGATGTTCTCACCCCTAAATCTTAGTATTTGACACAAGTGGTTTCCACATTCGAAATAAACATAGGCATCAATGGTTGCGTATTTGATTTGTTCAGTACTGAGGATGTTTTTGCTCCAGTCTGAGCGAGCCACATTTACCGGTTTCTCAACAGGATGTTCAAACAATTTATGCATTGTGGAAGCAAATTCAGCACCACCATTTAGATGGGTAGCCCTACCGTAAAACCTGTCAGAAAGTGCACCCAACTCATTACCTGCCCAGCACTTAAGACCGTAGTCACGATCCAACCTCGCGATATCCTGCGTGATGCCAACCCCAACAAAAGTGATTGATCGATCCGAAAGTAAGTTTCTTAAAGAGTTCGGGATGAAATCCAAGTAAAGTAGCTGAATGATTATGCAACGACTTCCATGACATAACTGAAGAGTTGCAACCTTGCTGTCGGGTGAAGCTGAATTCCATTCAATGTCGAGACTCTATAACACGCTTCGAACGAAACTCCCTAAGGACAGAGTCGATAAGCGAAGATGAATTCGTCAAAGTTGTTAGTATGTTGTCACCAAGGTGCTGGACAGTATAGTTCCTGTTAGCCATATTGGGGATGATCAGTGAGTAAGCTTTGAGGCTGGCTGCGGGCATATGAATCCAATGAACTATGAGTATTTATATGCCAAGGCTTAGTATTGCTTCGACTTCACCATTGAAATTTGAGAAGCCAATGAATCCCTCTCTAGTCTCTATCTCTTTAGTCAACATTCAACATAGAATGGAAGTGGTTGTTGCTGCAACCAAGAGTGAATGTTTCATTTCCAATATTCTACATTAATTGTCAGTTTGAATTAGTAATCGTTTGTGCCTTGACTAAGTACATTGAAAGGATATTTATCGTTACAATCGAAGTAAAAGGATTGAAAATTGTAAAACCATCATTAAGTCTCGACCACCGAACCATATACCCAACAACCTGTCACCAATCCAGAAAGAAGAATAGGCATCCATAGAGAAGCTTGTTGCTTGGTTAACATGGAATGTGACAAACACGGAATAAATTGCGACCGAAGCGTAAGAGCTAATGTGGATTGGTTTAGTAATGCATGGTTTATCCCAGAGTCTAATGAAACAATCCCTTACTTGATATACTCCAAACTTGAAATCCTAAAACAGATTTAAAAAAAGAAAAGAAAGCATACTGCATCTGCATGGTACATGCATAACACAAGATCATCTAAAGACATGAAAGTAAAACTAAACTAATAATCAAAGCAACACCTTGCAATGACACATACTACATTTGAATTGAAACATCAATCAAGCAACTTCCATGCCAGCACAAGCTTCCCTTAATTCCTCGACTCGATTCGTTTCGGGTCTAACAGCTCCGTCAGTATCGGGTTCGTTGATTATCGGGAACTTAATTTCTCTTATTGGTGCAGTAATTACTACATCATTTTCTTCTGCATCATTGTCTTCCATATTATGGACACCTTTTTGTTCTTCCACATGAGGTCTTACCTCTTCTTCCATGAACTCATGATGATGACCAGAACATACATTTCCTCCTGCGATTTCTTTGTTCATAACTGGTGCAAATATGTTTGAATCTTCTTCCATTGGTTCAACGGCTACTTTCTGATGGTGCTCGCACTTGATATATTTCATAGTCGGCTTATTTTCTTGATCAGTAGAGTCTCCGGTCACCTCATGGTTGATATTCATAGTTGCCGATGCTACCATCACTTGCAATATTCGAATTAACCCGGCTTTGCTAATATTCCAAAATGTAATATTTGGTAATGGGTTCCATTTAGGCTCATAAGGTGGCATGGACTGGTATTTCCCCGAGACAACAACTCCATACGCTTCTATGGCTTCAACGATGTCAGAAAATGCAAAAATAGTTGGAGACGCCCGTGAATCAATACCATAATTAGTATCCTCCTCACTGTAGTTGGTGTCTAGGAAAGTAAAATGGTTTGGGCTATAAAAGAGTTCTATGTGCTCATTAGGATTAATCCCACCAACAAGAATTCCTTTACTTATCATCTTTGTGATTGCTGACATTCTCACTACTTTGAGTGATCTCTGCCTATTACTTGTTTCCAAATTCAACATGCTGTAAGTAGTCATGAGATGAGACTTGTAATCTGTTATTGCACCTAGTTGAGTAAGAAATGGTTGAGTTATGTTTTCTATCTTGTATTGAGATGTTGCCCAAAAATTGGCATCATCTTCTTCTTGCAATGAGCACTGCATGCCTAACAAAAGCACAAGGAAATGAGGTCAATGCTAAAAAAAAAAAAAATGATACCATGGAGCCTAAATAAAATAAAATAAACAGCAGAAAGATTTTCTTACCTGCTGTAGCTTCTCTTCCTGGTGAATGATCTTCATAATGTCCAAACCTCACCAAAAGCTTCACAAAAGCCTCTAACTCCTTTTGGCAACCATCATCTGAAAACTGGAGTCCATAAAGCAAGCCTGGCATTGCAAATGCAAAGCTTCGGAGCCCAACTCGGATGACTGGGGTATCCTTTGTTAATGGCCATTGCAAATCATCCACCATGCAAATAGTTATCATAATCCTGCTTTGGGTGTGTACGATAACATGGAATGAGAAATCTCCTTGTCTAACAATGCTAACTGTTTGATCGATATCGTGGCCATGACAACCGCCTCCGGACATTGACCATAAGGCAGAGCTTTTAATTCGTAGGACTTTGATGTCGGATCCAAATGGATATTCCATTGTGCTTTCCACCTTTGGTTGTGACTCGTTAGATGATGATTCAGCATCCATTGGTATAAATCTCTACACTGAAAGGAAAGAAAAATATGAGTGTAAGTTACAGTCTTTTTCGAAGGAAGTAGTAAAAAGCATGGAAACTGAAATGTACTGTAAATGCATAGAAACTAATGCTGTTCTTAGATGGTCTCTACATAGAACAACCTTGACAGCATTGTATATATCTACGATCTTGAGATCAAGAATTATACGGATTCTTACCAAAAACAGAAAGCTCGGTGAGAACTAGGCTAGTAGAGCAAGTGAGATCTAGAGAAAGAAAGGTTAGTGCAATGGTTTGAAGAGTACAAGGTGAAAAGTAACTGAATATATAGAGATGATGAGTTGCATTGCAACCGTCGAGGTATAGCATTGTGTTATGCATGCAACGAGTAGACAGTGAGAATTAATGGTGTAATTAGCAAGTGTTAGAAGTTTGTTTCGGAGCCATGACAAATGCCCAAATACATACAAAATCTCATCAGTGAAAAAACAGTTTAATGGAAACGTATATATGGAGTGACAGAGAGACGTCAGAGATAGATAGTCGGCCTTAACTGGTTGTATAAGCGCGGCTAGCATGCAAATAGAGTGGCAGGACGCGTGAGTAGAGAGAGAGATAAAACAAGAAAGGTTCACCTGAATATTCTGGTGCCAATTTTGCAATCTTGTTACTTGCCATCCAAAGACGGGCACGATATCGATCCAAACGACGCGTTGCACACGGCTTCTGCGTAGCGCCAGTAAACCTCTCCCACCATGATTAGCAGGATTATCCGAATGCCAGAGCAATTCGGACACGTTAACGGTTCGAATTTGTCGATAAAAAGTTCTTAATTGGAATTGTTTTAATACCACAGGAAACAAACTGGCTAGGTGTTGTTATTTATTAGCGCATTGCCAGTGGAATAAGAAAGAAATCCAGCCACCACATTAGAATAAGTTTCAGGACAATGCGCGAAACACAGCCAACTATACGTCAATTAAGAATGATTGAGGATGGCAAGAAGTATTTGGTAAGGATTTTCATTGTGTATATTGCAACCTAAAGTTTGTCATAGACAGCAGAAAATTCAGTGCCGGTGGGGGAATACTATTTCACTTTAACAAATGCATTGGGGCCTTTGGGGTTGATTAGTAGGTGCCTTCCAAGAACCTCCCGGTAAATAATAACCGTTTTTCAGTAGATGTTATTTTGGAAGTATTATTAACAAACCTAAACTGGTAACTGGTAAGTTTCTGACAAGAATGTACAAGTTTCATTCCGTCATCGGTTTGACATTTCATTGGATGATGCAGTCTGGAAATGCTGCATGATCGGCAATTGGCATATGCAATTAAGTCCAACAAGAAAATTGGGAGTTTTTTTTTCTCGCATCGTAGGTTCCATTTCAGTCCAATGTGGCATATCTATCTAGCATATCTCTAAAGCTTTTCAAAAACTAATATGAACACAATCCCCATCAGATGGTACTAAAACGTGAGTTGAGAAAATATCTTACTCAA
>JAJJWW010015002.1:0-11203 GCA_023531295.1 Papaver armeniacum | reverse complement strand
CGATGAATCGACAGAGTCGACTGATCAGTCGGAAATGGTGAATCAAGTGGGTCGGTTTAGCCCGGTGAGTCTATTGCATAGTCCGGCTCTTGTCACAGCCTGATCATTGTGCGTCACCACTTTCCAGCCATTCCATAGCACACGGTAGCCAACAACGGCTCCTCCTGGGAAGCAGTTTGAGCTCCCTTTCTTTTCAGCTCCACACCACAGTTCCTTACACAACGGCACCATTAGCTTACAGGCAGGGGCGCAGCCACTGGCCATCATCGCAATGTACGGCATGGCGGTTCCAATGACATTGCCAAATCTCCATTATGTAGTTCAACTCCATCTCTTACACATTAGCCCCGGCTCAAATCACAATGCATTACCATGCCAAGAACCACCAAACATTATGATTCACTTGCAATACTGAACCCCCATAATTCGTACCCCTTCACGCATTCCATTACAACACAGCACAATCATCATCCACTGGCCATCTTTGCATCTCTGCCATACATCACATAAAACGGATAGCCAAGTTAGCACTTCTCGGCTGTTTTCACGGCAACAAACTCCTTCCAAATTTAAGATAAATTGCGCCCAAATCTCGATATCACGTAGCCTTCAAGTGCAGCCTATGTCGATGCCATACAACCCCCTGTCTCTTTTGAGCCGTGAGCCATGGCTTCATTAAAGTCCTTCACGACTTTTGATTATAAACAGCAACACAAGTCTTAAGCGCCATTGAACACTTGCAACATCACCAACACAACCCCCATCCCACTTTGAACCAAGCTAACACCATCTACTACAAGAGCTCGAGGCTTTTAAGCACCAAAGACCACCAACATCTCAGCATCATCCATACCGGCTCACATTGTACTCTTGCAATGTCATCCAACCTACAATTCCATTAGCGGCAAAAACTCCAACCAGGCTCAGTCCCTTGCCAATGCCCGAGCTACAACCCAATACAACCACCGGGCACATAATCTCAAAACCCTTAGTCTATTCCTCCACCAATGCGAAACTCCTTTTGCCCAAAGCTTAACCCAGCCTGAGTTGCTCAAAGCTCAAGCCAACCTAGCACCATTACATTGCACTTCCTCCACCTGGCTCAAGCCAACATCACATTCATCTATTACCTCGGCAACAATGCCACCAACTCCCTCTTATAGCTCCATCTCCACTCGAAATCCTCTTCATCTACTTCAATCCCGGCCAACCCTCACTTCCCAACCAAAGATCAACTCAACCTAGCCATAACTCCACCCGCAAATCATGTAGCTTACCACCACCACCTGCAATGGCTTAGTCACAAAGACCTTCATCCCACTTGAATCCATTGTGTAATCTTCAATCCAACACCGCCTACTCCACAAACCCCTGCAACTCAAAGCCATTTAGCAACAGATTCAACTCCTCCTTTCCTCCATCACAAGCTCAGAAAACATTCACCATAGAAAACCTCAAGTTAATCAAGAACCCATCTGAGATTCACACAGTATCAACCTCAAGACCATCTCCAACTTTTCAACCAAACCCACATTTCACGGACCACCTTACACCTCGGTAACCATGGCGGCACCACAATCTCGGGTCAATCGTCTTGAGCAAAACTTTCTCACTTTAACAGATTCTTCAAATCACACAAACCCCTCTCTGGATTTTCAACTCGTTTGATTTCGAAAAAAAAATGGTTTGCACAACCATGGCCTCCATTTCTTCCACGAACTTCACCATCGAATCACCGCAATCAAACCTAGCTCTCTATCCATCTCGAGACACCACGACCCCATCCATGCTGCTTTGTAACTCCTGAATTACCAACAAAACTCGATCTTATCAGCTCTCTCTTTCTCTACTCCAATTTCTCGATGTTTTTCTCTCAATTTCTCGATTTCCAACTCGCTATGGCTGCAAGCTTAACCTCCATTCCACCGGATCATCGATCTCGCCATGACAACGGCTCTCGGTCGGTTCTCTTCGATCTCGGGTTGAATGAGCCTTCATTAAATCCTCTCTCTCTCGATCGGTTTGGAGTGAAATTAATAATTTGAGAAATAAATTTTCTCAATTTTTGATGTGTAAGAAGGGCCATTAGCTCTAAGCGCCCAGTGGATAAGGGCCACCTCCAGTTTACTTTGGCTGTCGGTTCCGGAGGTAACAAAGCCCCCAATTCTCTTCCGCTCCTGTGGCCGTTTTATTTTGCTCCACATATAGCTCACTGTGAGATGACAATTTAAGCCCTTTGGCTCAATTTGGATAATTTCTTCTTCTTTTCCTCCCGTGCGACTCCATTGCATCTATAAAACTCAAAAGCACGCGTAAAGTACATAATTCACAAGAAAAATAGCAAAGAAAGCGTAACTACTAAATAGTAAAAACGGTGTATTCTACACCTATCAACACATCAAAAACTATGCAAAAAGAAAAAAAAAGGGAAAGAGAATGGATTGTTAGTCCATATGTATGTACACGAGTGAACTAGTCTAGTCCACATAGATGGGGTCTTCCAAGTCAACGGTCTCAACTTACAGTAGAAGATGCTCCGAAAATGGTTTCAATATCGACCATTGACTTTGAAAATGTTCTTGTTTTTTGGGTTTTCAACTTCTACGGCTCCATGGGGAAAGACGGTACGTATCAGAATGGTCACCCATCGAAACGTAGCTTTCACGGAAACAAGTGCAAACGAGTGTTGTACAATAAAACTTTCGACACGGTGTGAAAGACTTGCGCAGAATGCGCTTGTCGTGAAACACTTTCATCCTATGTTTGTACGTTTGGCACTATCATATGCATCGTTTCTCAATTCTTCTAACTCATTGGGTTGAAGTTTTCTACGGGTTCTGGCCTTATCAAGATCAAATTCAACTTCTTCACAGCCCAATATGCACGGTGTTCTAACTCAACAGGTAGATGACATGCTTTTCCGTACACAAATCCGTAAGGAGACATCCCAATGGGAGTCTTGTATGCGATTCTATAGGCCCATAAGCATCGTTTAGCGCAAAGACCAATCTTTCCTAGAAGGATTGGCCAGTCTTCTCAAGGATATGCTTAATTTCCCTATTAGAAACTTCTACTTGGCCCTTTGGTTTGAGGATGGTAAGGTGTTGCGACCTTGTGAGTGATTCCATACTTGCGCACTAGTGATTCAAAGGGTCTATTGCGGAAATGACTACACTCCATCACTGATTATTGCTCTAGGGGTTCCAAAACGGGAGAAAATGTTCTCCTTAAGAAAAGAAAGAACAACTTTATGGTCGTTGGTTTTGGATGCAATGGCCTCTACCCACTTAGAAACATAATCAACGGCAACAAGAATGTATAACTTACCTTCGAGTTAGGAAATGGACCCATGAAATCAATACCCCAAACATCAAACAGCTCGAACAATCAAAATGGGTTGTAAAGGCATCATGTTTCTCCTAGAGATACTTCCTAATTTCGACATCGGTCACAAGCAACACAAAAAGCATGGCAATCCTTAATCAGTGTTGGCCCAGTATAAACCGCTTTGCAAGATCTTTGCAGCCGGTTTTCTTGGCACTAAAGTGGCCTCCACATGCATGGTCATGACGAAGAGATGACGTCCCTTTGTTCGGAAAATGGGAACACACCTCCCTAATGATTTGTTCTTGGCGGTACTTAAACAAATATGGGTCATCCCAAAGGGAAGTGTTTAACTTCAGCCAAGAACTTAGACGTTCTTGTTTAGACCAATGCAAGGGCATTCTACCCGTAGCAAGGTAGTTCACGATATCGGCAAACCATGGCATTTGAGACACAAGCATCAATTGCTCATCGGGGAATGATTCCTAATTAAAGACAAACATTCATCGAAGGTTCGACATTCAACCTGGATAAGTGATCAGCAACAACATTCTCGACCCTTTCTTATCTCGAATTTCGAGGTTAAACTCTTGTAACAAGAGTATCCATCGAATTAGACGAGCCTTAGCATCTTTTTTAGACAAAAAGATATCTCAATGCGGCATGGTCGAGTAAATGATGACCTTAGACCCTATCAAATAAGATCTAAACTTATCTAATGCAAACACAGCAGCTTAAGTAACTCTTTCTCAAGTAGTGGAATAATTCAATTGAGCATCATTAAGTGTTTTACTAGCATAGTAGATCACATAAGGGAGTTTGTCTACTCGTTGGCCCAAAACGGCTCCTACAAAGCATAATGGGCGCATCACACATAATCTCAAATGGTAATGTCCGGTCGGAGGTGGTCGACTGGGCGAGATGTAAGAGCCTTGATTGCTCCCATGCTTCCTTACAAGAATCATCAAGACAAATGCAACATCTTTTGCAAGAAGATTGCCTGAGTCGTGGAATTTTACTAAAGTCTTTGATGAAACGCCGAAAAAGCCGCATGGCCTAGAAATGATCGGATGTCCCTCACGAACGAGGTTGAGGCAAGTGTTGAATGAGATCTACCTTGGCTTTGTCTACTTCTCTATGCCTTTTCCGAGATAATATGCCCTAAAACAATGCCCGAGTTAACCATGAAATGACATTTTCCCAATTCAAGACGAGATTCTTTTCTTTACACCTAATCGGCACACAAGTGAGGTGATGCAAACACTCATCAAAAGAAGAACCAAACACCCGAAAAATCATCCATAAAAATCTCAAGAAACTTATCTACCATGTCGGAAAATATGCTCATCATGCAACGTTGAAAAGTAGCGGGTGCATTGCACAGCCCAAAAGGCATACTGACGATAAGCAAATGTTCCATAAGGACATGTAAATGTGGTCTTTTGTTGGTCTTCGGGTGCTATGTGAATTTGGTTGTAGCCGAATAGCCATCTAAGAAAGCGGTAGTGACTATGTTTTGCTAACCTTTCCGACATTTGGTCAATGAAGGGAAGGGGAAAATGGTCTTTTTGGTTACTGTGTTCGATTTTTTCTATAATCAATACAAACTTGCCACCCGGTGGTCACACGGGTGGGAACAAGTTCATTCATCTCGTTTTGAACTACAAGTAATGCCGGACTTCTTGGGTACTACCAATGGGGCCGACCCAGCTATCGGGGACGGGGTAAATGATACCCGCATCAAGCGGTTTGAGAATCTCACCCTTGATAACATCTCTCATGTTGGGGTTAAGTCTCCTTTGAATTTCCACAGATGGTTTAGTGTTCTCCTCAAGGTTTATGTGATGCATGCAAATTGTGGGACTTATACCCTTAAGATCTGAGATGGTCCAACCTAAGGCTCTTTATGTTCTTGAAGTACTTCTAAGAGTCTACTTTCCCCGCGTTCCGTGTCTAAACATGATGCAATAATCACGGGTAAAGTGTCGAAAGGACCCTAAGAAAGCATACTTCAAGGTATCGGAGTAATGGTTTCAAAATCAAGCTTAGGTGGTGTGTCAAGAGGTGGGGTGATTTGGTATCGAGAGAGTGGAAGTGGTTCCACTTTGCAAGATTCGCCATTTAGCAATATCCATGGGTGGAGACTCTAGCAAAGAGTGGACTTCACTAATGTACTCGGGCGAAGATCTAAGTCAAAATTGTCTAAACATGCTTGTACGGGATCCACGGGTAAGATGTCGGACAATGAGTCTTGAATCGGACTCAATCATGTTAACCTCAAAAAATTCATCATCATCACTCTATGGGTTGTTGGTTC
Organism: Papaver armeniacum; assembly: GCA_023531295.1. Lineage (NCBI taxonomy): Eukaryota > Viridiplantae > Streptophyta > Magnoliopsida > Ranunculales > Papaveraceae > Papaver > Papaver armeniacum. The sequence continues at coordinate 5,562 of JAJJWW010015002.1, read as the reverse complement.
ACACGAAAGACATTCGGTTCTACGAGTCATGTTGCCAAAAGACAAATTCAACACGAAAATTTATGATAGCATTTGACGCTGCCAGAAGGGACGTCCTAAGATAAACGGAATATGATTTTCGGGATTTTGCACGGAGTTGAGTATCTAACACAATGAAGTCCACGGGAAATAAAATTTATCAACCTTAATTAACACATCTTCACGATTCCCGAGGGACTTTCACTTGATCTGTCCGCTAATTGTAGCGTGACGGGGGTGGGTTGCAATTCCCCAAGACCTAACTGCACATACGAGAATATGGCGGTAGATTCACACTAGCTCCTAAGTCCAATAAAGCTTTTCGATTGTATGCTCACCTATAGTACAAGAGATAGTTAGGCTACCTCCGGGTCTTTAAACTTAGGTGGGGTTTTGTTTTGAATAATTGAACTTACTTGCTCGGTGAGAAAGGCACGCTTATGCACATGAAGCTTTCGCTTTTGTGTGCACTGTCCTTCAAAACTTAGCATAGGCGGTATTTGCTGATTGCTTCGAGAAATGGAATGTTTATGTTAACTCTTTTGAACATTTCCAAAATCTCGTTGTATTGGGTGCCCCCTTCTATTGTACCAACCTACGTGGAAATGGGATAACGGGTACATTACTTGGCGGAGGAACATCTATGATAGTAGGACTCTTGGTTTTATCAATGGGCTCGAGATTCTTTCTCTACAAAAGTAGATGTTTTCTGTGGTGTTGTGTGTACTTGGGAGTCGATGTGACTCGCTGAGGTGGTACACCTCATGGTTCTCAACAATTCTACCACTTCTGGAGAGTGGTAGCACATTCGCTTGACTATGTGAAGTTTCATTGTAGGTAGAGGAGCCCACCAAACATTCTTTGGATTTTGTTGGGGTTGACTAGGGAGTTTGCCTTTCTCTCTCTCATTCAGTACAATCCACAGATTTGACCCATTTTAAGTTCTAGAGTTGTGAAGCGTTGGTCTGTAGTTTTCGAAGTTGTGAAAGATTTTGGGTCCAACGCAGGACAGCACGGTCTTCTAAGCTAGTCTTTTTTCTCCCACGGAGGGTACTAAGTATGGGGTTGTACTTGTGGGTTTCTAGGAAATGGTATCCTTGGTTATTATTTGTTGGTCCCCCTTGTCTTTTGGCCCCTTGGACCATGAGAAGTTAGGGCATTCCTCCACCGGGTTGTAGGTTTGAGAATAAGGGTTGTTCTCCCTATGGTACAATGCATTGACTTGCTCGGTTTGGACTTCTTGGAATGCATAGAAGTCGGGACAGATGACTGTCCACTAAGTGGTCAGAACTATGGCATGCGGCCTGGTGGCCATATCAATTTGGTCACGGAGAGTAGGGGCATTAGATTTTACATTCTTTTTCCAACTCAAGCACTTCTATTCTCAGGACCCAAGATGTCATTTTGCATTTCCCTCAAAGTGAGACTCGATTCTATGAACATTTTGTGCGGGTGTCCGTTTCGGTTCTCGGATGGACTCCCACTGCTGAAATTTTTCAAATACTTCGTTAAGAAAGTCCAAGCGTCATCCAGCACTCTTGTCAATAAATGCACCATTGCACATTGACTCGACTGTGGTTCCGGGTTCTAACATCTAGACCCTCATACAAGATTTGGACAAGTCTCCATTTTCAAAACCATGGTGGGGACATTGGAGTAATAATTCATTGAATCGCTCAGTATTTTGCTAGAAGAGTTTCATCTTCTAATTGTACAAAACCATTTTAGACTTTGGCCCGGTGTGTAGGAAATCTTATGGTTGGGGAAAAACTTTTGAAAAACTCTTTTTGTGAGGTCATCCCAGGACTGCAATGGTGGCATGGTTGTAGGGGCGTGAAGCCAAGACTTGGCTTTGTCTTTAGGAGAAAAGGAAACAATCTCAATTTGAGGACTCCTCTGGCATTTGGTTAAGCCTTGATCCCTGCAAATGTCTCAAATTCTCACGTGATGGTAGGGGTTCTTGCATTGACCCCTCAACCGGTGCCCTTGAATGGTGCTTGCTTTCGATTCAAATACAATGACATCAGTGCCAGAATAAATGCAAGAAGAAATTTCAGCACCTAGTTAGGTCACATGTAGTCCTTGAGACTACGGGGTTGGTTAAGTTCCTCACCCATGGTTTCCGTTTCGATGGGCTTGAGGTTTCATGGTTTGGGCTTTGCTGGAAGAACCGGGTATGCTGACGATTTCGTCCGGGCGGATTCTAACTAGTCGATTTGTTTGGTCTCTAAAAGACACAATCATAGCCTAGCTAGCGCATCTAGCATGTTAACATACAATAAACTTCAACACGGAAAAGCAAAAACTCAAAAAATGACCCACCAATACAAGACTCGAGCCCAAAAGATTGGTTATTGATGTTATAAAGCCCAACAGAATAGGTTCTAGCCCAGATGGGTGTGGGCTCAGTTTTTGTGTACAGCCTAGCAGTGTGGCTTATGTGGGCTGAAAGTTTAGAATGCAAAGCCCAGTAAGTGGGCTTCAGCTTATGTAGCCCAGCTGCTCAGTTTAGTTTGGCAAATTAGCGACCCAGGTGATGTTTAAACAGATCTGCAGATCAGTCAAGGTTAGCGGACCGCAAAGATCTAAGTGCAACTCTCAAGACAAATTAGCAAGCTTGTGTATTACCGCAAATGAATCTCAACACACAAGACACAAAAATCACTGAAAAGAAATGACAACTAATTTGTCATACTTAACACAAAGATAAGAAACTTATGATGAATTTCAAGATACCGAAATCACTACACGCCAAAGCCATGACCTAGGATGTTTGTATGGGTCACAAAGACAATAAGGATCAAGTGCTGGCTGGGTTTGCACCTCGATTCTTTCAAGGAGTAAACAAAGAGAGTTAAAAGTCATCAGGTGCACGGAGTTGATGGATGTGCTCTATCGGTGATAACATGTTCAAGTTGTGTGTTTGAAAAACCAAGTAAGTTGCTATCACTAACCTTGCTACTTACACTCATTCAAGCACAAGATCTCACACACAGCCCAGAGGTTGATACAACAGTCAATCCGATAAACAATTTGGCAAATTCAAGCTAAAGTATGCAAGTATTAGATGGCGGATGGCTTAGCAAGCTCGGGTGCACAAATGAGCCAATGGATGGCCAGGCCAATGAGGGGTGACAGCAATCTTAGCAGATGAGAACTAACACAAAGTCTCAAGCAAGGTTAACCATGCATAAGGTAGAGGTGTGGCATCAACTCACTCGATTGATGTCACTCAGAGCTTCACAACTAGCTTAACCAAGTTGTGATCGTCTATTAGAAGTCTGATCAAATTAATTAATGTTTCCCTCAATTAAAATAATATAATGGAAGTCAAGTTCGTTTCCCACGAGGAGCAAGAGATTCTAGTTGTAAATTATCCACGAAAGGGTGTAAAAAGCAAAAAAAATAAACAAAGAAATTAAAAAAGATGAAGTTGAAAGCAATAAGAGAGACAAGATCAAGGAATCATTCTTCGTTGCAAAACAATGAATCAAAGTTATGTTCTTTTCTACTTGTTATTAGTCACAAATTATCACAACCGTAGGAGTAAGCAACTAGATCGGTCACTAAACCCCTAAATCCTCAGATCACCGGATACGGAAGTTCTCGAACTACCGGATTCTATTTACCAAAACCACCTAGTAGTAGATCACTCTAGATGTAATTTAAATAAACACATTAAGATTTATGAACTTATTAGGTCAATATTAGTGTTAGACTCTTGGGATCAAGATCTTTGCTAACGTTGTTTTCATGACACAATTGCTCACGGAATCCCTCCAAGGTCTAGGTGTTTGCTACTTATGTAAAAAGTCAAGAAACGATTTACTTATCTCCTAACTTTCACTAGCTTTAGATCAAATTAACAAATCAATTTAGCATTACTCCAAACAATCTATCAATCAATCATGAATGAATAAACATTCCTATTAGTAAAAATAAAGCGAGAATTATGTGAAAACCCTTCGAAGATAGAATTGAAACAAAACTCAAATCATATGTTAAGAACTAGGAATTTCATCCTCAATCAATAATAAAATTAGCTACTCATGTTTTTGAAATTCACACAAATAATAATTAAAAGGAGAATTTTCAAGAGTTCACACAAATAATTAAAAGAAGAATTTTTAAAAGTATCAAAACACAAGTGTTGTGTGTGTAGAGAGGTGTCTAAAAGATGTAGAAAACTTCTATTTTAAAGGCTTCAATATTCTCCAACTCTTCCAAGGATTAATCCTTTTCCTTTAGCAATTCAACTTCCAAATTCAAGTCTTTCAACTCTTCATCTTCTTTCCAAATTTAACAAATTCTCCATCCACCCTACTCCAAGTCTTCACCCGAAGTCCATAGAAAATTCTGATTTTTTTTGCGCCGAAAACCGGATTGTGGCGGAATCCAGCTTAATAATTCCGCCGCCCTGGTAATTTCTCCGTCCAGTGGAATATTCGACTCAATATTCCGTCGAGTCTAATTAGAATAACGGTCAAACGAGTCAAACTAAAGGTCGCCGTCAATCAATTCGGTCAAGGGAAAGGAATGAGTCAGTAGCGAGTCACCGCTTAGTTAGCTGAATAGTCTTCTTCACTGAGCTTGGATCACTGGATTCCTTGAATGGTGGATCACTTTCTGTTGACTCAGGTAGGCAGGAGTCCTAGGGTCTTGGTCGTTTACGGGATTTCCATGCCACATTCGGAGCCTTTCTTTAGTGTCTTCTCTGGCCCAAGAATCTACACATACATCTAAAGACTCATTCATTCCAACTTCCTGTGAGCTTCAATCAAGTTCTTCCATTCCTCCTCGCAACCATCTCGGAACTCGCACAACCACCGCATCCATTTTGATCATTCCCTTGGGAATTTTATTTACTTCAAATCCATGATCAGAGTTTATCATCATCGGTACTCCTCAATCTCGAACCAACCAACATCAACAATACTCCATCTATCCAAGCTGTTAACTGCTCAAACCCGTCCGTTTATTTTCATAAGGCAAAGAAAGAACGACTAACCTTTCATTCCAATCGATATCGATTCAACGAGAAAACATCACTGTTCCAATTTCTTCCAGGAAATCAACCGATTCCACCATCAAACCCTAACTCAATCTTGAGCAGTTTCCCAAATCTCAATTCAATCGGACCAACCAAAACCATGTGAACTTGTAAACCTCTCTTTAATCCTCACCATTTCTTCGATCGAATCAAGATCCAAAGATAGCGGTCGTTTCTTCTCCAATTAACACCAAACCCTAACCGACCCATCACCACAGAATAACTTCATCGCGTCCGATTTTCTCAACTCGCATGCATTATAAATCCCGTAAATCTCTCAAGTTTCTACGCCTTTTTCGATCTCTATTTCCTCTCGGACAACAAAGAAAGGAAGAACATTTCTTTTTTTTCATTCAAGTGTAGAGATGATCGAGTTGCACCTTACTCGATTTGAGTGTTAGGTATAGGAGTAGGATGGTACCCCAAGGATGTGAGGACCACCCCCCCGGTGCCCATAATAGGATGTCACTTCGATAAGGGCTAGCCGGATGGCG
>JAJJWW010015001.1:0-40618 GCA_023531295.1 Papaver armeniacum | reverse complement strand
ATTCCTATGTCGAGGAACGGTATGCTATTTATTAGACTTCGTACAATGAAGCTGTGACCTTCACCACTTGGAAGGCATTTTTTATGGAAGCCATTACCGTTTATGTTTTCTCTAAGGCATGGTACGGCCTTGCACATCAATTAGAGATTATATTGAGTCACTGTGTGGATAGTAGTGGACTTACAAGAATATATGATGTATGGATCGCATTTGTACTTCCTTAGCTGGTTGGTTTAACCATTGTTCTGCATAGCTGTTTGCAGTCTGGGGATGGACCCAGATTGTTACCTCAGGGTAGGGCTATTTCTCTATACTTTTTAGATAAACAAACAAAAAGTTCATTAGCTACCTACGGTGATGCTGCCTCTTTGTTCGTTCAAATGGGTACCTACCGTGGTCATCATTCGCCATTATTATTGCTTTATCTTCAAAACTCATACAAGCATACGGTAGTAAACCATGTTTTCTACTAGTTGCACAGAGTTTTTGTGTAACAACCAATCGAGGCCCTCAAACTTATAAAACAGCTTAACCACCAAGTATGTCTCCAAGTATATATAAAGGATTATGTTCAGCTACGGTCCTTGTAGTCACCACCTAGATTGCACTACGGTCCTTGTAGTCAACTAGTTGGATTTCGCTACAAATAGGGGATATCTATGGAAGATCCCTCACCATAGTGATAGGTCTTATGAAGAGGTGGGTATCCTGAACTTTTACAAGATAGTCAAATGGTAAATAAAAATTTGACACTGACCATTCAAAAGGTTGATCTTAAGTGTCCCTCAATAAACAAAGTAAGATATTCCAAGCTCTGTTACTGATTCACAAAATCAACATAAAATCAGAATCTAACCATCTAAAAGCTCTATCTTAAAATCATAATTAAACTCAATGTAACAATCAGGTTCACGAGAAATTACTTAGTCTTCTTTTAAACATAGTTCGCTCCTTTTGCATCTTCTTCATCACATATGACTTCTTGCTAGATCATTCTTATGCACATAAATATTATACTTTAACAAGTAGGTTAAAGATTTACTTATTAGAATTCTTCCTACGATATTTTCAACAGAAAAAATAGTGGGAAACATGGCCTATGCTTTTTTTGATGACCTAGATCCTTACCGAGTTTGTTAGAAGGTTGTCAGGGAAAAGATTTAAAGAGCTATAAATCAGGAAATCGAAAGACAAAGGAAGTGTGGAACTGCACTTAATGGATGAAAAGGTAAGAAAATCTCCTATGTTGATGCATAACTCTTGAATTATATAGGGTATTTAATGGTTATGCTCAAATATGTTTATTGAAAATGGCAGAAAACACATCCATGCAAAGGTACCAACGGACACAATAGAAATATTCGAGACCCAGTTGTTAGAAGGGAATGTATACTCCATCGAAAGATTTAATGTATCTTCCTTAAAGGGAAGTTTCAGAATTGTTGACTATAACGTTTTGTGTTTTACATTTTTGCCTAATTTTGAAAAATAGGTTAGTTCAGATTTATCAACAGGAATTGTCAATGACTGGTCCACCAGATTTCGAGATTCAATTCGTTGTAAGATTTTGATGATTTTTCTTTTCTTTTCTTTTCTTTTCTTTTCTTTTTCTTTTTGATGTTTGAGATTATGTTGACAAAAGTAGAGGGGAAACTGAAAGTATGTCAAATTTCTTGCATATGATAGAAGAAACATATAGAAAAAGACAATGAGCTGCAGAAGATGAGCTAGAGCTTTTTCATGTGAAGCAGGATTTTGAGTCATCGAGATCATACATTAGTAGATTAGTCAATAATTAGTTTTTTCTTTTAGGTGAAATTTTGTGGCTGAATTTTCAACAATTAACCAAATGCTATTAAGAACACCGAGTCACTTTAATTTTATAAGGTGTTGTATTCAATGCCATGTAAGTGTTCAAGAAGCATCATTACGAATGACAAGTTATTAAATGGGTAAGCATTTTTGTTTTTGGTTCTTCTGAAGCACTTGCAAACAAACATGACTACAAATGACAAGTTCACAAAAGTGAAGCTACTAGAAAATGGCGGATCAGGCTTTTTGGAACATAAATTTAATCTCATAGACTTTAAAAATGCATCGAAAAAGTGAACGACACTACATTCTATCTTCCTAAGAACCGAACTACCTTTTAATTTTTCATAAGATACATATAATTGACGGTATTGTTACTCGCATTCGGAGATTGAAATCTGTTTCAAGTATTACTATGGTAGCCTTCAATAGTCAAAAAGGGTCCGACGAATTTCAGAAGAAAGAAATATTCAACGAAGATAAAGTAAGTAACTTTGTTTAAAAAGTTATATTAAGCTTAATATCGGGTAATATAGAGGACCACGAGCAATTAACTTCTTCGACGTGTCTGAATTATGAACTAAGACCCCTTAATAAATTGATAATTAATCTTATATTGTTGTTAAAACAATAGAGTTCATATGAAGGTAACTCAACTGAGGGAATGAAGCATCTCAATAGAAAAGGGTATCATAGACGAGCACACAATTACTGTGATTATTTTTTATTGTTACTGGAACATTTGTAAGAGATTTTCGACGTTAGTGGCCTGTTACTAATTAACCACATCACGTGCTGAAATTAGCATTTATTAATTCACCTGATATACAATTACACCTTGCAACAGTTACACTTGCATTAGCTACGACTACTGCATCTAGAGCGTTGTCAATTTGGATATACCAAAGGTCAATGAGTTCAAGAAAAATTATTGGATAAAACATTATTACAATAGGATCATATACACGTACAACGAAAATAGATGAAAAAAACGCGAAAGGAAAACACTAAAAAATTTCTATATTTCAGATTTTATTTTGAAGAAGAAAATACTAAAAAATTAGACGGATAAGCGATTTCATTCCTAGGAAAACAAGTAATACAACAGATATATAGAGAGCGTGATAATAAGAGTTTTTTCCCAAACCATGAATATGAAGAACAAATTTAAGAATTTGGGGAAATATTATTACAAAGATGAACGGAGATTAAAAAGAAAAAAATAAGAACATAGGATGTTGAAATTCAAAGAACATCCACAAAAAAATACAATGTAAATATGGACAAAATTTGAGATCGATAAAGAATAAAAATAGTCAAAGAAGGTCTTATAATATATAAAACCGAAGAGAGAGTATATGGGAATTCAAGTGTAATTCAGAGACATAAAGATTTTGTTTCGGGATAAATGATTAGCAGAAGTCGAATATGATTAAAAGGTTATATCATGCTACATTTTACAATCAACTTTATGGTTGTTTTCATGTGTTTTTTAATTAACATATACTACTACATTCTTGGTCGAACGTAATATATGTACCAACGGAGACCACAATAGGCATGAATATGTACTTATCTAAGACTTTTAATTATTTCTTTGTTGGGAATTATTGATTTGCTCTTTTATAAGGGTTATTTCGTTCTCAATTTTGTTAATGAGTTTCTGCAAAACTTTATATAGAATTATATTACTCATTGAGTTTTTTTGTTTGTTAGTTTCCCATGTCGTATTGTCTTTTAAATATCAAGCCTTTTCACACCTGTCTATTTATGTATGTTGAGGAAATATGGTTTATTGTTAAAACTTAATTCAAAACGAAGTGCTATCATATGCAATGTTAAGTATGTAATAATTTGTTATCTCCTTAAAAAAAAACGACCTAATATTATACAATTTTTTTTTCTTGAAGAATATATATATATATATATATATATATATACCAATCTTTGGGTGATAAGCGCAGAAACAATGTTACATTATTTGTTTTTCTATTTGCATGTATTTCGTGAAATACTTTTTATTCTTATAATGTAGATGTATTTTTGGTATTTGATGAGACAATATTATATTATTTTTTTTTACTATTGACATGTATTTCATGAAATGCACCACATCTAAACGGTCTTATAATATTCATTTTCATGATTGAGAGTATTGTAAATTCACAAAGAGTAGTAAATTAAAAATATCATGTGAAGATAATTAAGGGTCTAAGTTATCACTATTTCGTTATCATTACTACTTACTAAGCTAAACTAACTTATGGTTGCCAACACCCATTTGTTCGTTTGATTTCTCTATTTCGGTATTCAGTAACAATGATTAAGATTTAAACTAATAAGGGATAAATATAGATGAAGGTAAATATTAATTATTTGGATACATTAACTATCATGATAGGTTGAGCCGGGGCCGTAAGGCCCCGGTGATACCTAGTGAATGAAGAAAAAAAAAAGACGATTCACGGAGAATTACAAAAACGTTAATTATCGTGATGGTAATGATATTTCGTAACGTTATCTGTTTACGTTATCTGTTTACATTTTGCAAGTTTTATTTCGGTTTTTTCGTTTTTTTTTCAAATCGGATTGGGCCGTGTTTTAAATTTTATATCCGGTTTGTTAAAATTGATACCCGTTTAATCTAACGGATAGTAGGAAAAACCTAGAATCTAGGGCTAGGATTTAGTCTAAAAACACTTTATATTCAAAGAACCATTGCCCTAATTTTTTTTTTTGTCGGCAAAACAGGGCGAATTTTTTTCTGAATCTAAGCATACTCTGCAAACCCTTCAATTCAATATCAGGTAAAAACTTGTTTTTCTTTCAGCTACATCTAATTAGTTCTCGATCATCTTTGTTGTTTACTTCTTGATTCACGATTATGGAGTCAATATCCGTTTAGATCTTCATTTCTTTTGGTGATCTCCTTTTTTTTTTTTATTCAATCAACTCAAAAAGTTCCAAGCTTAGAAATCTTATTCCATGTTACTATTTGCGATTTAGTGTTTTGAGAATCTATTTCTGTAGATGTGATGTGTTTTTTGATATTTTGTTTAAAGGTATTTAGGTTTTAGGGCTAATTAAACAAAAGGAATTGATTGTTTGATTTGGGGATCTGGTTGAATCTTTACTCTGATATAAATTTGTGATTACTTGTATGAGAAATGTACCCACATGTATTTATTTTCAAAGGCTTCAGTATATCTTCTTATCTTTGTGTTACTTTTGTTCATCTCGGTACTCATATTTGAGCCACATATAATCTTATGACAGTAAAGTATTTGGGGTTCTCACATCTTGTTTGATATATTGAAGTGAAAATACAATCAAAGTCTTATGGATACCCAACATTAGTCAGTGTTCTATAGCCATGTGTTTTGTAATCATGTTTTGTCATGTATGTTTCAGGTAGGTTGAACTAAGCAAAATAAGTTTAGTTGCTAGGAACTGATTATGTTTCGATTGCGGTGGTGTGTAGTCAGTTATGTTTTGCTTTTATGTCCACCAATTGTGGTTTTATAGTTTTAATTGTTGGTTAACCAGAATTGAAACTTGTATTATGTGTATATGCATGCTTAGGCTTAGCTTGACCTCATTTTGCGTAGCTTCAGTTTTTTGTGTACTATTTTGGTCTGAGATAGACATCTTCTTAGATTTTTCTTAGTGCTATATTTTGTTGCAATAGAGAAAATCTTTTGCGTTTATTTAGTTCTTCTCTATGGTCAGAGGAGCCAACTGTAAGAATTATTCAAAATCTTAATATCATTCCTTGTTTCGAGGGATTTCGATTACCACTAATTATGGTCAAGAGAAACAAATACCTAAATTTTGTTCACATATATTTGGTAAGACGTTTTGAAATTTTGGTATACTTTGGGTTAGTATGGAAAGACCAATGAAACACGAAACAATTTGTATTTAAAAGTGACAAAGTATATTTGTATAATTTCGGAGTTTTGAGGGAGGAAAATAAAAATTTATTTATCCGGTGACATCACTAGAATATTTATTGGGAATTGTGCGGTATCTATTGGCTTTAGATGTGTACTAGGTTATTTTCTTTTGAAGGCTATAAATAATAGACCAAGTGCTAAAAGTTCTCTCCTTTTTTGCAACCACTTCCTCCTAGCCATTCAACTCTGTTTTATTATATCCCTTCTCTCTCCTCCTTCATCCTAAAGCTCATTCTAAATCTGAAGATCTTTGTTTTCCCTAAGAGTGCTAGTCTTTTTATCATCTTTCCCTGCTCAAACAAAACAATTCTATTAGGCAAATCATGTATGATTCCATGGAGGTTATGTTCTTAGAAGGCAAAGGAAAAAAATCCAGGTATGTCTTTGGGAGTTTTTATGAAGAAAACAGAAGGAGAGAACAGGGTTTGATCATAGAAGATGATGACATGAAGTATACAAAGAAGATAGACCAGGAGATTGGATATTTCTTTAGTTTTGGGACAACATAAAGGTGAAAATACTAGATATGTTTTTGAAGATTTGGAGAAGGCTAGACATATGTTTGGGAGTCTAATTGAAGAAAAGAGAAATCATGAATGATTTTTTAGAAGATTTGGAGTTATGGATATGAAAGTAAAGAATCAAATCATACGGGATGATGAACAAGAATAGACATAATATATTTCTCCGGTAAGTTGCTGACGTCTCTGTCTGTTTTCCCGGCTCTCTGCTTTGGGGTTCTAATTGATTCTAAAGCCCAATTAGATTTTTTATTAAGTTGATCTCCAAAGGCCCTATTACCCGGGTCCATTTAACCAAATTACAATCTAGGAAATCCGATGGTTGAGAATCCTAATATTCAATCTAGAATTTTAACCTCAGTTGATTGGGGGCCTCCCAATAGAGGACAAAAAAGGTCAGCCAAACCTAATTTGGGTCACCCTTTAGCAAAATTTTTTCTAAATACTTAAACTGCCCCTGAATGATTATTATTAAAACTTAATAAAGTTAATTTAATTAGTGTGGTTAGATTATGTTAGATTAAAATCAGATTTTAGATTTTAGATTTTTTTTTTTTTTTTTTTTTTGTGAGTTGAGAAGAAGAAGAGGAGGTTTTAGAGGAAAACTTGGGGTTTTTAGAAATGAGTAATTCAAGTAGGGGAAATGATGTTGGAGAAGGTTCAAGTAACAAAGAGGATTTTGTTGATGGTAAGATTATCTTAAATTCTCCCATGGATTGGATATATGTCACAACACAGAGAAATAGTCGTCAATGTCGAGGGATGTATACCCCAACGACTCTATAAAGTCGTCAATGTATTAACACCAAAAATGCCGACTCAAACATGCAACTTTTCCAGGTTATGAAAAATCGTCAGGGTAATATGATATACCCCGACGACTCAAACTTGTAACTTTTCCAGGTTATGAAAAATCGTCAGGGTAATATGATATACCCTGACGACTCTTAGCTTGGGTCACAAAGAGTCGTTATTTTGTGTGTCTATACCAAGACGACTCAGAAAATTTTTGGGACAGAGAGGTTGTTTGTTTTTCACTTAGAGTCGTTGACCTTTAAAAAAGGGTCGTCCATAGAGGATCGTCATAGGTTTCTATATTATGTTAACGACTCTAATCTAGGGTAAAAAATATGAAAACCAGAAATATGGTCGTTATCTTGATCATCATATACCCTAACGATTTTTTGTGGTCTCTATATGCATATAAAAAATCGTTAGGGTTTAGGATTGTCGAATTAACGACCCGGGTGAATTTTTTTTTTCTTTTTCTTGGAGTCGTTAATGGAGGAGAAGAGAAGAGTCGAGAGGGTGAGAGGGGAGGGAGTTATCTTTTTGTTTAGAACTAGAAATGAATTGGGGCTTAAGATTAAGGGTTAATAGATTTTTAAGATTTATTTGTAGTGAAGGGTAAAATAGTACTTTCACAACCGGTTTAATACGCCCCTGAAAAATTTTGGGTGCAAATAAAATGTCAAGGCCCCCAATTAATATTTTTGTCCCCTAATCAAATGAGGAATTTTAACCTAAATCGGACGGTTGAAATTCCTAAATAATCGTGTATTTAAAGTCTCGAAATTTTACCCAGTTAGGTTAATTTCTTATTCTGAATGAAGAGATGGGCTGAGTTAAAAAAAGGTTTGGATTTTTAATTTTAGCCCACTATAGAAATTAGGGTAAATATTTTTTCTTCATCTTAAAATTGAACGGTTCAGATTTAAGTTTTCAATAGTGAAATCTTACAAACCTTAATCTAACCACACAAACCATCAGAGAATCTTAAACATGATTTTTCACAAATCTAAAATAACTATGGACAAAATAATCAGAAAAAAATCATAAGATCATCTAGTTGATTGATTTGTGAATTAAACTAGATCACCGCTGCCACGGTGGGGAGGGCCGACCGAAGAAATCGAAACACCAATATGTGTAATGGTGTTATAGGGCTAAAATTGATATGCATTCAATTTATGGTAGTTTAGATAAATTTTCTCCATTTTTTATGCATTTTTTGTGATGGTTTGCATCAATTTATCCCATGTGCTATGTTTCCTTTGTGGTGGTTTGCACCAATATCCCCATGTATTATGCATCCTTTGTGGTGCTTTGCATAATGGCTATGCAATAAATTTTAAAAGTCACTATCGAATTTTTCGTAAAAACACTAAATTTTATATTGTTATTTGTACTCGTTGGGTAGATTTTTAAAATCCTTTCCAATGATATAAAATTTGTAAAATTCTAAGGCACTTGATTTTTAGATATGTTATATTAAAGTTTGGTTGCCAATTATACCCCTGGAAAGATATGATGTACAAGGAGTCATAATAATTAGACTAAAAGGAGGGATATTTTAGGCTTTTCATGTCCCAAAGACTACCACCAAAATCAATCTTTTTTATGAAATTACAATTTTGTGTTAGGTTTCATTTGACAAAAAAGTGGCCATAAAAGGGACTCCCTCCCTACGGGCCTTCCGGTCGGTCGGCCCAACTAAAACAATACCTCAAATTATACCCCTTAAACAACGAAATAAGATTATCAGATAAATATGATCATCAAAAATTGAGTTTAACACGAGTAAATATGAATAAATCGAATCGAAGGAGAAGAGATTACCGATCAAGATTTTAGATCGCGTCGCTTCTTCTTTTTTCTTTTTTTCTTTTAAATGAAAAAAAACGAGATTAAAAATATTAGGTTAATTTTCATATTAAAATTCAACGGTTCAAATTTAAGTTTTCACTATTGAATTTAAATCTTAAATAACCTAATATTGAAAATTAAGATACTAACTTAAATTGAACCGTTCAATTTTAAGATATTAACTTAAATCTGAACCGTTCAATTTTAAGACCCCATGTGTTCTTGTACTGGCAAAGGCTTATCATGATAACAGAGAGCATCTTATTTCTTTGTCCAGTCCTTTTCTCTGATTTTAAAAATTATTCAAAGTTAGTCTTGTCTCGGGGGATTTTGCTTAAACAAGTTACCACTAATTATGGGTTTAGACATAAACTAATCGCAAGTGGAAACGTACGTGTCGACATTGTGTTGGCTATGAAAGCGGTTTACAGAAAAAGGAGGATCATGATTGTGCAAAACCGTGTTCTTCACGATCTCAAAGAAAGATATGAAATATAAATCTTCGGAAAATGTAATAACTTGTTAGTATACATTTACAAAAGAATTCACAAACACACTCCCGGCCAAAAAATGGCCTTGCATCACAATTTCCTGAGGGATAATCATAGTGCGCTGAGTCTGAAACACGTCGTATCAATTTCCTCATCAACCAGAGCAACTCGGTCTAACTCATGAGTGTACCTCTTTGAATTTTCTCCCAGAGCTTCCAACGATGCCAACGTATTTATGTGAGCAACTACTTTGACATCTTCAAGATTTTCCATCGTAGATTTGTTGGAAACCATCTTCAAAAGTGTTGTTTTCAGGTCATAACAATAAAGCACGGATTCAGCATATAAATATATGACTTCTCCTTTCTTTGTAAGTAAAACCGGCTGAAAGTTCCTTTTGCGAGAACCTACTACTACCGCTTCGTAAGCTATATCAAACTCCATATGCCAGGTCTCCTTCGAGTCCCTACTTTCCATCAACGACCAGATTTCCATATGTAGTTTATCCATATATAGACATAGATGCCTTCCAAGTGCTACAAGACCACATCTATCGTTGACCTTACGGTTTGGCAGACAAGGAGGGACGGATGATAGCAACCGAAACTCCTCATTAGCCAAGTCAAAGGTCACAACTGTTCTCCCCGAAATCCAATAAATAGCATCATTTACATAGGCACTCTTCCTCGTTGTATCCAGTCGATAGGGTATTTTACCTATCATTCGCCACCCGCTACCACTGCCAAGTGTGTATACTTGGACATTTCTTGACAACTAGTTGGGGAAGATAAACGTATTCTTAAAATAATATGGATTTATGATTCTCTCAAAACTGTGTAGAGATGATTTGCATTAAGGTATTTATAGATTACAGAGTTTACACGGTATTGGTATGGTACCGAGAAAAGCAAAAGAATAAAGAAGAATAGATAAAAATAGAAAGACTTAACCTTAAACTAAATAATAGGAGGACTAACATATGTTACAACATAAGAATAGGTAAACTAAACTGATATTCAATGACCTGTTCGTGTGTGTAAGTTTGTCGAATAAACTTAATACCCCCTCAAGTTGGAGCGGTAGAGCCGAGCAGAACGCCCAACTTGCTAACTAAGTAAAAATATCCATAAAGTTGATCACTAGATGAAGGTGCTTTGGCGAGATCAACCCATTGAGTAACTTTTCACGAACAAAATAACAATCTATCTCAATGTGTTTAAAGTTCAATTATGAGCAATGTGAATTGCAGCTTGACTATCACAAGAAACGGTGATAGGGAGAGAACATGGAATGTGCATGTCATTGAAAAGATAACATAACCATTGCAATTCAGCTGTTAGATTTGCCAGAGCACGATATTCTGCTTCAGCAGAAGAACGAGCCACAGTTGGTTGTTTCTTGGATTTCCAGGAAATAGGACTATCACCTATTTTGACTAAATAACCAGTAGTGGAACGACGAGTAAGTGGACAACCTTCCCAATCGGAATCAGTGTATCCATGCAAACGCAGGGAACTAGTGGAAGATAAGAAGATTCCATGACCTATAGTACCCTTGAGATAACGCAGGATATGATGAGCTGACATCAAGATGAGATGTGCGAGGCCTGCGCATAAACCGACTCAAATAATTTCTTGAAAAGTTATGCAGGCGAGTGATTGTGAGATACAATAAGCGACCAATAAGTCGTCGAAAACAACTCGGGTCAGGTAACTCCTTACCATCAGTAGGGAGTAGCTTAATATGAGTGTCCATTGGAAAGGAAGACACACGAGCCCCTGTGAGGCCAGAATCCTTAAGGATATCAAGAACATACTTTCGTTGACAAAGGAAAATACCTTTAGAAGAACGAGAAACTTCGATGCCCAAAAAATATTGTAAGCGGCCAAGATCCTTTATGGAAAAAAAAGATGCAAGATTTTTGAGAGAATCGATGAAACTATCGTCTGTGCCGATTATAATAATGTCATCGACATACAGAACAAATATCGAAGTTGTACCTCGATGATATGTGAAAAGAGAGTTATCACAAAGGGATTTACGAAAACCTTGAAGTAAAATCAACAAAGTTTAGCAAACCATTGCTATTTGAGGTTGTTTAAGGCCATATAGAGATTTCTTAAGTTTAAAAACTTGAGACTCACCTTTTGCGTGCCAATCCTGGAGGTATCTTCATGTAGATTTCTTCATCAAGGTCTCCTTGAAGAAATGCATTATTGACATCCAATTGGTGCAAAGACCAGCCTTTGATGGCAGCAACAGATAACAACACACGGACGATTTGAGCTTAGCTCTACCGTGCAAAGGTGTCATAATAATCTATGCCTTCTGTTGTGTATAACCCTTGGCAACGAGTCGAGCTTTGTAGCGTTCGATAGAACCATCAGAGTTGAACTTGATTTTGAAAACCCATTTGCAGCCAATTGTTGTCTTTCCCGGAGGTAAATTCACCATGATCCAGGTGTCGTTTGCTTGTAAAGCTAATATCTCTTTTTCCATAAGCTCGCCATTTTGGGCATTTCATGGCAAGAGAAAGTCTTAGGTTCTTAAACAAGTAAAGCAGTGAAAGAAAAGCCTTATGAGAAGGTTGAAATTTATCAAAAGAAAGATAATGCATCGGGGGATACGCGAAGTGTTTGTGCATTCTGGTGAACAATGAAAGTCTTTCAAATATGCAGGTGGGTTGCGCACACGGCTGGCCTGGATTCTATGACAGGGATAGCAGAATTAGGCGTATGAGGAATGGTTACGGATGAGGGAACCATAGATGCAGTGGATGTTGAATGGTTACAGAGGATGGAACCATAGATTCAGGAGCTAAATTAGCTGGTGAAGTCTGAGATATTGACTCAGGTTGCGGCAGAATCACAGATTGAGTTTGCGACATGGACTCAGATTGGTGTGATATAGGGACAGGAACTGGAGTGAAAGTTGAGCTGAAATCAGTATTAGATATCGCAGGCGAAGGATTTAAAGTATCAGGTAATGTTGATGGATTATCCTGTGAAGGAAGTGGATAAAAAATACGATCATATGAAGCAAACTCAGATTGCTGAGACTGTGCAGGTATTGAAGAGACCTGAGTAGACGGCAGATCATGAAAAGGAAACGTATTTTCATGAAAGACTACATCACGAGAGGTGTAGATGGATTTGGATTGAATGTCATAAATCATATACCCTTTTTGACCATGAGGGTAGCCAACAAAGACGTCTGGCTTGGCTCTTTGATCGAATTTGTGTAGGATTTTGGTGTTTCTGCCAAAACAAAGACATCCAAATACCCTAAGAGAGGAATAGTCTGGAGGTTTATTTAACAAAACCTCATGAGGAGATTCCAGAGCCAAAAACTGAGTCGGGAGTTTGTTTATGAGGTAAGTAGCAGCAGAATACATTCACCCCAAAAACGGATAGGCGGTTTTGAAACCGTAATGATCTCGCTACATTGAGTAGGTGTCGATGTTTTCTTTCAACAACACCGTTTTGTTGCGGTGTATAAACAAAGCGTCGATGAAGGATACCATGTTGATGAAACCACGCATTCATTGGACTTAAATTGAGACCCATTATCAACGGAAAGTCTTAATTGAGAAAAGAATAGGTTGAAAACCCCAGATGAGATTGATGACATTTATGACCAAACGATTGAGAATAAAGTGAAAAAATATTTAAGAAACTTGAGAGTTTTCATTTTTACTTTCATTAAGAAAACCCATTACATCTAGAGTAATCATCACGATAGTGAGAAAATACTTGGCACCGCATGCGATGGAGTCGAAAAAGGACCCCAAATATCGGCATGTACTAGTTGAAAAGCATGAGTAGAAAAAGATGTACTTTTATTATATTTCAAACGAGATTGTTTTGCCCTTGGGCATACATCACATAAGTGTGAAGAAGTAGAACGAATATAAGCAAATTTGCTAGACAAAAACTTAAAACAATCCAAATTTGGATGGCCTAAAGCATCACAATACCATGTATCCACATAGCTTATTTGCATTGAAAGATAAAACAAGTGGTTGAAAACGAAAATGATAGAGACCTCACCAACCACAGTCACTCCATCCAATCTCATTGTGCGTGCGATGGTCTGGAATATACAAGACTCGTGAGAATGAGACACAACAATTTCTTTGTGGAAGTCAATTGGTACCGAGATCAAGTTAAACTTGAAACTGGGAATATGAAAAACATTATGAAGTGTTATAGAAGATGATAACACAACTTTGTCCAATATGTGTCACAGATGTATTAGATCCATCTGGAAGTTGGACTGAAATTAGTTTAGAGACCAATGAATAAGAAGAAAATAGAGAAAGTGAGGAACAAATGTGGTGCGTAGCACCACTATCAACAATCCATATAATATTTGAACATGACAAAATCTTACCTCAAGTTAGCATATGGGGCTCGTCATGGCCTCCATTGGCTTCAAGCGAACAATAGATGAGCATATTGTGCGTAAAATGGAAGGTGCAGCGAAAGTGTAGCAACGATCAACATGTGCGGCAACTACGCAACATGGGTAGCGATTCATGTCATGGAACCGTGGTGCATCCTTGGGGTAGCCTTGAGTTTCCATGTTGATTTGGTATGACATTTACAAACGTTTGTTTCCGGCACCATTGGCACCAACATAGAGTAAAAACGGCCTTGGAGGTCTATGAGAAACATTCAAAGTGGCAGACTCAATAGAAGGCACAAAAGAAGAGTTTATACCTTGTTGTTCCTCCTCCTGCCTTACATGATTGTAGATTTTGGCGGTTGAGGGTATAGGATCCATTAGGAGAATCTGACTTCGCAGGGAAGAGAATCGTTCATGCAAACCCCTGGCAAAAACTCCATTGCTCTATCCTGGTTATGATGATCCACAAAATTTTTACCGCCTAAATACAGGGTTCAATTGGCATAGTATCCGCTAGATTTCGAGATGCGTATAATACATCGCAACATTCGGGTTCTCTTGCTTTAAAGTTGCAATGGATTGCTTGATCGCATAAAGCTTAGATGCATTATGATGGAAAATATGGATTTAATCTCCGAATTGTTCACGAGCGGATGGAAAGTTCATTGTTGTTGATCAATTCTGGATCGCCAACGTTTGAGATCCAACTCCCTACCAAATCGTCACATCGAGTCCAATCAAGATCGAGGATCTGTTGGTTTCTTGATTGTTCCATCTATATAGCCTTGTCTTGCCTTTAGCGCTCAAAGCTTTTGTCATCCCTCGCCCCAAGTGCAATAGTTTTCACTTGTCTCGGAGGGGAGTAAAAATCTGAGAGGTGGGATTATCTCTGGATGTACATAATAGGGACTCAGGTGATAAACCGGTATCCTTATCGGAGATAGTGTGAGACATGGAAGGGTTTGTTTGATCTCCTTCGATTGTCATGGATATGAAGGTTTAGAAAAAAATCTAACCTAGCTCTAGTATACCATAAAATAATATGGATTTATGATTCTCACACAACTGTGTAGAGATGATTTGCATTAAGGTATTTATAGATTACAGAGTTTACACGGTATTGGTATGGTACCAGAAAAGCAAAAGAATAGCAGAAGAATAGATAAGCCGTGAGAATAGAAAGACTTAACCTTCAGAACTAAATAATAGGAGGACTAACATATGTTACAACATAAGAATAGGTAAACTAAACGATATTCAATGACCTGTTCGTGTGTGTAAGTTTGTCGAGAACTGATAAACTTAATAATTCTCTGGTAAGGGGATTACAAATATAGATGGGATCTAAAACTAAATGGTGGATTTGATATGCACAAACCAAACCGTTGCAGGAGCCAACTAAGTGATCAAATAAAGGGTCAGTGTGCATACGAGGATGATAGATCCTCTTCAGGTTTTGGCTGTAAATGTATTTCTCATCTACGTCAATTCTATCACTTAGTTGACCTCCGTTGAAAAGTAAAGCTTTGAACTCGTCGGGATCGTCAATGCGACAAGCAAAAAAGAGACACGGCTCCACCCTAGCAGCTAGTTTGTCGTTGCCCTCGCCGCCATCATGGAGATGGTTAAGCTGGCGAGTGAGGTGCATATTAGCAAAGTTACTTCCGTGGATGGCAGTTACCCATGTCTTACAAACTAATTTGCACTCTAAAACAGATTCGGCTGGAACCCGACAAAGGATATCTTGTACGATATCCGAGGGAAGAGACTCCATAGATGATCCTTGAACTAAAAAAACAAGAACCAAAACGTCAGAAAATCTAGATAGCTTCAGAGAGGAAAAAATAAACTTAGGCAGATTGGTTTTCTACGGTGTTTATATACCACACTGGTGCTAAATGTGTATTGCAGTGTTTTGATCTGATACGTAGTACTCTAGTTGCAAATCACAAAGTGGTTCTGTTTTTGTTACTTGGCTGTGCTTACGCCAGATACGTGCTGAAAGTGTATTTGTTGTTTCATGTCTTACAAACATGTGGAACATATTGGAAACCCATTTGGAGCAGCAATGGGCAGGCACCAAAGCTGACGGTCAGCTGCTGCCTCGTTCAATGTAAATTTTTCAGATTACTCGCATACTGTGCGTTGTATAAATACAGACAGATAGATTGTAAAAGTAGTCTAACAAAGGGATGTAACAGATGTTGTTTGATTAATCTGAACTTCTATTTGTAAAAAAGAAGAAAAAACAAACTTGTGCACGCACGTAATTTCGACAAACAAACAAACTATAAACGCGTCCTTGGTGTGAACTAAAACGAGCGACATATCAAGCAGCAGTCAAACTATGGGAGGGATATGAGTGCCCCCAAGTAAGTAGGGATACCCCGTATAAAGTCCCAAGACCTATAAATAACACTGATATGCGAGCGACAAAAGGGAGTGAGGCTACCACACTTTGTGTTTCTAAAAAAAATAAAAACAAAAAGAAGGAAACCCTTATTCGCTTCCTCTTTCACTCCCCATCCAGCCAGATATAATAAGAAAAATCCCTTCCTTCTCTGGATGACTAACTAAGCTAGCTACCCGTTTTTTAAAGTCAAGGCAGATGAGAGTAGTTATCATTAAGTTGAATAGTGAGCGGGCATACTACTGAACACCGGAGTTTGAAACGTGTCGTATCAATTTCCTCATCTGGATCAACTCGGTCCAACTCATCAATTACATCATCCCATGGAGTACGAACTCTGTGGACGAACCGTGTACCTCTTGGAATTCTCTCCCATAGCTTTCAATGATACGAAGGTATTGAAGTGAGTTGTTACCTCGACAGCTCTAAAACCATCCACAGATGCTTCATTGGAAATCATCTTCAAAAATGCTGTTTTCGAGTCATAAGAGTATAGCACAGATTCAGCATATAAGCATATGATTTCTCCGTTTTCTGTAAGTAAAATAGGCTGCAACTTCCTTCTACGAGTACCTACTACGGCTTCATAATTTATATCAAACTCCATACACCAGGTCTCCTTTGAGTCCCTACTTCTCATCAAGGAACAGATTTCCACACGTAGTCCATCATCCATATAAAGACACAAATGCCTTCCCAAAGCTACAAGTCCACATTCATGTCCATTACAAAGGTTTTCCAAACGAGGGACAGATACCAACCGAAACTCCTCATTAGCCAGATCAAAAGCCACAACTTTCTTGCCCGAGATCCAATAAATAACATCATTTGCATAGGTACCCCTACCCCCGTCCAACATATTAAGTCGATAGGAAAGTGTACCTATGTCTCGCCATCCATAACCGCTGCCAAGTGTGTATACTTCGACGTGACCTTCCTCGTAATCGAAGTAATGGATTCTAACAACCTTATACTCATTGGTTGACCCGACATGCCCAAATCCACATGCTGTAAAATAAAACATGTTAACCTCTTCTTCATCTATACGATCAGAATCATAAGGATCAAGGTCTTCTTTCTTCACAACTAGTTGAGGAAGATAAACATATTCTCTTGTAAGGGGATTACAAATATAGATGGGATCTAGAATTGTATTGTGTAGTTGAAGTGCGCAAACCAAACCATTGCAGGATCCAACGAAGTGCTCAGATAAAAGTTCGTTGTGCATAGGAGGATGATAGATCCTCTTCAGATTTTGATTGTAAATGTATTTCTCATTGATGCAAATCCTATCACTTACTCGTCCTCCATGGAAAAGTAAAGTTGGGTAGTCATCGTTATCGTCAATGCGACAAGCGAAAAATAGGCATGGCTCCACCTTAGCAGCTAGATTATCATTGCCGCTGTTGTCATCATCGTATATACGGTTAAGCTGGCGACTGAGGTGCATATTAGCAAAGTTACTTGCACGAACGACAGTTACCCATTTCTTACAAACTAATTTGCAGTCTAAAACAGATTCAGCTGCAACCCGAGAAAGTATTTCTTGTACGACATCCAAGGGAAGAGACTCCATAAATGATCGTTGATCTAATAACAAATTTCAAAAACGGAAAAGTAAGAAAGTCTAGCTAGTTACAGAAGAAAAACAAAAAAAAACTTTGGTGAATGTGCTCTTCTACGGTGCTAGACCTTGTTAGCTACTTACAGAAGAAAAACAAAAGTCTAACTCCTGACACAGACAAATTTGCTAAACGAAACAGAGGGAGCAGACCTGAGGAGAAACAGGAAGTGCCACTGACACAGAAATTATGAAGTTGGATTTATTTATCTTTTGTTAGTAGAATTCGGAGTTGAGATTGAAGGTAAAGAAACTGAGATTGACATTGAAACAATTGAAGATGCACAATACACAGAATGATTAATCATTGATGAAAACGATCTGGAAATGATCGAGAAACAAAGCTGGTGATCTTTGCATCAGTCTCACATGATTTAAATGAAACTGAACAAAGCTAGTGATATTGCACCAGTCTTATATGTAAAACAATAGACCAAAACCAAAACCAGTTTCACACAAAACAAATAAACAAGCCCATTCATCCTTGTACAGCAGGACATTTGCAAGCTTATAAAAGCACCGTGTGTCGTATCAGCAATGGATGTGAGTTATACATGTAATCAGAAAATATGGAACATCACCATCCAAGTCCACAAGCAAGGAAATAAAATCATATCAGAATGCACAACTACATCAGATCCTGCCTGATGCTATTTATTGGACTCACAAGCACCAAAAAGTAGAAGAAAACTAGCAAGCTCCTAATCTGCCTTGCACTTATTTATGCATATAGACAAACTTATTTCCCTCTAAAATCAGTTTCGACATCTAATACAGCTTGGGTGCATTCAAATGTATCTCTAACGTTTGTTCCATCACTGGGACACCAGTGTCTTAAACATCAGTTGGACACCAGTGTCTTGAACAACACACAATAAACTACAAAGTTCCATCACTTGGACACCAGTGTCCTGATCCTTTCACTTTTTTGTGTAACGTTACACTTTCTTTACAACAATTTCTTTTGGATCCTCTCTGATTTTGAATATGACAGCCATCTCCTCGATGACTGCGATTTCTCCCAATGCTGGTTAGTCAGAAAAAGCTCAGCAGTGGGTTCTTTCTCTTCAAGCGCAAGTCGACTGAATCCTGGTTCGCGTCTGCAGGGTAACGAAATCCAGCGTTTCAGGCTTGCTAATGAAGTAAGTGTGTTGTGATTTCCCCTCAATTCCTTTAACCCAGAATCTCATTAAAATATGACAGTCAATAAAGAAAATCTAACCCTGAAACAATTATTCTAGTTCTAGAATAGAAGGCAAACCCTATAAAATCTCTACTAAAATTAGTTCATTTGTTGACACTTTAACAACTATCATATTAAACTCTAGAGAGCACAACCTAATTGTTTACACTACTGGTTGGCAAAAACTCTGGGTTGGAAAAAACCTCTCAAAAGCGAAACAGCGCACTAAGCAGTGGTACGGCTGCTGTTACATGTGACACGCCGGTCACTATATTTACTCTATTTAATCAAAACAGCACACTGAGGCTAATTCTAATGTATTTATTTTGGGGGCCAACAAGTGATTGGCTGTCAGAAAGCATATCCGTCATCACACTTCCCCTCAGTTGCACCGTTACACCATCAATAGAAGAACCAACACATAGGAGTAGACCACCAAGGCCCCAACACGACAAAATTAGATCCAGAGTTTAGCAAGTGATTATTAGAACCAACAAAACCACACACACCACATTCATGGCATGGCAGCAAGATGTTGAAGTGAATCAGAACAAGGGACGAAAAGAAAAGTGAAGTCAATAACATACTATCTACGAATTTGCTAAAGAGAAGATATAGAAAACGAAGCAGAAGGAGGCAACTCTAGAGGAGAAACAGGAAATGCCATTGACACAGAAATTACAAAATTGGATTATTGTTTTCTTTTGAAGGATTCAGAATTGAGATTGAAGGTAAAGAAACGGCTGAGATTGAAATAGAAACATATAGCTCCCTTTCCACAATAATATCAGAATGCATAACAACATCATCAGTACCTGCCTGAACATGGCTGATTCTGCAAGTGCCTAATCTCCCTTGCAGTTTATTTATATACACAAACTTATTTTCCTCCGAAATCAGGTAGAAATCTAATATAGATTCCATCACTTGGACACCAGTGTCTTAAACATCAGATGGACACCAGTGTCTTAAACAACACATAATAGGCCACAAAGTTCCATCACTTGGACACCAGTGTCTTAAACATCGCAGCGACACCGGTGTCCACTTTTTTGTGAATATTACAACCATCTTTTCTGGAGACAGGCATCTCTTCGATGACCGCGTTTGCTCCCAATGCTGGTTACTCTGGAACCCAGATAAAGCTCAGCAGTGGGTTCTTTCTCTTATAGCACAAGTCCTGAATCCTGGTTCGCGTCTGCAGGGTAACGAAATCCAGCGTTTCAGGCTTGCTAATGATGTAATTGTGTTACGATTTCCCTCAATTCCTTTAACCCAGAATCTCATTAAAATATATGTCTTTGACAATCATCAATCAGTATAAAAAAAACCTTAAGAAAAGTCATTACTCTCTTTCAAAATACACCAGCCAACTATACAGTCAAGACCATGGGGTGGCAGACTATACTAACAAAATATAACTCTAAAAAATGAAAAATGTAAAAGTACACTTGAAATATAACCCATTCTTAAGGGATTTGCCTCCATGTAGTGATATTGGATAAATATAAATTTTGTCACTTTGAAAATCATGGTCAGTTGTTTGAGAAAAATAGGTAACCTTTTGGGTTGTTAACACACCAAAGAATCCGCAAAAAATTACTGACAGAATTAAGTCACCGGCGGGTTCCATAGTAGTTGGGCAACTTGCTCCAAAAAATGGAGTATTCCGGATGTAAATAAAAAGTGAACAAATTTACGAACAAAATTAATGACAGATTACGTCTACAATTCCATAGTAGCTGGGAAACTTGCACCGAAATAGGGTTATTATACTAGATCTAAATCACAAGTGAATAATTATATGTTCCAAAAAAAGTTATATCTTTTTAAAGATTTTAATTCATTAGGTAATTTTTGCAGTTACCATGATTCAAACCCCAATGTTACTCAGTGATGACAGCCAGACATCACAAACAAAAAGAACATTACTGACCGGTTTGCATCAGTCTCTCATGATTGAAATAAAATTGAACAAAGCTGGAGATCTTGCACCAGTCTTATATGTAAAACGATCTCTAATAGATCCATGAAACAATTAAACACAGACCCATTCATCCTTGTACAGCAGGACAATTATTTGCATGCTTGCACAAGCACCGTATCAGCAATGGATGTGAGTTATACATATAATCAGAAAATACGGAGCATCACCAATACTACCAAACCCAAGTCAGCACAAGCAAGGCAATCAAATTATATCAGAATGCACAACAACATCAACAGATCCTTCCTGAGCAGATAGCGTTCAACTCATTGGGACTCGCAAGCACCAATAAGTAGAAGAAAACTAGCAAACGCCTAATCTTCCTTGCAGTTATTTATATTTACTCAAAGAACCATTCAACAACCGTTCATTTATATACACAAACTTATTTCCCTCTGAAATCAGTTTCGACATCTAACAAGACTGGGTTCATTCAAATGTATCTCTAGTGTTTGTTCCATCACTCGGACACCAGTGTCTTAAACATCGGTTGGACACCAGTGTCTTGAACAACCCACGATAAACTACAAAGTTCCATCACTTGGACACCAGTGTCCTGATCCTTTCACTTTTACTTGCGTAATATTACACTTTCTTTACAACAATTTCTTTTGGATCGTCTCTGATGTTGAATATGACAGCCATCTCCTTGATGACTGCGTTTTCTCCCAATGCTGGTTAGTCAGAAAAAGATCAGCAGTGGTTTCTTTCTCTTCAAGCGCAAGTCCACTGAATCCTAGTTCGCGTCTGCGGAGTAACGAAATCTAGCGTCTCAGGCTTGCTAATGAAGTAAGTGTGTTACTATTTTCCCTCAATTCCGTAAACCCAGAATCTCATTAAAATATATGTCTTTGACAATCAATAGAGAAAATCTAACCCTGAAACAATTATTCTAGAATGGAAAGCAAACCCCAATAAAATCATGCATGCTGTCACCTTAACAACTAGTATCAAACATAGTAGTTGATCTCTACCAAGCACAACCCAATTGTTTATATTAGCGTTTGGGAAAAACGATGATTGATCATGAGTACTCTAACAATCATATGAACAGCTTAGTAAAACAGACATAACTCTAACATACAGAACATGTGTATGAATTCCACACAACCATTTTAATTTGTACAATGAAGATAGGCTGGATCATACCTCTTTCAAAAGTAAGGTCTACTGGCCGCGCTATAAAGAGCTGCAAATATTCCCGTCCTTTTGTGTTGTTTCTTATGCTGCAACATCATAAAGCATATGTTTAAGCCTATAGAAAGTTCATGTTACAAAATAATAAAACATTAAGAGTCACCAATCATCTCTAAGCAAAACACCAATTACCAATACCTTGAATATTCAGATACAGGCAGCCAAGTACACAAAAAGATTAAGAAAAGACATAACTCTCTTTCAAGATACACACCATCAAGGAAAAAACTACAAGACCATGGGGTGCCAGACTATACTAACAAAATACAACTCTAAAAAATGAAAAATGTGCCTCCATGTAGTAAGTGATTTTCATCATCATATTGGAGAAATATAAATTGTCACTTTGAAAATCATGGTCAGTTGTTTGAGAAAAACAGGTAAGTTTTTGGGTTGTTAAACACGCCAAAGAATCCGCAAAAATTACTGACAGAATTGAGTCTAGGATGGGTTCCATGGCAAATGGGCAACTTGCTCCGAAAAATGGAGTACTCCGGATGTAAATAAAAAGTGAACATTCACAAAATTAACGACAGATTACGTCTCCAATTCCATAGTAGCTGGGAAACTTGGACCAAAATAGGGTTATTATTCTGGATCTAAATCACAAGTGAATAATTATATGTTCCAAAAAAAAATTAATCTTTAAAAGATTTCAATTCAAGCATACCAGTTACCATGATTCAAAAATCTAAACTGGGAACCTGATATAAAAAATGGAGTACTCCGGATGTAAATAAAAAGTGAAGATTCACAAAATTAATGTCTCCAATTTCATAGCAGCTGGGAAACCCCAATGTTACCATGATTCAAACCCCAATGCTACTCAGTGATGCCAGCCAGACATCACAGACAAAAAGAACATTACTGACCGGTTTTTATATCAGGTTCCCAGTTTTAGCACGAATAAGGAAATATTTCAGATCTAAACCAAAAAGTAAATCAAACACAAAATTGATCTTAACTACCCCTAAACCAATAAGAATACAGCCGAAGAAAGTATAACCCTCAGAAATTACAGACGGCATCTTCACAAGAGAACAAAACAGACATTCAATTTCAAGTACGGCGTCCGCAGTGTCTTACCTGACCGCCAGACAGTGGAACATGAACCTGTCCCTATCCTCGGCCGATTCCTCTTTCGTTCTGATGAAAAACTCAAAGCGGCATGCCTGCCGCCATGGAAATTGTTGAGTTGAAGATAATACACAGGAAAGTGATAAAAGTAAATTTAATATTAATATTATCACAAAGAATATTTTATTAGGGTGGGTGGGTTCAATTTACTACTTCTATTTGTTCCACTTCTCTGAAAGCCAAATATTTTCATGATGGTAACATCTTCACGGCTGCAGACAATGATAATTCAAAGACATGAAATAACATCTTCACAGAGCCGGCCCTCCCCTTAAAGCAAGCAAAGCCTTGCTTGAGGCCACAAAAGGGAGGAGGCCACAATTTGAAAATAGAGTCAAGTAGATTTCAACTCTTCATTGTTTTGCATGAAGGGATGTATGTATGATTGTATGTGGTGGGGTTCTTTTCACTCTTTAATCTAATTGGATAAAATTGTTTCTTAATGTCTGCTCTGGCTATTCATTAGCTGCTCTAGTGCTAGATAGTTACGCACTTACCTTACCGGTCAGTGCTATACAGATGTTCATAGATGTGTGTCAAAAAATATATAGGAATCTCTATGGGAGGTGATTGGTCATACTGGTGGAATTGGTCTAATTTGTCGTGATTTTGCAGGTGCGCATCATGGAACAAAATGCTTCTACTTAACTAATGTGACAAGTCCAGAGCAAGCTGAGAGTAAAGCTCTATGGGAGGCAATGTAGTGGGCATTGGATAAAAATCTGGAGAAAGTCATTTTTGAGCTGGATGCAAAGCTTGTGGTGGATGCTGTCTTGGGAGGTTCTATAAACGTAGACTGGAGAACTCATAATTTGATTTTAGATATAAAGAACTTGTTTAGTTCTCATTCCTTTTCGCAATGCTGCTTTGTGCCTAAAGAGAAAAATAAAGTTGCAGACTCTCGTTCAAAATTAGTTAGAACTCAATGTATTAGTGGTGTTTGGATTATAGCTCCTCCGGTTGAAATCTTGGATCAATTACATAAGGAGGCACATAATGTAACCACAACTTAATCTTCAATGAGATTTTTGCAGTTTCAAAAAAAAAAAAAAATATATATATATTCTTTACGGTTTTAGAAGATAAATATTATCCTCATGCAACTATTTTTGGTTACTTTAGTCAACACAATTATCTTTATAACCAAGTTGAAGAGAAATCACAAAGTACCCTTTTCCAAGAAAATTACCAACCTCTTTCTAGTATCAACAAGTTCAAAGAAATGGCTTCAACTTCGAATAACCAGATCTCTGCAATCACTGGCAAGATGCACAACACTCAGATCCGTAACATCTGTAGAAGGCATATGCGAACAACAG
This sequence comes from Papaver armeniacum, assembly GCA_023531295.1. NCBI lineage: Eukaryota > Viridiplantae > Streptophyta > Magnoliopsida > Ranunculales > Papaveraceae > Papaver > Papaver armeniacum. The sequence goes on along the minus strand of JAJJWW010015001.1, from coordinate 15,931 downwards.
TAGGAAATAAGGAAGCGATTAATAAGGTTATTGATGAATGGCACACAACTTTAATTGGAAAATTTTTTCTAAGGATTCAATTGAAATTGAAGTGGTAAGGAAGGCAGTTATCTCTCTCTGGAATAGATACAGAACTAAATAAGTAAGAGCTATTGATAAGAATCTCTTTCTTTTTAAAATTTACACTGAAGACAGTATGAACTCAGTACTTAATAAAGGGCCCTGGAATGTGGTGAAATGTCATCTTAATCTGAAGAAATATGACCCAAACAGAGTGACAAAAAGACTGGATTTTCACGCACCAAGAATGGAACGTGCAGTTCAAGAATCTCTTGTTTGAGCATCACTCAGTAGAGGTGGTGGAAGAAGTTATCCAAGAACTTGGTACTAAAATCTGGACATATCCTGAGGACTGCAGGCTGAACTATGGAAGCACAATTACTGCAAGAATCAACATTGACCTTTCCAAGCTACTTCACATAGGAGGATGGTGGAACACATCAGCTGGAGATGCTACTAGGATTCGCTTTCACTGGGAAAGACAACCGCACAGTCTCTGTCCAAAATGTTTCACTATTGATCATAATGACGAGAAATGTTTGGATGTTGATGATGACATAATGATAAGGAGATTTACTAATGAGGAATACATTGCTTATCTCTATGTCTTATGGTGTTGAAATTATTGATGATCTAGAGTTGCTTGTTCAAAGAATCAGTGAAGCTGCTCTTAAAATGAAAGAAGGAGAAAGAAAGGAAGAGGAGGAGGCGGTTCGTATAAACAAAAGATCCAGAACTGAGAACGATGAATCACTTGAGGATAACACAGAGAGTAAAGCTGAAAAGATAATCCCCAATATTAAAATGGAAGACATGGAACATGATCTTGTTGAACAAGAAGGAGAAGAAAAAGAGGATTCCCATGAGATGAATGAGGCCTCTGGTGCTCTGGTAATTACTCAACCTCAGTTTATTTACTCTTTTCATGGTCCTTATTTCGAAAAACTCATTAAATTTAGCACTGAAAATTTATTGCTTTGCTGGTCGTTGTCTGTACACAATAGGGTTTTTGACTTGAGTATTAATTTCCATCCTATTTTTTTGAGATTAAACATGAAACTCCTGAGTTGGAATTTTCAAGGCTTCCTTGGTAAAGACACTAGAGATCACCTTGCTTCTCTGAATAATCTTCACTCCCCAGACATAATCTTTCTTGCTGAAACCAAAATTAATGATGACAAAATCTCTCAACTCACTAGATTTCTAGGCTTACCAAATAGATATTATGTTCCTTCCATTGGTCAGGCAGGTGGTATTATTCTTCTGTGGAAAGATGGTTTCAAGCTAGAAATTGTGAAGCATTCTAGTAACATGATTCATGCACTAGTGACAAATGATCCTGCTAAAGGCCAATGGTTATTATCCTGTGTTTATGGCACTCCATATAATTAAGAATGATCAACTCAGTCAGCGGAATTACATTAAGGATCTTAGTACAGAAATCACTACTCCTTGGGTTGTTATTGGGGATCTAAACATTACTATGATTCCATCTGAAAGAAACTCCAACACTAAACCTACCTCACAGGAAGTCTTAGATGCAATTACAGACTCTGATTTAACTGATTTAGGTTTCTCAGGAAATCCTTTTACTTGGACTAGTAGTAGTCATGGTACAGGTAAAACCAAGTCTAGACTTGATAGGGCTCTAGGGAATAGTGAATGGACCTTGTCTTATCTTGATGCTAAACTCTTTCATCTCCCTCAGAAAGGGTCAGATCATTGTCCTATTTTATTGTCTCTCTATTGTGCAACCAATGTTTCAGGCAGAAATTGGAAATTCTTTCAACATTGGATAGAGAATGATACCTGTATGAATCAAATTCTAAATGCATGGAAGTCAAATTCCACAGGCTCTGCTGCTTTCATTTTTTGTGACAAGCTGTCTAATACAAGATATATATTATCTAAGTGGAGTAAGAGTGAGTTTGGGAATATACAAGTAAGAATTAACAGCCTGCAACAAGATCTTACCCATCTTCAAGCCACTGATATTCAGGGTAGTAATACTTCAAAAGTTATGGAGTTGGAAAAAGAGATTGATTCTTTAAATGAATTATAAGCTAGCTCAAACAGGCAAAAATCAAGAGATCATTTTTATAATGATATGGACAGAAATTCAAAATATTTCCATATAAGAGTCAATTATAGAAAAACCATAAATATGATAGATTCTTTGCAAGCACAAGATGGTACTTGGTGTCAAGACAGAACCTTAATTGAAGATCTTCTTGTCACTCATTTTAAGAAGATAAGCACTACTTCTAATCCTCCAGACTGCCAGGCTTTCCTTCAACATATCCCAAATTGTATCTTTGAATAAGACAATGCAGAATTTGTAGCTGTTCCTTTTGTTCAAGAAATTCATGAAGCTTTATCTCTAATGGAACCATGGACATCTCCTGGCCCAAATGTCACTACACCATTTCTAGGATTTTGTCACAGGCTATACCTGTTACTTATTGAATTTGTAACGGTTATAACTGTACTAAATAGGCCGTTATTAATAATTGTGATGGTATTTTGTAACGGTTTTATCTGTGACGAAATGCAGAAACAGTCACATATAAAAAAGCGTTACAATAATTAATAGCCACAATTGACCTAATTTTATGATAGCGACACGTGTCATATTTGTCACATTTATCTTAACGGTTTTAATCACATTTCTCTATTAACCACAATTCGGGATTATGACACGTGTCTTAAAGAGTCACAATTACACCAACGCTTATAATCATTCTTTGAATCCTTGCAACGATTTCTTTGACGACACGTGTCCTTTTTTGTCACGGTTAAAGTAACACATATTTGTGTTGCAATTAATTTGTAACAGTTACTCATAGGACACATGTCGTCCTTTTGTCACGGCCTATGATGACGCGTGTTATTTTTTCTTCACAATTTGTGTCACAGTTATAACCGTGACAATTGTTTCTATTACAACTAAAAAAAAAAAAAGGGTAGCCCAGATCATTTTCATGGACCTGGACTTCCAGTTTACAGGCCTGTAATACAATTAAAACTGAACTTGGAACCCAGGCCTGCAATTTCTTATTTTTCAATCTGCAGTTCATGCATTGCATTCTCAAAGAAGATTCATACATTCATTACGAACACAAGTACAACAAAATCGTTCCAATCGTTATGAAATTTAACCAAAAACAATTAAAATCTAACACTTTGAGCTTCCATAAAGCTTCTCAAAGTAATGCAGCCATTTAATGACGCGTAATCTTGTCCAGCATGTGCCTCGCCATCAAGCCTTTAGTATGTAAACCCAAGCTGAAGAAAAAAATGGTATTCAACAATCAATGACTACAGGGATGACCAATTCAATCATTCAAGAAAGTGAAAACAGATTGTTCCGTAAAATTTTATTAAGAGCAAGAATGGTATGTCATCCTAGTGTTGTCTTGAGCCTTGGGAGAAAGCGAGTTTTGGGCAAATCAAATTACTTGGTACGGAGTTTGGCCACTCGTCATTCTTTGGAGAATAAGAGCAATGCTAGTCACCAACTAGCTAGCACCTAATCTAGGCTCCGCGTAATTTTCATCTAAATGTCAATTTACAGCATATCAAAGTCTTTTTGTTCGGGAAGGCTTACTACTCTTCTCAAACACTCCCAACAATAGATGGTTCACATCAGATTAGTATCACACCGCACTGAAGTAATCTATTGCCTACATTACGAAAAAAACAGAAACTGACCATCTTGTACCATCTAAAGCAGTGATCAAAGTTATGATACAAAGATTCTTACTTGAGCCAAGTAGTTCACAGATTACTCGCTGGCGGTGGAGGGAATCCATATTTCCAAATGATCTACATTATCACTTTGTTTAAAAGAATGCATTCCATTAGTGAGAAATCATAACCATGCCCGAGGCACTCATCATCCATGATATATATTTGTAAAATGCTCATCCCATTGAAATTCCAAATAAATTAGACAGTGCACATACACCATATGGCATTGCTCGAGAATGATGAAGAATAAAATAAAACGGGATGATCGAGAATCAATTATATAAACAAATAATTATATTGGTGAAATCAAAAATAAATCTACACTAGTTTTTAAACTTCTTTACGAAGATGGCTGCGAAATAGCTAGCCAAGAAAATTATTAACATACTCGATCTCTTCCTTGTTACTATATTATGCAGCCATACACCTGACTAATACTGTCGCTGTGAAGGTTATAATTAAGAACATGTTCATCGGGAAATGGTGGAAGTTCATAACCATACTAAGACCTATCAAAGCCTCCTCCAGAATCACCACCTTGTAATCCAAAGTAGAATAGAAAACTGGAATAACAAACATAATCTTGTAATGCAAAAGTATGAATGATTAGCAGATAAAACTTACATCGTGTCAGCCTTCTCCTCTATTATCTTGATAAACGCCTCAACCAAGTCTGAAGACGGACAATTCGTCTCAGTTATCTTGCAATGCTTTTGATTATTATTTCTTTGAATAACTGCAGTGCCTACAAAAAGAAAGTTGGGGTAAAATTAAGTCTACAATGGTGGATCAACGAAAACCAAATGGTGTTGTTTCTCAGTTCAAATATAATCGGTAAGTTTAATCAATTACTTGATATATTACAATTTTGACATTTTTTTTTTGTGCTTTCTTCAGTTCTGGAGTTTAAGAGCTGGAGTTGGTGCTTTTCGAGATGTTATCTTGAGGAACTTCGAGGATTAAAAACAACCAATTTATGTTCCTTTATTTCATGCTACCGTTGCAACTTTTTATGGAATAGGTTCTAAAGCAGACATGGATAAATCTATTGCGCAGAAGTTAAATACATACCAACACAGACCACACTAATTGGAAATAACAACAACAATTAAACAGTGTAATCTTAGTTAAAGTACATAGATGTGTTATCCTGTTGAAATGCTAACCACATAAATCAGAGTTCAAGAGAAGGCCAACCGTATTTAGGGGCACTGCACTAATCCGACAGACACTTGGTAACAAACGGTTGACTTTACTTTCTGAAACCCTTCTTTGTTAGATTATGCCTTCAAATTGTTAAAATCTATAGGTTTTAGTATAATACCAGTACGTTAGTTTAATGAAGCTAACAACAGACGAACGAAAACAACAGGACAGTTGTAAATCCTCCCTATGAAAGCTCGAGCAAGGGAAGGCAAATACGTCAATGATAGACAGGGGAGTTGTAAATCCTCCCTGCCAAGCAAAATAAAAGAAAATACATCTCCTGGCCATTGATAGACAGGACACAAATAACATACTTGCACAGGAGCTAGGCAAAGATATAACCATAAATGTAATTAGAGAAAAATTCTTACTTCTTTGCCAAGTATAGTTAACTGATCCATTTGGACCAACTACTTCACAACCCAAAAAAATTTTAGATGTCTTAATGATACCAGCAGCAGCCACAAGAGAAACAGTAAGTGTTGATTTCCTGCAAAAGATAATAAACCAATTTACTCTCAATAGTAGATGTACTACAAAGAAGTCTATTCTTAGATCTAAAGATTAACATGCTTTACTATAGTATTTACACTGAGAATGAGTAACTAAATGCATTCTATTAACTATCTCCCAATCATGGCAAGAATCAACTTCAAAAGGGGAGAGATTTTGTGTGCCCTACCTTCTGGCAATGACACCAGTGCCTCCAGCAACAACTGCAGTTGTATTTGCCACTAAATTACCATATAGATTTGATGTTATCTGCAAACAGGAAACAATTATTAGTCGACAACTGAAACTAGCAATGCAAGAAGTTGAAGGAACAAAGTAGCATTTCTATCGGCACCTGCGTGTCGACACTTGCAAGAGTGTCGACACAATATCTTCAAACAATACCAGAGGCAAGAAACATGAGGTTCTTATTGTGCATGGTACGGATAGAAGATACATAATCATATATTGACATGCATATGAACTTAATTGCATATACAAATTGGTGTATAGGAGTAGTAAATTAATAAGCCATCACCGTCCCGTTGTATCCCTCTATGACACACTACAGAAACAATTTAAGCATCAGAAAACTCGGAAGATATATATCATTTTACCAAAGCTACCTTACACTGTTTAACTAGTTTTATTTAATTTGCAAGACACGGTACTTCTGAAAGAGGATCTTCATCAGATGCACGTAACCAGTGAAATGAGCTAACCAACATTTTAAATTGCATTACATGATTAAAACAGCTAAGGTAAGAGGGTAACAAATATATTAGAAAATTCCATAAACTCGTAAATCAATGAAAACATACGATTTATATAATTTATTCAGCAATAATTCATGAGTAAATCAAGAATGTTTGTACTGAACAAGGAGATTTATTGTTACTACTATTTGACCAAAATGTTGAGCACCCTATATAGTACACAAACAACACAACTTCTTTCGTAAAACAAATTAAGCAAACAAACGTAAGCAAGTTAAAACCAACAAGTTCCAAGACTAAAGAACCATAGCCTGCAAGATTATCATGCAACCCCAACAAATCAGCCCTACATTTACTGAAGTATAAGTAAAGAATACATTAGGAATTTTTACCCCTTTTCCTGTTCTTTCAGGATTTTTCTCTAACACTTTCAGTGCAATTCTTCTGGTCTTTTGCTCAGGATAGTCTCTTGTTCCCACACCTTAAATGCCTTAACGAACGAGTCCAGACATCAGAAAATTAGACCAATAACCTTCCTACAATCAACAGAAAAACCAAATTTTCAATTGAAAACTAAAACCCATAAAGATAAAACAAAAGAAAACCAAAGAAGTAACTTCCTCAAATCTTACATTTGAAATTAGTTCATCACCACTACCACACCATCATTACAAGAACCCTGAATGGATTTCAATCGTAGTTATTTAAACTTGATCTGGTAGCATAGATTTTGAGAAGAACTAAAAGGATAATCTAATAAATCATATCACCTCAAATTCCTATACCCATTACTTCAGATTTTGATGAAAAAATGAGCGAAAAAAATAATAAGAGTAAGAAATTGGAGGTTTCTTAGAGACTCTTCAAATCTCTTCGGATCTGAACAAGTTAGGCTTCAAACTTCAGAAATCACTCTTTACATACATGCCCAACAGAAGATTCAAGGCTATCCTTTCTTCAACTTCCTGTTTCAATCAACCAAAATAAATAATCAGATTATTACATCAAGATCCATTGAAACCCAAAAGACTATCCTCATTCTGAACTTCTCAGATCTGAAAAATAAAAAGAACTATGAGAAAAATAGCTACAAACCCATTTATTAAATCTGGTAGTTCTTTGTACCACTAGGTCCACGAACAGGATAACCATCACCGGCTACAAATAATAAAACTTCAGTGACCATCTACAAAAAGATTTAAACACAAAAAATAAGGGTTTTTAAAACAAAGCTACCAAGGAAAACAGAACCCACTTCTTATTATTTGAATTTGTTAATAACTTTTCTTCCCCATCTCTCTTGTTCTTATTCTTCAAGAGTAAAGCGAAATCGAGGAAATAAAACAAGAAAACATAGATTGGATTTGTTGTTGATTTTGTAAGCTGAAGATTAGGTTATAATTCGTCTATTTCAAATCGTTATGAGGTTTTCAAGAAATAACTCATAAGAACTGCTATTGAATCGTGATAAGGTGTGGCTGATTATGATGAGCAAGAGATTGAATAATTTGATTTGAGTTAGGGTTAGGGTTAGGGAGAAAGAAGAGCACTAAGAACCGAAAAGAGGCGGAGAGAAAGAAAAAACTAGGTTTAGATTTGCGTTTCTCTCTCATCTTCGCTTTTATGGTGTATATCCCACACCCACCCTTCACTATGTTACAGTATAGGTAAGCTGGACGACTATTTCCTTAGACGTGAATCTAAATTGATACCCAAAGATCGGATGGTTACTTTCTTGCCATGTAAAAAATAAAATTCATTTAACAGTTATCCATGTTTTAAATAATGGTGGTTCGTTTTTATAATTAACGCTCAAATAATTTGACACCATAAAAAAGAAAAAAATACTCCCTACGTCCTAAAATTTTTATCCTTTATTCTATTTTCCTTGTCTGAAATATTGGCCACTTTCGGTTTATAGTCATATTTTTTAGCTAAATTTTCAAATATACCTTCAATTTTGTACAATTATAATATACCTTCAATTTTGTATAATTATAAAATTATTTTAAATATAATCAATCTAAAATATTAAATATTATCTTTCTCAATAGGAAACAAATGTATTAAATATAATATGAAACAAATCTACTAAATCATTTCCATAAAGATTTTTATTTTTATTTTCTATTTAAACATTTATATGAATAATTAAATTAATAAATATGTATTTTTCTTACATACTCCATAATCGATATAAAAAATCTTAATTTCGATAATAACATAAAATTTAATCGGGGTAATTTTGTATACTCCTCCGGTCTCCTTAATATATTGACTTAGTCAAAGCAGACTAATAATTTAGGACGGAGGAAGTACAAAATTTACAAACTCGGATGGACTGAAGACGGAATATATCAGAATGAAACATCACAGGTTCAAAGATTCCTAGAGTTAGACCTGAGTTTCTCGTTCGGATGAACTGAAGATGAAATATATCAGAATTAAACATCACAGGTTCAGAGATTACTAGAGTTAGACCAAAGTTTCTCGTTCGGATGAACTGAAGACGAAATATATCAGAATTCAACATCACAGGTTCAAAGATTACTAGAGTTAGACCCGAATTTCTCGTTCAGATGAATTGGAGACGAAATATATCAGAATTTTACATCACAAGTTCAAAAATTACTAGAGTTAGACTTGAGTTTCTCGTTCGGATGAACTGGAGACTAAATATATCAAAATTGAACATCACAGGTTCAAAGATTACAAGAGTTAGACCTGAGTTTCTCGTTCGGATGAACTGAAGACGAAATATATCAGAATTAAACATCACAGGTTCAAAGATTCCTAGAGTTAGACATGAGTTTCTCGTTCGGATGAACTGAAGACGGAATATATCATAATTAAACATCACAGGTTCAAAGATTCCTGGAGTTAGACCTGAGTTTCTCGTTCGGATGAACAGAAGACGGAATATATCAGAATTAAACATCACAGGTTCAAAGATTACTAGAGTTAGAAAGGAGTTCCTCGTTAGGATGAACTGAAGATGAAATATATCATAATGAAACATCACAGGTTCAAAGATTCCTAGAGTTAGACTTGAGTTTCTCGTTCGGATGAACTGAAGATGAAATATATCGTAATTAAACATCACAGTTCGAGTAGATTACTAGAGTTAGACCGAAGTTTCTCGTTCGGATGAACTGAAGACGAAATATATCAGAATTCAACATCACAGGTTCAAAGATTATTAGAGTTATACCCGAGTTTCGCGTTCGGATGAATTGGAGACGAAATATATCATAATTGAACATCACAGGTTCAAAGATTACTGGAGTTAGACCTGAGTTTCTCGTTTGGTTGAACTGAAAACAAAATATATTAGAATTGAACATTACGAACTTCAAAGATTACTAGAGTTAGACCTGAGTTTCTCGTTCGGATGAACTGAAGACGAAATATATCAGAATATAACATCACAAGTTCAGAAATTACTAGAGTTAGACCAGAGTTTCTCGTTTGTATGCATACCAGGCTCCGAGATAGAAAACCTAGCCATGAGTTGACTACTCTAATCGAAACTTTGTAAGAACAGACGAATCCATCCATTTAAAGGTAAGATTCCTTCTAATATTCTACTGAAACCTTAAAGAAAACCTTATTTGCATATTGTATGCAAACCAGGCTCCGTGATCTAAACCTCACCGCGAGTTGACTACTCTAAGTTAGAAACTTGGTAAGAACGACGAATCCATCCATTTCGGGTATGAAACCTTAAACAAACCCTATTTTTGCATATTGCATGCAAACCGAGCTCAAGATCGAAACACAGGCTCTGCGAGTTATTTCTACGCTAAGTCGAAACTTAGTAAGAACGACAAATCCATCCATTTACAGGTAAGATTTCTTTGAGATATTCTACGAAACCTTAAAAAAAACCCTATTTCTGCATATTGTATGCGTACCAAGATCCGAGATCGAAACCCGACCGCGAGTTGACTACATTAAGTCAGAAATTCGGTAAGAACAACGAATCCATCCATTTACAGGTAAGATTCCTTCGAGATATTCTACGAAACCTTAAAAAAACCCTATTTATGCATATTGTATGCGTACAAGGATCCGAGATCGAAACACAGTAGCGAGTTGACTACTATTAGTCGAAATTCGGTAAGAATCGACGAATTCATACATTTACGGAGTAAGATTGCTTCGAGATATTCTACGAAACCTTAAATAAACCCTATTTATGCATATATGTATGCATACAGACTCGAGATCGAAACACGGCCGAGTTGACTACTCTAATTCGAAATTCGGTAAACAGCGAATCCATCCATTTGAGTAAGATTTCTTTTAGATATTCTACGAAACCTTAAACAAACCCTATTTCTGCATAAATGTATGCATACCAGGCTCTTAAATCGAAACCTGGCCGCGAGTTGACTACTCTAAGTCAGAAACTTGGTAAGAACGAAGAAACCATCCAGGTTCGAAGATTACTAAAGTTAAACCTGAGTTTCTCATTCGGGTGAACTAAAGAAGAAATATATCAGATTCGAAAACATCCCAGGTTAAGATTACTAAAGTTAGAACCGAGTTTCTCGTTTGGATGAACTGGAGAAGAAATATATCATAATTAAACATCACATTTTCGAAGATTAATAGAGTTAGACCTGAGTTTCTCATTCAGATGAACCAGAGAAGAAATATATAAGATTTGAACATCCCATGTTCGAAGATTACCAAAGTTAGACCTGAGTTTCTCGTTCGGATGAACTGGAGAAGAAATATATCAGAATTCAATATCCCAAGTTCGAAGAATATAAGAGTTAGACCTGAGTTTCTCGTTCGGATGAATTGGAGAAGAAATATATCAAAATTAAAAATCCAATGTTCTAAGATTACCAGAGTTAGACCCGAGTTTCTCGTTCGGATAAACTGGATAAGAAATATATAAGAATTAAACATCCCAGGTTTGAAGATTACCAGAGTTAGACCTGAGTTTCTCGTTCGGATGAACTGGAGAAGAAATATATAAGAATTAAACATCTCAGGTTCAAAGATTACAACAATTAGACCTGAGTTTCTCGTTCGGACGAACTGAAGAAGAAATATATCAGAACTAAACATCCAATGTTCTAAGATTAGAATAGTTAGACCTGAGATTCTCGTTTGGATGAACTGGAGAAGAAATATATCAGAATTAAAATATCCCAAGTTCGAAGAATACCAGAGTTAGACCTGAGATTCTTGTTCGAATGAACTAGAAAAGAAATATATCAAAATTAAACATCCTAGGTTCGAAGATTACCAGAGTTAGACCCGAGTTTCTCGCTCGGATGAACTGGAGAAGAAATATATCATAATTCAACATCTCATGTTCGAAGATTATCAGAGTTAGACCTGAGTTTCTCGTTCGGATGAACTGGAGAAGAAATATATCAAAATTGAACATCCCAGGTTCAAAGATTACCACAATTAGACCTGAGTTTCTCGTTCGGATGAACTGGAGAAGAAATATATTAGAATTGAACACCCCAGGTTTGAAGGTTCGAGAGTTAGACCTGAGTTTCTCGTTCGGATGAACTGGAGAAGAAATACATCAGACTTGAACATCCCAGGTTCGAAGATTACTAGAGTTAGACATGAGTTTCTCGTTCGGATGAACTGGAGAAGAAATATTTCAGAATTAAACATCCCAAGTTCGAAGATTACCAGAGTTAGACCCGAGTTTTTTGTTCGGATGATCTGGAGAATAAATATATCAGATTTGAACATCCCATGTTCGAAGATTACTAGAGTTATACATGATTTTCTCGTTCGGATGAACTGGAGAAGAAATATATTAGAATTAAACATCCCAGGTTCGAAGATTACCAGAGTTAGACCCGAGTTTCTCGTTCTAGACAAGAAATATATTAGGATTGAACATCCCAGGTTCGAAGATTACTAGAGTTAGACCTGAGCTTCTCGTTCGGATCAATAGACAGTGAAAATGTCCATACTACCCTTATTGGAAACTAGTGCAATAAATATTATGAAAAATGTGAAAATAACCAGACTACCCTTATCAAAAATAAGTAAAGTAAATATTACAGACTGTGATAACGACCATATTACCCTTACTGGAAATTAGTGCAATAAATATTACGGAGACAGTGAAAATGACCAGACTACCCTTATCGAAAATAAGTAGAGTAAATATTACAGATTGTGGAAATGACCATATTACCCCTACTGGAAATAAGTGCAATAAATATCACGAAGACTGTGAAAATGACTATTTTACCCCTTGCCAGAAAGTTAGTGAATTGTCCAGTTCGCCACTTATATGAAAATTTTGGTAAAATGACCATTTTCCCCGTGGACTAAAATTTCTACCTAGATGATTCTAAAATGACAATTTCGAACTATTACCGGTAAATAATGTGGATATATTAACAAAATATACAAAATTTACATGAAATTTAAAAGATTGTCCAAAACTCTAACAAAATTTACATTAAATGGACGTTGCGCAACATATTGACAAAATCATATTTCAAGTTTTTTGTTAACTTATTTAGCTACTCATAGCTATGAAGTTAATCATCATCATAATAATAATAATAATAAATAAAGAAGATGAAAATTTAAACAAACTCTATTAGCCTATTAGGCTCTTTCCAAAAGCTCCAGGTAGTAGTTGTCGGGGAAAATTTTCCTAAAAAAGCAGAAGACTTTGCCTTTTATATTTTCCTTGTTTTAAATAGTAGGTCAAATCCACCAGGCCCATCAAACCTGTGTGTGAAAATAGCCCAGTAGAAAAAGCTGCCCAAAAATAATTGCCGGAAAACTGGTATCTCAGGTAACCAGAAATTATGTCGTCGTACACTTGTAACCGGAGTCAAACTAACAGCCAACCATCAAAGTTGATGGATGACTAACGGTCAAGGGAGTCAGCTAAATCTGGGGTTTAACTGGCATAGTCCTAGACCACTTGCACAAGCCCAAGCTTTGTTGCGCCATAGTGGCGCATTACTGCTTCACAGCCAGCCATGATTGCGCTTCATTTAAGCATACATCTAACTGAGAATAACTCATTCATCCCTTCTTGAAAACCTCTTCAGTTCCTATTATCTCTTCATCACCTCAAGACCATCTCCACTTCCCTGTTGCTCAACCATTGCAGTTCATATACTCCCTCCATAACTTCAAACCTATCTCACCTTCAAGCCAACAACAGTACACACCTGCAACAGCCACCAACTACATATCAGCTTATAAGTCTAGCTTAAGATATATCACTTCAGGTGTGTATAATTAGCTTCTCCTCGAACCTACATACACATCACAAAGGCACTCAAATATCTAAAAAGACATACATGCATAATTATGTTACGCAAATTCAGAACCTCTAAGAGCTATATCCTGTAGAGGATACAAGCAAAAGTATGCCATATCAATTTAACGAGTAACCAACTGTTCAAACATGTTCTAGCAAGATCACAACAACCAACATATAAAAAGGAAATGAGCAATTTAGAGTTCCATTGTAAAAGGCAATGAGCCATCAATAGCCATAGTTAGATGACGAAGATACTTGTCAAAAGAGAAGAAAGAAAGCATATCTGTAAACACGGCAGGTTTAGAAAAGAAAAATGGTCCCAAGTTTCTTTTCAACATGGATATTCCTCAAACTAGGTCAGAAAACTTGAAAATACAGACATCTAAACCACCTTAACCACTTAAAAATGCTTGAAGCTAAAACCAAGGAATAACTTTGTGGAAACAGTAGTGAACATGATAATTCTATAACATTAAAACTATGGGTTTTCTTTTCTCTCTGACCTTCTATTTGTGTTGTTCCAGAAAAGGGCTTTTAAAATGAAGAATCATAATATCTCTTTAAGCAAGCACCAGCACCCGCAGTATCAATCCAGCAAACGGACATAACATGAAACTTGTTAAGAGTTTGTTGAAGCTTGCATCCATTCCACAAGTCTGCAACTAATCAGATAACCATACTTGTCAAGCAGAAATAACAGAGTTGGACCTCAACATTCTTCATAAGAATCCATTATAAATCGATGTGGAATCTCTCCGTAATCTGATTCTTGTCCACTCTAAAAAATTTGTATGCTAAGAAATCCCTGTACCCCAATTAGCCTCATCATAACATCAAATAGTATGCATAATAACCAAAAAATGAGAAAGCTTTAAAGAGCACCCCAAACTGACCTCCATTATGAAGGAACTGGGAGTGCGTAGTCTGTGAAAGCAATGCTCTCTCAAACAGTGGGACATATGCCATGACCTGCTGAAGGAGAGTCATTAGTCCATGACCTCTAGCTGAAGTCGTCATCACTTCTTCATGAAGGTTATGGAATATCTCCAACACAAACCTAAATAGAAATAAAAGATACTCATCAGCAGGCTTTCATCCGAAGACAACTTCGGAAACATTTCACTACAGCAAATCGTGCAACACCACATACTACAACTGTCATTTGATTAACACCATGTAACCCTCATAAACCAAGGCTCCCTCATTCAAAATTGCAACACTGCATAAATTTGCAATCAAATTAACAACCCCAAATCGATTTAACTCCGATTTCATTAATGACTCAACATATAAACACCATCATTTCGTACAAAATCACAGATAAAACTCAAAACTCCCATCAAATTACATAAATTTATCAAGACAAATCAAACCTATGTTTCAAGCAACAAATTTTCATAATTAAGTCTAAGAAGCAAATAAACAGAACAAATAGGGTTTCCGTTTTAAATCAGATGCACACAATATCAAACAGGGCAATATCAACTTCTTGTTGAAAGGCAATTTTTTTGATCTAATGAAAAAATCGATTTAATATAAGCCTTAACAACCACGACCCAGTTCTAAAATCAATCGAAACTACTTGGATCTACATACTTTTCCCCTAATTTTTAACCTAACTTAATATAAGACAACGATTGAACAAGGATAAAGAGAGAATAAAGAATCATTTACCTAATCTAAGATGAAGAGAAGAGGCAACGAGTTATATCATCACCATAATCAATCAAGTTAACCCTCATCTTCATCATCGATCCATTGCACCAAATCGACCTGAAAACAAGTGGTGATATTGATCCAGTTTAATTCATCGTTTTTCTAATGGCATTAAAAGCGATCTGAATAGATCGAGATGAAGACTGGTCCTTACGAAGGAGTGTTAATTTTTTTTTTCTTTTTTTTTTTTTCTGAAGCATGAAGGAGTGTTAATGGCGGAGAAGAAGAGAAGAATGGTGTTCGTGAAATGTGCAAATGCAAAATAGGTAGAAGTGATATTTTTTGACCAAGTCTTTGCCAGTTTTTGCAAGGGTGTGGTCCAGGTGGACTAATAGAAAAATAATATGGTGTTTTATTATGTTCTTTAGATAAAGATTTTTTTTTTAATTATTTTTAGAAATTTAAAAGAACTGTTATTTGTGTATTTGTTGTTATGATTGTGATAAAAGAAATCATAATAGTTGTAAAATTTGGGTTTGTTTTTGGTGTTGAAGAAAATTGGGTGGAAATACTAATTAGATGCTAATTGTTGTTCTCAATTTTTTTTGCCAACAAATATTATTGTTACTTTACAAAATTCCGAATTACTGTCACAATTTATAAAAATTCCAACGGTTATACTTGTTACAAGATGTGTCACAGGTGTATCTGTGAGTGAACAAAAATCTGTGACAATCCACACTGTGATAAAATCCTGGTTTTGGTGTAGTGT
>JAJJWW010014999.1:0-25493 GCA_023531295.1 Papaver armeniacum | reverse complement strand
TGATTGATTCACCCATTTACAAACAAATGGAGGTATCACTACCAAACAAATTGTGACATCCTGCTAAACAAGTAAAATACTATGTACGACCCGAGTCTAATTATCAGCTAAACCTACAAAGTACAGCGAGATATTCTTAAAACGCAATACATTATGCTTTGCAAGCATCCACGATTGCATATACAAATCTTCTTAATCACCTTCAACAAACACAAAAACCATGAACCCTAAAATCACACAATCACATATAAAATCTAAAAAGATATACATGTTCCTGCACTTTACCATCGGGAGATTTGCATCATTCAAATTCCAAAACCAATAGTTTCTAACCTCAAATTTGTAAAATTATTAAACCCCCAAATGTTGAAAAACAATGATTAGAGAAAAACCGATAAGTGAAATACTAGCCCCTTGAAATACGATGACCAACGATTTGCATTTCAAGATTGTGAATCGAGTGTCAAAACTTCTACTTGAGAGATCGATTCAACTTAAATTTAGGGTTACATCAGTGATTCACGAGAAAAATTGGCCGATTCTTGTTGTTGGCCATGAAGTACTGCTGCATTCGTCTCGATATTCAGAACCTCAAATACGAGTGAGTAAAATGGACGAGAGAGGAAGGAAATGGGTGGAGAATTTCTTGGGCTTTGATTGTTCTCATTTATGTTTATTCTCTTTTAATTTTTTGCACAATTAAAAAAAAAACTGAAAACTTAATTTCGTTGATTTTAGTTTTGTTTTTACGATTTTCGGTAATTAAAATGAAGAGTTATAATGAGAAAAAAATGTTGGAGAAAAAATCGAGAATCGTTGGGAGGATGTGGTGGCTCTTGAATGTGAGGATAGTAGTAGAACTCATGATAGTAATAGACGCTAATAGTAGTAATGGAGGGTAACAATGTAACTTGGCGTTTTTAAGTTGGGGATGAGGTGATTATCCATAACCCTCCCAAGCTGCTGTATGCAGATACCAATTATTGCAAGCGATTTTGTGGCGTTACAAAGTTTCCAAGCGTCGATCTGGCGTTGCCTAAAAATGCATTAAGGTTAGAGAAATTAGAACGTTACTGAAATCCTTGATTTACGGTGTAGTGACAATAAACCATGGTCTATGTTTCGCCAAGGTCCTTCTATCGTAACTTCTCACGATGCTGTAATTAGGATGGTGATGCCCCATTAAGAAAATCTGGATTTGTGGCTTCTTGCCGTATGTTTGGCTCCGAACCAAATATCTTGGTCGTTTGGAGAAAAGCGATTTCTGATCTCCATATCTTCCATAGAGTCTGAATATATAGGGTCTTAGCTATTGTTGCCAGCGAAGGTTGGTTAGGACTTTTTAATTACTAAAGGATTTATTCCTACTTTCTCAGATTTGCCCCTACTTTGGGTTGTGACAGAGATCGGTTTTTCTTCGCTAGCACTCTGATCGAGTTATGAGCAATGGCCAGAATGAAGAGTTTTGAAGTCGATTTTCATTTTTGAGAGAGACTTTGTCAGCTATATATGGTGTATGTTTGTACTGCTGATCAAATAGCTTATGTGTTTACAAAAGGGTTACATGGTCCCATATTTGCTTTTCTGAAGTCCAAGCTTATAAATGGACACAATGTCTATTATCTTTCTTAAGGAGGGTTATATTTTTATTTCATTTGTTTTTTGTTACTAAAAATGAATTAGAAGATGGAGCCACACTTGTTTTAGAAGAAGCACAATATTATCATATGTATCGATCATGTCAAATCAAAAGTTCAGTATTATACTCAGTATCAAATGAACAACATAGAGAGTGACTTGTCTAATTAAGCGGTTCCACATTACTGCTATACTTATACTTGATGCATAACACACACACACACATATATATATATATATGTGTGTGTGTGTGAACATCTAACTATTTAAGGTTTTATTGGAATTTATGGAACATGAAAATTACCAAAAGTAAAATTATAAAAAAAAGAGGCAATTCTTTAAATAAGATAAAATCCATAGGAGATAGTGTTATGCCCCAGATATGTAGAGTTACAAAGTTTTTACTATTTTGTTCTCTTTTGCCTTTGACAGTCTTTTCCTTTTATGGTGGGTGTATTTGTAGGCTGCATTCTGTGGTAAATCACTAGCGCGATGAACAAATCTCCAAGCGATGGAAACATCATCAAGCCGGCGTTATAATGATGACCCGAGCGATATAATTACCATCAGTATTGGAGTCTTTATAAGCAGCGGTAGAGGCGACTTACACTTGATCGAGTTATGTTCATATCACTTTATTATGGTGCGAAAGTGGATAATACCACATTCTACCTAAACTTTGTATGTAGGATCTGGCCTTAAGATAAATAAAAATATTGGTTTTTCTGGATCCGGTAACATTTGGATTAGTGCGCCCAAAAGATAACTAGAATCCGAACTAGAGATTACAAGGCTATGACTACGAAGATTAAAGCCCAACAAGTTTGGGACTCTTGGATTTTGGAAACAGTTTTGCGCACCCTCCTTTTTCGAAGGGGACCATGATTTTATTAGACGAGACATTTGGAAGTAAATTGAAACACCCCTTATCCAAATATTTATATTAATACCAAAATTACCCTTTTAATTAAGTTAGTGAAATGATTAGTTAGTGCAATGATTAGCTAAGTGATTATGTTTATATCAGAACCTACTTCATCTCCTAGAGTATTCGTTAATCTTCACAACGATCCGGATATGAGTTATTTATTGGACAGTGATTGCATTCTTCCTCAAACTCAATCTTACGATCAAAATGATTGTTTTTACGATCCACGATCGGAGGATGATGTTTTGGGTACTCAGGGGTAAACTTCAAATTTAGTTAATGTTGCTTGATTTGCCCAAACTTTGGAAAAAATGAAAAAAATTTAAATAAATTTCGGCTATGTCAACAAAATTAGAGCTATAATTTAGAAGCAGTGTCAAACTCACTTACGGGTGTAGTTAGCCTAGTGTATCTTGAGACACGAGGTAGCGATTTCTCTTTTACTTAAGTTTTTTTCAAAACCATTCGAGTTTCCGAGATGGAGTAACCGACTTTTAAGGCTAGGGTTTACAAAGTAATATTCGGTTGAGAAAAAAAATTGCAATTCAACTAGAACTCTTAAGTTGGCTTGCATAGAAAGTTCGATTAGGCAAAAAAAAATTATTTCTGACAAACTCTAGAGTTAACCATACAAAGAGGGCAGTAAAAGCAGAAATAAAACTTAGAACAAATCGGCTCGGCCCTCTTTACCGGTTCTCTAATCCTCTGTGGCGAGTTTTCATTGATTTAGTCACAGTTGGATCATGTTTTCAATCAATATTATTTTCTAGATCTAAGTTTACATGTTTGTTGTTCTTAGTTTAATTATTAGGTGCTGGGTTTTTACTGGATATTGGGATGGATTGTGATCTTTTTCAACAAAGAAAACAACACATAAATCAAATCTTCGGTACTTGAACCTATGAACAAGATAAATAAACAACATATTTTCTTTCAGCATCATCCCCTTGGCTGATTTACGGTTTAGGGGTTTCTCTATGGTGGTGTTGTGCAGTTTTATTTGGTTTATTCTAGGATTACGTGATGCGTGTTCTTGGGTTTAGATATCAGTGATCGTGTCATCGGTTCTTTTTAGTTTTAGGTTATCTAGTTTTTATCTATCTCTGTAATGGCTATCTTATTTTTTGGTCACTATACATTCGATGCTACAAGTTTGTTGCTGATTTTCTCGACAATGTTACTTTCAGAGCGTTTAATCCGTGACTCCTTCATTCTTGTGAAGAATATAACATAACATCAACTTATTAGCATCTCAAGATCATCACTACCAAGTTCATCGACTTCAAAATTGTTACTAAGACTCATAGCGTGCAAGACTCCCGATGCCGATCCAGATTGAGTTTACATCTCGATCGACATCAAAAGACTTCCTTCCGAAAACCCGCAGTCACTCAAGATATTGTTACTCAAGACTATGTTATGCATAGATTTAGGTGTTAGATATTGTTACTTTGAAAACTTAGTTCATGTAAGCTAGACTTATACATGTTCGGAATCATGGGGTTGGATTTGATCCAACCAGCGCTGCGATACGTAAGTCAAACAAATTAGTTTTGTTTCAAAACTAATTTTTAATGATACCATTTGGTCCTTTGGAATTCTAGAGCGGTTTTAAGTGCAGCAAAAAATTACGATGAATTGATTAAAATTGGTGGAATACTTTAAAATACGATAAGTGTGTGTATTGATCTTTGAAAAATCATGTAACGTTCGATTTTGAAAATCATTTCTGTCTTTTATGTAATGTTCGGGTTTTTTCCTCTTTATGAAAAAAACCATACGAAGGAGTTAGGTTAATAAAGATTTTGCGACTCAAGAGTTCGGTTAGTGATGAGTGCCAAATAGTGCATATTTATACACCTTTTTATTGGCATTTTACTCATCTGTTGTGCTCAATGCATCAAATATTATCCCGGATTACTGCGTTTTTCTTTGTTTTCAAAGAATAAAATATTTGTATTAATTAATTTTGTGTTTTTTTTAGGTAATAAATAAATCTCGGAGGCAGAAGCCCAAAGCGAAGAAGTGGTCGGGCATCTAT
This sequence comes from Papaver armeniacum, assembly GCA_023531295.1. Classification (NCBI taxonomy): domain Eukaryota; kingdom Viridiplantae; phylum Streptophyta; class Magnoliopsida; order Ranunculales; family Papaveraceae; genus Papaver; species Papaver armeniacum. Next base: position 20,886 of record JAJJWW010014999.1, on the reverse strand, counting down.
GGGATATGCATCGCGAATGGAGTTCACAGCTTGACAAGGAAGACATGGGCTAGAGCCCATGACCCGGATCAGACACGCTCATCCAGTAGACGTTAAGATCTTCACTCTCCACATCTAGCTCGCTCGGCCCGTCCCATCGAACTTCGCTACACTCGCTCAACTGACATAATCACCAGCTTATATCTGAGCCGTTCGAGGATCTCTCCACGCATCCGATCTTTCATTTGCACCTCCTCATCAAATCTTGATGCACAAGCTTCAGCCTGACATAGCCCACATATAAACTCCCTTCACCCAAAACCTAATTCATTTCTCTTACTCCCTCACCCAAACTCTTCATGAGCTCTCTGCTCTCCCCATCTCCTCTCCCGACCAACCCTCTGTGAGCCCACCCAGCCGCCCATCTCCATCTCGAAACGGACACCATCCCCATCATCACCGGCTACACGCTCCATCATCCTAGCATCAACCTTCTCCATCCATAAGCTACCACCAACCTATAAGCTAGGATTGAGACGATTAAACTAGGGTTTTCACCAAACCCCATGCATGGTCAATTCGAAGTGCGAGCCGTACAAACGAGGAGAACACGATTGATTAATAGATTTTGTGTCTTTCATTTAATTTGTTTAAAAATTCAGGGTTTTGTATTTTGGGAAATTCTTGCATGTATAAATAGAGGAAAGAAAGCTTGTGTTGGGTTCTGCACTGAGCTATGCCCCGAGCAAATTAGGTTAAATTTGTAGTTATTTTGTATCTTAATCATGTTAAATAAATTGGCTAGGGTTGAGATGGAAACCCATAATCTTTTGCTGGTTTGCTCATGTTTTGATATCGTTCTTGTTGTGCTTTATTGTGTAGGGTATATATAATCATAACACTTTTGCATTTTACTTTCACAAAGTATGCCATGTATGCTTTGTAGTCGGGTTATTTCTATGTAAAATGTGTGCAATTTATGCTTCATTGAATGCTATTAATCCTCGGAGCTTAGTTGTGCCACGAGAAGACAATTAGTGCTGAATACCCTAATTGGATTAGGTATCCATTTTTAGGATGAGTTTGATCACGCAGTAATGAAGATTTGATGGTTATTACTATAGCCAAGACAAACTAATACTAGGAATTAGTTAATTGCCTTAGTTGATAATGGCTGTCATAGACTGGATGAATAAACCCAGCCTTGCCATTACAGGGGCCCAGAGAACTTTATCAACCATTGAGGCGGTTGCATTTTGAGACTAGGTGGTGGATTCGACACTCTAGTGCTTTATAATATAGTCATTCCCTGTAATTCACTGTCACAATATCATATGACCGTATCGGCACAAAACATCTACGTGTTATTTGCACTTGTTGGTTCAGTTGAAGAAGCCTTGATCACATAAGCATCCCATTTCCTGTGGATCGACAGGTACTGCCGCTCTCAGTAGGCCAGTTGCACTTGCGGTTATCATATCAGGCTAAAACATAAACACACTTTTTAAAGGCCTACCAAGTTTTGGCGTTCTTGGGGGCTTTGGCGTGTGCCCAATGATTGTTGGCTTGTCTTTTGCGAGATTCACTCACCACAGTACATATTCATATTGTATTAATTACGTTTTAGTGTAACTGCTTGATGTTGCTTTCTCTGTAATTTGTAACTGTTTTAACCTTTGCATCATAACTGCTGGTAGAGGAGAACTCATTGTACACTGTTATTTTTCCTTTTGTAGTATCATAGTGTTATCGACTTATCTCATTTGCATACGCATCATTACCACGTCTTAGAGTAACTTAGTTGTGTATTCATTGTTTTAGCTTAAGCGTGGCATCTTTACATCACCATCGGCCCCTGTGATTAGCTCAAACACACTCCATTGTGGCTATTCTTTTGTGAATCTCAATCGCTACGGGTTGTAACTCAGGAGAGCAATTTGAAGCATCTATCATGTTGTAGAGTAGTCATGATAATTTTTGTTCTAAAGCGTGCACATCTCTTTGTCATTGCTTTAAACTTTGCAAGTCCCGAGCACTAAAGCTTCTTCATTGAGATTATAGATTTTGCAACACATCTTCAAAAGCCTTGGCGCTAGACAAGGAAAGTGCGAGCATGAGATTCGGTCTTGTATTCCCTGTGACATTGCTACTCGATGCTATAACCTACATTTTCTTTGAGCCCTGATACTGACTCGACCCCTGGCTGTGAACGAGCGATAACTGTTAAACAGCTGCTTGGCCAACTGCATGTTTAACACGTCAATCTGGTATAACCTCCTTAGTATCTAAATACGCCTGTCTTTGTGGTTAACTCGAGCATAACCCATCTAAGCATCTCGGTATTAAATTGCATGAGTCCTTGATATCCGAGCTACACATTTGTTAGCCGAACCCGCTGTATAATAAATAGATCATCTTGTGCATATGTATGAAGTGTTGCACGCTCTTGCATGTGCATCGCTGATCCTCATAACCACATATCTGTGTATGACACTTGAGAATTGAGGGCAGCTAGGACAACCAACTTAGCAAAGCCAAAAGTTGAAGTCAATCGAATTAGTTGGACATCAACTTAGGCGAGTGATGTCACATACCCAAATTTCTCGTGCATTTGTGCATCCGTGAAGCCTAGCCGACATCCGTCACGAGCATACTGTGTGCGGGCATTGTGTAGTTGCCGATTGCCGCATCTGACAGTTTCATACTTACATTGTGCTAACTGTGATGAGTGTATGAGTGTTATACCCCCGTTGTTGATACCTTGGGCTGTGTATCTCGTTGTTTTTGTGCATCTCGTGCTTCAATTGTGCTGTGTACAAGCCGTGAGAGCATGCCAAACTAGGTCGAGCCGAGTTGCAAAAAGTGCCTTGCTCGTGCAAACCAAGATCGCATCAATTTCATGAAGTTTGTGTTCCCCGTGTTGTGTCCTCTTCGTGTTTTTGAGCACATAAATTCCGTGCTTAAGCCGTTCTGATGCAACTCTCGCACTGCAAACAATCGGGTCGCGAATTGCCAAACCAAATGTCAATCGGGGCTCATCTCGTCAATAACTCGTTTCGAAACACAACCAGCATTCCCACAAAACCAAACAACCCAATCGTGCAATAGACTAAACCCCCATCCAATTTGGCCGTGAACTGCCAAGCCCAACCTCAACACACACAGTTGCAAACAACCGAGCCCACATCTGTTGGGCCGTGCACCCAATCGAACTCGAGGCCTCTTGTGCCTTTCCACCGGCGTGCACCCGGGCTGTTACATACCTCGGGCTCCGCTTCGCACCAAACTCAAGCCCACTTAACTTAGCCTTCATAGTTGGGTCAGTGTAAAGATCGAAGCCCACAAGCCAAGTTTTTACACAACCACTTGGCTTAAACCAAACTAAGCCCGGGGCAGCTACACCGGGGTACATTCCCAACAAACCAAAGCCCAAACAAACCAAATGAAACCCAACAAACCAAATGAAACCCAATAAACCAAATTAAGTCTATTACAACTGGGCTTTGAGTTCAATTTGAGTGCTAAATCATGTCAGGATTTCGGTCCTAACCTGGGGATACTAACAAATCAATTAGAGCTTGCTTACTGGGCACGCTTCACCCAGTATGAACTCCCCACATACCATAGTGATTTTAGGAATTTTATGAGCCTTCTCCGGCCCCGACCTCACATACCCTAATCATTATGATCACATACATCATCCACCACATGGTTGAAAATGAACACTTTTCTCATACCAGGTCATCACTTTTAGATCAATTAGAAGCTCGATTATCTCATTTAGAAAGGCAATCTGTCAAATCTAATTCCTCTAGGCAATATGAAATTTATGCATGTACCTTATGTGGTAACTTAGACCACCTTGCTGAGAACTGTTATATTTTGCATAATTTTAGACGGTCTAGGGAAAACCATGATAATCCAATGTACGAAGTGTCTAGAAGTGACTATGCTGGCAACTATTGGGACCATAATCAACCCGCACACATGCATCATTCACCACAAAGTGGGGAAATGAAAACTTTTATACTCCCCCAACTCCTAGTTTGCAATCAACAATGGAAACACTCATGGAGCAAAATGCTAGGATTGAAATGAATGCAATGCATGACCATCCAATAGCAACATGTTTGAATTTTCCTTCTCTAGTGAACCTCATGCACAACCATACAATGAATATCCATATGAGGAATGCATACCCACTAGTGAAGACTCTCCTTCAATAGACCAACTCACTATGATTCTTCAAAGGAACCTGATTGAGTTACAAAATGATAGAATTGAAAATAGTGTTTCTAGTCTTACTCATACTGAATATGAACCTAATCTATAGGTAGATGAGTACACTAAAAATACTACAATTTTGAATGGAGAGATGAATTTTGCTATGATGATGATGATGAATATGAAGAGCATGCGTATTTTGAAAATGTAGTAGAATCTTTAGGTTCGTAGACATCAAGTGTCTTTTCGTGAACCCTATGAATGATGCTTCTTGATATTCATGCATGTGATGTTGATGTGAATCTGTCTAATTGTCCCGTGAAGATGAGCATGCTTTACCACCTGTTTGTGACCTAGAATAGCTGGATTGTCTCTGTTAACACAGATGATTCAATGCATGTGCCTGATTCCATGCCTAGGTTACAAAGATGATATCTCTCCTAGTTATTTTGAGCATGAGAATAATGATGAATTTGACATGGAAATCGATGAATTGTCCTGTGAAAATGAACATGATTTACCCTCTTCTGACTTTAGGAAAGTGTGTGATGGTACAAATGATTTTATACATGAAAATAACTTAGATGTACCTAACCTCTCTCCTGAGTCACAAATTGATACTCCTCCACCAAACCTAGGTGTAGTTTGTCACAAAATTGCAAAACCAACTTTTCTCGAAAATGCCTAACTTAGGCCTAGAACTTTGTGCTTCCCAAGTCCTCTTGGACTATTTTGCATCAAAGTATAACACTCTTAAGGAGCCACGGTTGGAATGTGTATGTCACTGTTATTAGCAAACCTTCGTTTTGAGTTAGACCTTTTTGCTTGATGTACCTTTAATTTTGCAAGATTTTGTGCTCCCAAACACACCCGTTCATAAGTTTAGGTTTGGGGAAGCTCATTCACATACACAGGTCTTACTTGCACTCTCATATTATATTTGTGTAAAAACATTAATGTGTGTACATATTTTCTTTTTGGGTTGATCCTCAACTCTTTAGATTGTTAGTGTATGGTGAATTTTCATTGTATATATCCAATAGGACTTGTTAAATTTTTCTTTCTTGCATCGGTTGAGTCTTCTTGTACTTATATTGTGCTAATCCGATATGATCTCGCCGAGAATGTTGGATTCTAGCCTTGACTAGTGAAGCTCTAACCTTGCTCCCGCCGACATCCGGTAATCTCTTCCCTTTTCTCTTTTCAAAGATAGTTCTCATGGTATGTGATCGTTTAAATTTTTCATATCTGTTGACACATTGAGGACAATGTTTGATTTAGGTTTGGGGGTGTATTTGCATTTAGAGTTTTAGTCTTCTTTTTAGTCTTCTTTTGAACCTATCCAAGTCTCTTTGCCTTAATGGTTGACTCCAAGGCTGTCCTTGAAGCCTTGAGGAGCTTCCTAGAGGTACCTCATGTGGGAGGGACGGTTTGAGAGCCCGGCATCTCTTGGACGCATTAAGTGGCGTGGCTGCGACTGTGACGACGATTTGCTTTGGCGTCTATTACAGTCGTTAACTTATGGTTAAAGGGCGTTGTCCATCTGTGTTGGGAGAGTTCATCGCGAGTGCTCCTTTGACACCTCCGCTAAGCCTCGGTGGTGGGTTGAGGCCTATTGTTGTTGGTACAATATGGCGGAGATTGTGTTCGAAATTAGTCGCTAAATCGGTTGGCAAGGACATGGCGACATATCTTGGTGATCATCAGTTTGGTGTGGCGTGCGTGTGGGAGCGAGGAATTCTTCATCTTGCGAATAGACTTTTGAACTCAAAGGTACAATAAACACGATGTCTATGCTTATGATCGACTTTTCTAATGCTTTCAATATGGTTGATCGTACCACGTTGATTCATGAAGTTAGACTTCGGTGTCTAGCATTTCCCGATGGGTGGAATTTTGCTATGCTACGCCTGAGAGATTATATTACAATGAATTTGTTCTCTCCTCGGCTCTTGGTGTACAACAAGGAGACCCTTTGGGTCCTTTATTGTTCTCCCTGGTTCTACCCTCTTGTGAACGAGGATTTGAGCCCGGTCAACCTTGACTTCCATGCTTGGTATCTTGATGATGGCACCATCGCCGTGACACCATGGAAGTAGCTAAAGCTCTCTCATTAATACAAACGAAGGCAAAAGTGGTAAGGCTGCATCTAAACATAAGTAAGACCAACTTACTCCGGCCGTGTATTGATTCGAGAGTCTCGTGGATGGAGTCTTCCCGGCTAACATTAGTAAGCCCTCTGTGGCGTCAAATTGTTGGGGGGCCTGTAAGCCTTGATATGCATTTCGCAATGAGTTAGTGAAGGGAAAATCGACAAAACAAGTCTGACTTATGGACTCTCGTCGTGATTCAGGATCCGCAATGTGAGCTTTTGCCGTTGCGTAGTTGTGCAGTGTCTCAAGCTTTACTTCAACTTTCGGACTACTAACCTCGCTGTTCTTCATCAAATTTCTCCTTGCTATGATATGCCTCTATTACGCGTCTGCGCATATAGTGACAGGTGATGGGGCGAGTTTTGGCCCCAGTGACCGCATTGCTACTTTGCCGTTGAAAGATGGTGGGCTCGGTGTTCATACGATGGTGACACAGTTAACTTTTGTTACCTTGATTCTTGCTTTGACGCCGAGTTTCGGGATACCATTCTTAAACTTCCATCCGAGTCGGCTCCCGATCGTAGCTATTTGCATGCCTTGTCGTTTCACGGAGGTCTCAGGGTTGTCCTCTTTCAACATCAATTCTATTGCCACTCGTCCCATGAAATCACCGGGCAAGATCGTATTTTGACGCCGTTAAGAAAGATATACCCAGCAAATACTAAATGTCCAACGTGATGCTATTCTTTGGCAGCAACAGGATCGCCCATGCAAGACTATCTTAAGCGGTATCGATTGACGGCCTTAACAAACCCTTGGACCTCGGCGGTTCAAAGTCATGTTGTTTGTTATAGGCTCGGTATACCCATTTTCAACAATGTTGAGGTTTGTACTTGCTTTGTAAGAGGAACATGGATGATTTTGGCAATCATGCACTTCATTGATGCTAGTGGTAGGGCTCAAATTTAGGCATGACTTTGTCAGAGATGTTATTGCGGACATTTGCTATAAGGCTGGGGTTGTGGCTAGGAAGGAAGTTAACCTCGGCCTTTTATCTGACAAGGACACGGCGTTGAAGCACAGAGACATTCTTGTCAGAATTGGGAGAATGGTAAAGACGTATGCTTCGATGTTACGGGGGTTTCTCCATTTTTAAGTAACAGCAGAAACCTTTGTTCCGGGTATTGCTATATCTAGTGCCATCACTCGCAAGCGCACCAAATATTTGGCGAAGTGCTCTGAACATGGTTACGGTTTCGGGGTCCTTGCTTTTTCTACCTTGGGAGAACTGGGTGAAGACATGGTGGTTCTTTTGAAGAGACTGAGGAATTGCATTGCAAATTATGATCTGAATTATAAGATAGGAAATTCTCTTTTTTATAGACTAGGTATTTCCATTCAAAGAGGTGTAGGGGCTCAGCTTGTTGCTAGGCTACCCTCCACTGATGTTGTACCTTCTTTCGATATTTAATAAAAGCCTTCGGCGCGTTTTAATAAAAAAAAAAAAAAAAAAAAAATTAAAAACTCTTTTGTAAAAACCTCCAACTTTTTAGAGATTTTAGAGTCACTAGCATGTATAGCTATGTTTACAGAGAATCGACGAAATAACAAAAGTTAGAAGTGCGGGAGAACACAATCGGGTTCCTTAGTTGATTAGAGCGTTAAAGTTGGATTTAACCATACCCCAGGAGGGCTTAATTAGGTGTTTATAGATATTCGGTAGTAGAATTGTGATCACCCATAGTGGAGACTACCCAATTTACATCAAGTGAGGCACCAACCTTCAATTTTTTCGCAACTTTCTAGAAAAGTCAGAGTGTGTGTCACCGTACGTCAATTCGGGTAGGAATGGTGAGCTACTCAACTTAGCACCAATTTCAAAGACTACTTTTGATCTCTTGAGTGCTAGTTTTTTCAATCATGAGGGTGACGTCTAAAGATGAAAACTCCTTCCTAAATATCGATTTGCGCTAGCATCGCCTCTCTCAATCAATCAAATGACCCATAAAACACATCATCATCAAGAAGCGGAGCAACATCGGGAATATTTGAAGAAAAGTTGATATAGTCCAAGGTTTACGTGCAACAAAGAAAAGAAAAGAAAATAGGATGAGAATTAATAAAATTTATAAAATCAAGACAATACAAGTTGTGGAAAAATTAGTGTTAAAGTCCTTTGGCCATGGAGTTAGTTGTTTCATTATTTGTATTTGTATTTTCACTTATTGTAAACACATCAATATATATATATATATATATATATATATATATATATATATATGTAGTTTATTTTTGCTACCACCATGGTAAAGAAAAGTTCAAGAAGAAAAAAATCCAAACAACAAGGAATTTGAGTAGAAAAGTTAAAAATTGTCAAGTTTTGTGAAGTTTAAGTTCGTCATCAACGAACCGAAGACCGAAGATTGAAGACGTTTCTATGGTTTCTTATGAGAAGTGATATTAATTGCCGATCGGGTGAGAAGGTAAGTGAGTACTCCCACCCTCGCTAATGGTTGATTTCCTTCTTTAGAGATCATCAAAAAAGATTCTTTTGTCCACACCTCTGTGGAGTCTCCCAGATTTTATTTCGGAAGGTTATCCTTCTTACCTACAACGTGTCGGGATTTCTCTCTTTATTCCCCGCCTCACATTGAAGAGACTAAAAAAAGCGATCTTTTTGAGTGCAATTATCATAAAACCCTAATGGTGAGGCGATCGAGGCTTATGATCAAGCAATCAAATCCGAATTCTTTCATATGGTATGGTTACTTCTCGCTCGAAAGACTTAAGGATGAGAATGCGTTCTTTGGTAGTTCTAACTTCGTTTACTAGCATGCGAAACTCTATGTACTCATAGCTTCTTGGATGCTTGAGACTCTTTACACTCTGAAGTTGGAGAAGGTTTTGTGGGTACACCTCTCGTAAACCCTCACGAGACTACAACTCGTCCACTAGGGACACCTAGGGGTTTAAAGGCTTAGTGCATACGCTAAATGCATTCGAGAGACTGCGGCTGAGGGTATAGTTAGGATTTCTTAATTTACGTTTCACTTGAGGACAAGTAAAATTCAGGTTTGGGGTATTTGATGAGTGCCAAATAGTGCATATTTATACACCTTTTATTGGCATTTTACTCATCTCATGTGCTCATAAATCGATATTATCCCAGTTCTCGTTTTGTTTTCAAGAATAAATATTTGTATTAATTAATTTTGTGTTTTTAGGTAATAAATAAAGCTCGGAGAACCGAGGAGGCCCAAAGAGCGAAGAATTGGAGTCGAGCATCTATGGAGCAGAGAATGCCAAAGCTTGGCGAATCAGTTTGCAACCCAACAAGGAAGACATGGCCTAGAGCTGCCCATGACCCGATCAAACCCGCTCATCCCGAGCCGTTAATATCTTCACTCGCCACATCCTACGCTCGCTCGGCCCGTCCCATCGAACTTCGCTACACTCGCTCAACAGCGGAATCACCAGCTTATATCATGAGCCGTTCAGATCTCTCCCACGCATCCGATGCTCGCTGCACCTCTCACATCAAATCTTGATGCACCCGCTTCACAGCATAGCCCCTATATAAACTCCCTTCACCCAAAACCTAATTCATTTCTCTTCTCCCTCACCCGACAACACCGGCAGAGCTCGCTGCTCTCCCCATCTCCTCTCCCCGACCAACCGTCTGCAGAGCCACCTCGCCACCATCTCTCCATCTCGACAGACACACCATCCCCATCATCACCCCGGCTACCTGCTTCGCATCCATCCTAGCATCAACCTTCTCCATCCATAGCTTCTACCATAACCTATAAGCTAGGATTGAGACGATTGAAGCTAGGGTTTTTCACCAAACCCCATGCATGGTCAATTCCCAGTGTCCGAGAGCCGCACAAGCAAGGGAGAACACGATTCAGATTATGGGTACATTGTCTTTCATTTAATTTCTGTTTTAAAAATTAGGGTTTGGTATTTTGGGAAATTCTTGCATGTATAAATAGAGGAAGAAACTGTGTGTTAGGGTTCATGCTGGCTAGCTAGCAGCACCAATTAGGTTAATTTGTAGTTATTTTGTATCTTAATCATGTTCTAAATAAATTGGCTAGGGTTGAGATGAAACCCATAATCTTTTGCTAAGATTTGCTCATGTTTTGATATCTTTTCTTGTTGTGCTTTATTGTGTAGGGTATATATAATCATAACACTTTTGCATTTTACTTTCACAAAGTATGCCATGTATGCTTTGTAGTCAGGTTATTTCTATGTAAAATGTGTGCAATTTATGCTTCATTGAATGCTATTAATCCTCTAGACTAGTTGTGCTCGAGAAGACAATTAGTGCTTGAGAGAGATACCTAATTGCGATTAGATATCCATTTTAGGATGAGTTTGATCACCTGAGTAATGAAGGCTGATTTGTGATTAGTTGTACTATGACAAGACAACTAATACTAGGAATTAGTTAATTGCCTTAGTTGATAGTAAGTTGTCCATAGAGACCCTGGATGAATGGCAGCCCCTGCCATTACAAGGGACGAGAACTTTATCAACCATTGAACTGATTTAGCTGAGACTAGGTGGTGGATTCGACACTCTAGTGCTTTATAATATAGTCATTCCTTAATTCACTGTCACAATATCATATCAGCCGTATCGGCACAAAACATCTGTGTTATTTGCACTTGTTGAAATTCAGTTGAAGAAGCCTTGATCACATAAGCATCCCATTTCCCTGTGGATCGACCCGTACTTGCCGCGTCTCCGATAGACGCCGTGCACTTGCGGTTATCACTGTAGGCTAAAACATAAACACACTTTTAAAGGCCTACCAGTTAGCAACAAATTTATTTTCCCAACCGAACTGTTCCTACGGTGCTCTTTTTCTAAAAATTCGGTTATAAAACTAGTTTTTTTTTTTTTTTTTTTTTTTTTTTTTTTTTTTTGCCAAAAATCTCCCAACCGAACATGCTACTGTAACTACCATTTTCACCCTTGATCCTTTGTTGATGATTACTACCATTTTCATCCTTCAATCAAAAAGGATTTAAAAGAGGTATGTTGGCAGCAAAACACCTGCGAATGTACATTTTAGGAATTCAAAGAGAAAGGGAAGAAGAAGAATTTTTTTTAATGAACTTTTTATTATTTGTGCTGCCTTGGATGAGTTTTGTTTTTGTTAACGATTTTGATTAGGGTTAGATTAATATATTTTATTTGGTTTAGTTTTTGTTAATGATTTGATTAGGATCGGATTAATATATCTTATTAGGGTTTGATTTTGATTTTTAAATTTTAATTTAGATGGAAGGGTTTTTAGTTTTTGTTAAAAAATGATTTTGATTAGGATCAGATTAATATATCCCCATTAGGTTTAGGTTTTATTAATTAGTTATAAAAAAATTAGGACAAAGGATATGTTAGTCATTTCACTTTAGGACACCCTTATCCGTCATACAGTTTTTCCTCTTTAATGATTTCGACTATTGCCTTCTTCAGTTTTCTGGTCTGGACTCTGGAATGAGCATTTCATCTTTAGATGCGGCAGTTGAAAAGTCCAAACCCAAGTTGATTTTCGTGGTTGATTTCTCTAACGTTTTCAATCTCGTTAATCAGGATAATAATCGAGGTTAGATCTCTGCTTGTTTCATGTAACTTCTTCTTGTTACTATAATAATTTTGATTATGAAAAATAGGATTTTAACACTCAATCTTTGATATGTGCATTCTAAATCACTGTAATTTCATTGTTGTCTTTTGAGTATTTTTATTGGTGAAAGAAATGTTAGTGATTGGTGATGGTAGGGTTTTGTGAATCATCTAATTAGATTCGGAGACTGCAATTGTCTTTTCATTTTGGTATGTTTCCTTGACGATTCCTGTAACTGAAATCTTAGGACTGAGTTTTGGGGTTTAAGATGGTGGTACAGGATAATTTTTATTTGTTTGAGGACAACAACAACTGGGCAAAAATTGAGGACAACTGTAGGTTTTCTAATGCTACAGTGGACAGTGGCTGATAAAACCTTTAAATATGACTCATTGTGATTTGAGCAGGAAATTTGAAAATGGGATACAGATTCTCACTACAGGGAACTTTTTCGGTTCTCCGGACTAGCTCTCATTGTATAAAATTTCCTTACAGTGTATTCGAATTAAATTAGCTCGACTAAGAAAGATGCATGGAGTTAGTAATGAGAGAGTTTGAATTAGAGAATAATTTCATTTGTTTTCTAAGAGTTATACCTCCGTCCCAAGAAAAGAGATACTATCAGCATTTTAGCCTATTTTATAGAGTAGTTGTTTTAGTACTGGCTGTGCTTGACCATAAGGAAAAGAAACCTAAATTTGTAGTGTCCTGCGAGGATGCATGTTACTTGCTGGTTGCACGCATACATGATGTGTTGCCTATCCAGACACCCTAAGAGGCTAAAACCTCAGGATGGTACATAGTGGACACATCTAAATCTGCGAGGCCTTAATTGTTTGAAATTTTAAAAATATTAAAATAAGAGCATAATGAAACCTTCAAGATTTTATACCTGATATGTTCCTCCATTTTCCAATCAACTCATTTATAAACTACTGCAGTTACATATTATAAATCACTTATGATAAGAAGAGAAAAGAAAGCTAAATCAACTGCTGACACATCAAGTTTAGTTCCTATACTAACTTTTTCCCTTTAACATTACATTGGAGAGTTCTCTTATCAAATATTGTAGGCCAATATGTAGAACGGACCATTTCAACAAACAACGGAAATAACAACCACACAAACAATGTAACTGGCACACAGCCAAGCGATGTTATAGGTATTACAATCCATCTCCATCGCGGGCAAAGAATAATATCTATTGCTGATCCAAACGCTATCATCATGGTGGCCATTGATATGAAGAGTGTTGCAAGACCTAGTATAAACTTTTGTGGTAATGCTTTAATAAAATCTTCTTCTGAATATCGTGATGTTAGGATGGCCAAGAACATAAGAACTGATGTGACGGAAGAGAAGAGAGCTAAGGCATCTGCTACTGCAAAGACAATGAATGAATTGCTGTTCAGAAGTATAGGAAGACCATTGACGGTGTTTCTCTCAGCATCATTGTAGTTACCACCGGGTACAGTAAAAGCTGCAGCAAATGCTACTGTGGAGATGAGGGTTGCTGCTAGCATACATGAATGTGAGGTACCTCTCATCCATTTTTCTCCCTTTGTCACTAAAGCTTTGTGCTTTTCTGTAAATATATATTGAGCTGTCATTCCATCTTTGTTTCTCACTAGCCTGTATCTCTCTAGCAAAATAGATTCCACCCCCTGATTGAAACAATAGAGCTTAAAAATAAGAACAAATCATATTAGTGGATCTAAGGAATAAGACTGATAATTTTAGGAGGCGCCGAAACTCTTTTGATTTATGTACAAAATATATAATCTAAGCTACTCTCTTATATGATCTTATCATTGGTTACCTTAAACCACTGCGCGTCTCGTTGCATTTGAAAAGCTACGCCAGAGATTGAATTTAGTTGATGAGAAGGTGCAATATCAGCAGCATAATGCAATATAGTGTTACCTCTTTCATCAGTTCTGGAATTCAGTTCATCCATGTCATCCTCATTCTTTTTGCATATGAAATTGAATACCTTATTATTTCTTTCTGCAATCGCAATTTGTACCATTGTTTGACCCTCCATTTCGGACCAGAGGAGGTAAGGAAATTTCTCAAGACACTGCACAATGACTTCTGTTGTCCCATACGTTATTGCTGTCTTCATGAGGCTACATTTTTTGAAAAAATCTATAACATCCGACTTGTTCATAGTATCATTTATTTGTATCAACATATTAGAGACCAATTTAGAGGCTTGTTCATTTATCAACTTTTGGTCGTACATTTTCTTGATAAAAGAAACTGTAATTAAGAATACACCAAGTCAACGGTAAATTAGATTTCTTCATTTAGGGATAAAAAATTAGTTAATGATTAAGTTTCACTTTAATAGACCTTGAGTTATGTAGGTGATGAGGTAGTCTGGGATAAACTTCTTTATGGCTACTCTACACACTGTTGAGGACCCTCTCGGGGATTCTGGAAGGTTCTCTATGTCTGCTCTGTTGTCAAGGTGATTAGGTGCCTCTATGTCCACTTGGAGAACTGTTTCAATAAGAGATTGGCAGACTGTAGTCCCAACTATAAAAAAAATAATGAAATGAGGGTAAAACAAGGATACTAACATGGGTAGAGGAGGTTTTGCCACCATGTTGTCTTATTTCCACTTTTAAATGAAAATGGTCTCCGAACGAGCACTTCCAATGCACAAATACCATCGTTCTTTGTCTTCTCAGTGACTAGCTTCGGATAATCTTGCACAATAGACATCGCAATATCTGCAAACAAACAAGCGGTACACTATAAACTCAAATAGATCTAAATAATTTAGCGAGTGTGAGTCCCTTGTCAAGCATGTATACTTCTTCTGATTTCAATTTCAGTGCACAAATATTAATTTATCAATCCGGTGGGTTGATTTATATGTATATATATACACTCACCGTAGAAGTTAGAATCAATTAAATCACATAGGAGGGAAGCACCATGTTGACCAGTGAAATGACTTGGGTCATTGTCTCTACTAACAGAATAAAGATATTGCAACACCTCCTTTTGTCCATCAGAAACATACTTTGCAGCTGTGTGGAGTGGCACTCGTCCATAGTTATCACGTATCTGTGTCAGAGCACTATTTGTTGTCACCATCAACTTAGCTACACTGGTGTTTCCTTCCATGGCAGCGGTGTGAAGTGCTGTGAATCCGTACTTACTATCCTTTAGTGCAAGTGCTTCTGATGGCATGAGTTGTACAAGGTTTTCCACAAAATCCCACTTTGTATGATCTGCAGCTATATGCAATGCTGTTTCTGATTCACTTGTGATCACTGCCGTCATCATATCTGGCTGATCCTTGAAAAATTGTTCAGCCCATTCCCAGTTGCCATCTTTTGCTGCTTCATACAGTTGCTTGTGTTCCTCGTGAACATAATTCATTGCCTGATTTCCCTCTCCTTAATTTGTTTGACAAACAAGAGCCTAAATATTTTAGCTTTACCCCCAAAATAAATAAAAAACAACCAAGACAATATTGAACAGCGTAATTTTCAAAAATACAAAAATTTATTGACAACTTGGTCAGAAGTTCTATGCAGCTATTTAAATGTTCAGTGATCGGATCTGCTTGTAAGTGAATCAATGTATGGTAATTGCAAGTAAATGGGTTGGCTATGGCCAACGGGTGGTACAGGTTTCAGACTCTTAGCTGGGATGAAGTTGGTTAACAAACACAATTTTGCTCATATACCTGGGTGTCAGAAGGAAAATAACGCAAGTTTGTATAGATAAGATTCATAGATAGACTTGAAGCTTGAGGAAATCACTAGTATATATAAATTATAAAGCGTATGATTACCTTGTTGTTCACTGACTGATGCTGGGTTTTCAACTTCACCATCCCCGTTTTCTTCAGTTTGATTGTTGTTACAATTAAAATGCCTTATCTGGTTGTTGGGAATTATTTTAGGACTATGTAGACCATGTACTGGAATTCCATTGTTCATACTTGTTAAAGTCTCTAATATTTGTTGTAGAGTACGTGCCTGAGATTCCATAAGTCTAACAAGAGTGGTTTCAGAGGTACTGGCCATCATTTCTTTATTTTTTTTGTTCATGGTATCAGTTGATAAGTATGATATATGTAGGCAGAAGCTAATAAAGGTGATTTCTTATGAAAGCTTGGTTCCTTTTTTCTTATCTTTTCAGGAGAAGAAACTCAAATGAGTATAGCAGGATTATGGAAGTAAGAGAAATGAGTGGAGATTGAAGAATATAAATAACAGCTAGAGAACAAGATTATAAGATTCCAAACTCCACTAAGATGGCAAATAGGAGTCTAAAGGGAAGTGGAGAGAATGAGAAGAACAAAAGTTAAAATCCACTGTATATGGTCAATTATGAACACTTGAAATGCAAGGAAAAGATCTTTGCGATCCCATGAAAAGGCAAGCAAAAAGTAAAGATGCAGTACAATACTACAATCCACTGTGAGTACATGGTCATGAACCGACTGCTTCTTTTTCGTATCTTCGTCTTCCACTACATTCAATAATTGATTTACTATGACTGCTTTGTGTAGGTCTTCTAAAGCTCAAAAAGCATTATGATCTGTTCACCTAACACATCACTTGCATGCAAACAATTGGACCTTTCTCAATCTTCTCTAAAGGAAAAAGTAAAGGTATTGGTGGAAATTTTTTCTTGTTTACCAAATTGGATGGTTTTAAAAGCTTAACTTTTGAAGTAAACTGTTAAAAAATGGAATCAATATAGGTAACCACTTTCCAAGCATTGTTCACTTTGTAATTGGTGCATGGAATGATGGAAGACCAACTGTTGACCCAAGATGACCTTTGCAAGACTACCAAGTCTGTACCACTTTCCATTAAGTTCTCGTTCCTGGCCACACAGTTTTCAAGAAGTGACTGCGTGCTTTATGTGTGTCTGCAGAGGAATAGAATGAGAGTAGAGGCCGATTCTATTGCACTGAGTACCAAGTACACATGCCATTTACCATGCTCACACCCCCTTGTATGATAGATGGTCCGAGGTATTAGTTTCTGCAGCCGCACACCTAGTGACAATAACGACAGAAGTAATTAGATATAGGGCTCTCTTTTTTGTGATATCTCTAGGCGTCCATGGCTTTGATACTTTTAGTGTCACTTATGACGATGATGATGAAGTGACTGACCATGTTATTCATTTTTTTTTTTTTTTTTAATCTTTAATGATCTTTTTGATGATGAAAAAATCAGTTCTGTTGTGCTGACTATTGAGAGGATAACTCTATTTCTAATTGCAGGGAAGAAAATATTGAAGATGTAACCTATCCTGAAACCGATGTTGAATCCGTGAGTGACAACGATTTTGATGATGTTGATCCTAAAATACCTTGGGGCATTGTCATGTCGAATCCCCACAGGAAATATCTTGGAGCAGTACTCTTAGAGAAGCACGTTCAGAAGGTCGGACAAAGCTGAGGCAGAAGCAGGGTAGTTGGAGTCATCTTTAAAAATCTTACAAGGTTTATGTGGATGCCTGTTTTAGAAAGAACAGGAAACCCAGATATGGGATTATCATTTTTGAACAACATCTAAACTTTGAAGAACTCCTTAGTCCTTGTATGTGCTTATGTTGGTCTTGTCCAAAAAATAGGAGTTTGTCAAATTCATGCCTACTTGGAGGCAGTGATTAAAGCTGTAAAACTGCTCGAGCAAACTTACTGATAAAGCAGCTGCCCAGTGGAGAAGTATGTGGAGCAAAAATATTGTCCAATTCGAGACATGCTGTTTAAGAAATTAGATTTTTGTATGAGATCAGGTTGTTTGTGATGAGAAAAAAATTGATGAACAGGTTGGTTTTGGAGCTAGATTTCAAGGATTTTGTGAGTTTTTTTTGCAATTTTGGTTACTGATGACGTCTGGGCCCTAAACCCATACAAAATTCGGACAATAATTGGTACAAGTTCACTAAAAGCCCATGTCACGTTCCGAGTCGGTGAAAATTAAACACGCACGTCTCAAATATATCCGCCGAACTGTGAAAAAAATTCAACTAATAAAACTTAACTTTTCTTGCCCCTGACTGACCAAACCTCCGTTTCTTGCCCATCAATAAACCTCTCTTTTTCTTGCACATCAATGAACCTTGTTAGCTTATATTCCCTCCCTCATCATCCTTAAACGTATACTACATATCGTAATTTCTTGGCAATAAACTCTTGTTAAGATATGGCTGCTGAAGCTGGAAAAGCTGGGTTTCTTTTGAAGAAGATGACCAAGGTTACCGACTGGATCAGGGAAGGAAAGGCTACTGTTGCCGGCAAATTTGATAACTTTAAAGGAAAAGCTACTGCATTAGAAGGAGAAGCTGGGGATGCAACTTCTCAAGCTGAAGGAAAAGCTGGTGATGCGTTAGAAGGTAATAAAGCTGAAGATGTGACTGCAGCAGGTGCTGTTTGTGTTGGAGGGTACTGTTTACTCAAGCCAGAGCAAAAGGATAAGTTGCTCCAAAAACTAGGGATGGGAAAATAAATTGAATTCGCTAGTAATTTCAGTTTTTTTTTTTTTTAAAAAAAAAAGATATATGTAGAAGTTCTATATGTAAATTAGCTACCCTATAACATAGAAGTTATAGGGTAGTTATTTTCTTTTTGGAATAAAATTTAATTTCGTGAATCAATTGTTCTTGTCATGAGAATGTGATATATATAGGTATCTTAGTTATATAGTCCGTTTGTTCCTAAAATAATTTGAATTCAAGGTGAATCTAATACGATCTTAATCCACACCGGCGATGCTATTGAAACTTTATCTACACGGGTCACCAAATGCATTATTTCCCTGGCAAAACCAACTAGTTTTATACCAGACAAAACCCATTGTTCGTTTGGCGCAGGAAGTTTCCTAGCTATCACTGTATTTCCCAAACGTACGAGCAACTCTATTTTCATGCAATGCAGTCCCACCTCCCACGCCTAATTCTATATGTCCCTTTGATTAAAAACCTAATATTGGGCGTCACATTCTAATGAGGGGCTTCACTAATAGGACAAAACGGATCACCCGTTAATAATTTCAAAAACCCCTTATCTAAAATATTTTTGTGATGCCTAAACAACCCTCATTTTATTAATGTTAATAATTTAATTAGCTAATAATTAAATTAATGTGTCTCTTTTATACTTAGTGAAAAAATTAAATTAGATTAAGTGTTAGTTTTGGTGAGAAGAAAAAGAACGCGAAATTGGGGGATATAAAAAGGAATTGGGGGATATAAGAAAAGGACAAAAACCGGATCCAGATATCAATTCGGGTCACCCTTATCTAAGTATTTTTTAAATCCTAATCTACCCTCACTAATCGTGGATTAGTGATTAATAATAATTAATAAATGATTAGTGTGTGTTTTATTTGATTTTGGGTGAGTGAGGTGAGAGTAGAAGGAGAGAAAAAGTATTTGAGAGGGAACTTCTTGGGGGAAAATGGAGGATGATTGTGAAGAGAGAATTGTTTCTCACGTAATCTTTAGCTCAACTACAACAAGGATTATATCTTGAATCTTCAAACTCACAATTGCAACTCTTTTGTTGAGCCAACACCCTTAAATGATGATTTTGACGAGTATGGAGAGTTTCTTGAAGAACCGAAACTTGCACAACATACTAGCATCCCAACACATGTAAAGTCGCTAAGATGAGAATGATTGAATTTTTCTTTAAACCCGCCATTTTTTCAAATGAAAAACCTCGATGCCGGCATGGTAGTTGTATGAATACCATGCCGTGGGTCACGTGCCGGCATTGTATGCATACTACGACCATGCCGGAAACCGATATCCCCATTTTGAATAATAAACCTAGGCATAGAATTCTACCAAAAACTATGCCAGTCAGATGTTAACCTTTTTACCTAACAAGGAATATACTACGGAATATTCAACCGGCATGGTTTCATTGATGCAGTTACCATCGTCGGTCTTGAATGAAAAACATCACAGAAACAATTCCATCTCAAACCAAAAACCGGCATTGAAACTTAATAAACATCTGCCGGAACCGCAAATTTCGGCGTGGTACCATCAATCGATAATGCCGCAACAAACCGGCGTTGTTCGGCCATAACTTATACTGCCGGGCACCTACAAAAAAACATGCGGGAATAAATGTTTTCCAAAGCTAAATTCGGCATTCAATATCAATTATTTTCAATGCCTTCAATTGTGTACCGGCTTGGAACAATAGGTTACGATAATGTCGGATCCTTGCTTCCGCGTTGTTTTCTTATGAAACACATATGCTTAATAGGTTTCAAATTTGGTCTTCCGTTTTGGTTAACTTAGACTATGCGAAACAATGGTCGAGCATGCCGATAATGGTTTCCGACATAGTGTTTTAATGTTGTTTGGAACTAATTTTCATTCGATCATTAGGTGGTGACATGTATTGATCCAACAAATGCAAAGCGCTTTATCTGGATACTTCGAATACTATAAAATCCCTCCGTATGTGACCTAGTATCTTTAACATTACTAATGGATTGCTAGTAATGAACCTTCTAATGAATGCGAAATTGTTCATGTAGGGAATAACAGACTAAAGGAAGCAATCGCTTGGGCTAAAGAGACAAAACTTAAGAACATGTGTGTTGGTGAAGAATACCAAGGTTCGAAGAGGCGTTTTGAGATGGCTTGCGAGAGAAGTGAAATACAAGGAGAAGAATAGCCATAAGAAAAAGGATTATGTATATCCAAAGAAGACTAATAGGGTATACAAGACTCGTATCGGGAAGAATAATTGCCCGTTTAAGCTTGTATTCGTTTAAATGATATAAACAATTGGGATTGTGAGGTTTTGTGTAGCTGTCATAACCACTGGATCCGAAAGATTTTGTTGGTCACTCCTTAGTTGCTAAGCTAAAACATAAGGATGCGTGAACTTCCGATGGCCTCTTAGGAAGGTTTTTCTGTTCACTCATAACTGTTCTT